>JAWWLY010000005.1:348911-363965 GCA_035041215.1 Gymnopithys bicolor
CTGAGGGGCACACAGCCCCTGCCACTGCCCCTGCCTTGTCCCAGGTGAGGGACACAGCCCCTGCCACCCCTCCTGCCCCAGCCAGGGGAGCTGGGCATTGCTCCTGCCCCAGCCAGGGGAGCTGGGCACCCCTCCTGCCCCAGCCAGGGGAGTGGGCACACAGCCAGCTGCCACTGCTTCTGCCCCATCCAGGTGAGCTCCACACACTCCTGCTGTGCCTTTTGGGCCACATCATCAGGGATGAGCAGGAACAGGAGCACAAGGACACGTCCCAGCTTCTTCACTGTGGGTTTGGTGGTGCTTTGGTTTCAAAAGTGATAAATCACGTGGCTCAGACCTTTCGCTAAGGACAAAGGGAGAAGTAAGAGAATGAAATTCATTCACCAAACATGATTTTGTCACAGCTACTGTCTCTCTCTCTGAAATAATTTTGTGAAAGTCAGAATTCCTGTCATTTGTCCCAAAGGCTAATTTGCCCTGTTAAAACAAGGTGCAATATGCCCCATCTTGGTGGAACATGAAATCAGAGTGAAAGGTTTATTTAGATATATATCTGTGTGTGTAACAACTGATTGTTGCTGCTGCTGGAACATATTTGTGTGAGCAGACGGGACTTCTGCACCAGGAGGAGAAAGAAGCAGTTTGGGTGCTGGGTTTGAGCAGGGGGGCTGCCCCATGGCCAAGGTGGGATGTGTGGTGGGGCACTGTGAGTATCACTGGGCAGACCCACCTGCCCACCCGCCCTGCTGCCCACCCGCCCTGCTGCCCACCTGCCCACCTGCCCTGCTGCCCACCTGCCCACCTACCCTGCTGCCCACCTGCCCTGCTGCCCACCTACCCTGCTGCCCACCTGCCCACCTGCCCACCTGCCCTGCTGCCAACCTACCCACCTACCCTGCTGCCCACCTGCCCTGCTGCCCACCTACCCACCTACCCTGTTGCCCACCCACCCTGTTGCCCACCTGCCCACCTGCCCACATCCTCTCCAGGGTTTCACCAGGAAATGTGGCACTTCTACCACCTTTCAAGATGAACCTTTTCAGTGTTATTGACACACACTGAGAAAAATCTGAGAGAACGTGGATTCAAGGGAGTGAAGGAATGATGGAAATATCAACTGTATTTTCCTTTTGCAGAACTATATTGTTATAAGCACCAAGACTTGCTGGTATCCACTCAGGTCAGGGAACAGTGGGGTGTGTGTGCACAAACCATCACACAAACACAGACCAATCTGGCCTTAAAATGACATTCCCGAGGTACCATCCCCCTTGCACTCACCATTGTGATCTAATATTCTTAATATCCTTCATGTAATTTTACTGCCATGGGTTGGGTTTTTCTTTTTTCAGTGAAGACAAACTATCAATACATAACAATAATAAAACCAAACATCATCAATAAAGGGCAACAAAGGCTCCTGTGCTCTGTGTAAGAAGAATGAAATGATTGTTTGGAATTCAGAGTCACAAAAATCAGACTGTGAGAGAAAAGGTGCTTGGAGACACCTCGGAGGGGAATGAAGGAGAGAGACCCCTGCAAATGGAGAGTGACCTCCTGACATATAAAGCTGGAGCCTTTGTCAGCAGCCCCACGACAAAGCTCAACCTCCTGGTCAGCACTTTGCAGCTGCACTTAGAAAAACAAAAGCAGGGCAAGATGAACAAGGCTGCCTCTAATGGGTGTGAAACTGTGAATTCTAATTGAATTAGAGCAAACTTCAACTCAAACAGAGAAGACCTAATCCTGTAATGCTTTAATTTGCTTTCTAATATTTTTTTAATATTCCCAAACACCGAGTTGCTTACACTGTTTAATCAATTTCATGATGAATTGGTGAGACTTTGATAGTGTTTTGTTGTTTTTAAACAAAGAAGCAGATTGCAATTCCAAAAGATCCCTGTAAGGGCAGGGCTGGTTGTGCAGCCCTGGGTGGTTTGTGGCCATCACAGGGGACACCTGGTGTGCTGATGTGGTTGAACCCTCACACCCCTCCCTGCTTTATCCTGTGTCCTGTGCCAGCAGAACAGCCAGGGGCAGCCTGTGCCAAGCAGAGCCCACTGAAATGTGGGCATGTGGGGTCCTGGGGCCTGAGCACACACTCCTGGGAGCTGAGAGGCACCTCTGGGGGCCACTGGGTGTTACTGGGTCTGAGCACACACTCCTGGGAGCTGAGAGGCACCACTGGGGGCCACTGGGTGTTACTGGGTCTGAGCACACACTCCTGGGAGCTGAGAGGCACCACTGGGGGCCACTGGGTGTTACTGGGGTCCTGGTACACCTTACCGGGAACTAAGTGGGTGTTACTGGGGACCTGCAGGTATTGCTGGGGGCCAGCAAGTGTTACTGGGGTCTGTGGACACGTTACTGGGAATTCAACAGGCATTACTGGGGCCCCGCAGGCGTTACTGGGGCCCAGCAGGCATTACTGGGGTCTGGGCAAACATGGCTGTAGGTCAGGATCACATCTCCATCCTCTGTAGATGGATGAGTTTCTGTTTCTCCTCAGTCAATTCACAAGTGGCCTCTGAGCCCGCAAAGTCTTTCTGCAACAAACCACTCCGTGCTCCAGCGGTTGTTACTCCTTTTTCAGCTCTTGGATGGATGTTGTGGTGAGTCCTCTCCCAGCCCCCTCTGCAGCAGGGTCACAGCCACACTGTAAAACAGCTCCCTCTCTCCCAGCTGCTCTCCCACAGAGCAGTTTGGGCACTGTCTGCTGCCCCATTCCCAGTGACCTCAGCTCGTGCTTCCCTCGGTGGTCCCTCCCTGGGCACTGTTCCCCCTTCCAGTCAAATGCCCCGGGTGCCCCCCATTCCTCGTGCCCCGTGATCCTGGAGTGGGAGTGAACCCCCTGCTCTTTGCTTTGCCTCAGTGGTGCTCCCATGGGCACAGGGGGAGCACAGGGAAGGGCTGCAGGTCTGTTTCCCCCTCCCAGCTGCTCATCCGTTTGTCACCTTAGTGAGGTTGAACCTGCTGAGAATCATTTCCTGGAGATTCTTTCCAAACCGTGTGTGGGCAATGCCCTCACATGGCACCCGGAGGTGGCAGCAGAGAGGGTGAGCTCTGCCCAGTGTACCTGTGGCAGTGCACAATCAGCCTTATGGCTGAGCATTTGGAGATTTTTCCAGTGCAGCTGTGCATGGGATAAATACCAGGGAGTGCATCTTTCCTTCCCCATGGCCTCCACCACCGATTGGGGGACTAAATTATTCATGATGTGATTTCCTCTTGATCTTAATCTTTGCCTCTCCTACACCGGGCAGCAGAACATGCACTGGAAAACATTTTTCAAGGCTGCTTCTACTGCACACAAAAACTTACTTGCAGACACAGCCCAGGGTGGGAGATTTTTGCTTGGCTGAGGGAGCTGGAAGGCTCAACCTGGAGTAAAGGAGGCCTGGGGGGGACCTCCTCACTCTCTCCAGCTCCTTGATAGGAGGATGGAGCCAGCTGGGGGTCAGACTCTGCTTCCAGGGAACAAGGGACAGGGTGAAAGGAAATGGCCTCAAGCTGTGCCAGGCAGGTTTAGCTTGGGCAGGGCTCCAGCTGTAGTTGAGGAACTGTGTCAGCTGTTGCTTATTGTCCATCATGTGGTGTCTCCTCGGGCACAGCCACCGCTGGAGCACTGGGACTGCATTTAGGTCCTGCAGGTTGATTTCTGGACAGCATTTCCCCGTTCCCGACATGGAGAGTCACAGGCTGGCAACCTGCAGGGACAAGGATGTTCCAAAGGGCACTGGAGCATGTCTTGTTAGGAATGAGCCTGTGCTGGGAGAGCCCTGACACATCTGCTCAGGCATCCTCATGGGCTCTGCTTTCTGACAGCTGCAAGTTTATCTCTGGGAAGCTGTGGCTGCCTGCAGAGGGGGAAGCTTCATTTTATGCAACACAGTGAGACATCAGAGGGCATCCTGAGCTGATGCTCTTGCAGAGTCGACACCTCTCATCTCCAGGTAGCTCGTTGCCTGTTCTGCTGCAGCCCAAGGATCTGGCGTTTCCTGTGACATCCTGCCTGTAACACAACTGGTCTTGTTGGGTTCTGTTTGTTTGTTCACTTATTTTCATGCTAAATGCCTTGAAAGGACTCTGAGGAGTGTCTGTGCACTCCTGTTATGCCACTATCTGATGATGTGGGATGGTGGGACAGTATCTCAGGTAATGTGGAAATCATGTCATGTTTGGTAAATTGAAGGTTTAGTTGTGTGAGTCAAGAAATTTAAGTTTTTGGGCAGCAAACTGCTCTGCAATGATTTCTGACTCATCTCTTTAGAAGATGCATGAGGGTGGCAGGGAACCCATGTTGGTGAGGATCCTGCACTGGGCACGCAGGGACACCCACTGTACCCACCTGTGTGCCCCAAAGCAGCTGGTGCCACTCAGCCCTGGGGACAAGAGGAGTTCCCAGCCATAGGTCACCCTGCTGTGGGGTGGGTCTTCACAAAGTCACAGCAACTGAAGCCTGGGCTCAATTTGTTCACTCCTCACCTGGGGTCTGGTTCATTCTATCAATGACTCCAGGTCTCTGCTCCTCATTTAACTTCTCCAGCCCTTTCAAGCCCTCTTGTGGGCCTCTTTCAGCCTTCTGCAGTGGGCAAACATTCCCCAGGGCTCAGGAGGTGCATCCCAGGTCAGTGCACGGTGCCTGTTGGAGTGTGGGATTGTCCTGCCCAGGCTACACGTGGAATGGTGTCATGTGGAGCTTTCCAAGCAGAAGAGAGAAAGCCATGACAGACAGTCCACATTTCTAACATGTTGCTGTAATACCCTGAGCTTTCCTTTCTCTTCCTGTTTTTGTTTTGGGTTGTTTCCCCTCCATTTTCTACCTGCTTTAAAAAAAGGTGATTTTCATTCAAGGCAGCTGTGCCACCTTCCTCCCAGGGCAGGGCTGGCTTGGATGAGCACACCAGAGATGGAGGCTCACTCCTGGCTTCCTGAGGATGATACAAACTCTTCCAAAAGTTCCATTTGAAACCCAAGCTGTCAGCTCATTTTCAGAGGTTTTGCTTTTCCCTGCCTTCCTTTCTGGTTTTCTCTCTGCTCTGCACACGTGCACAGACCATGCAGATACTTAATGTGGTTTCATCACTGGCTTCAAACTGCTTCAAACTGTGCTGCTTTTCTCAGCCTACCTGTGTTCTCCACTCAGGATACCAGATGGTTTTGATATGAGGGAGAAAGACAACTCCATGAGCATGGAAAGGGAATTTGAACAGAAAACTCATTCTGGGGCACTTCCAGCTCCCACCTGCCCTTGACAAAGAGTCAACACCTTGCAGGGTCTGAAACAGAATCAGGAAGTTTCCATCTCAAGGTTGTTTAAATGCTAAGACTGTAACAGCATTAGGAGCACATCCATCATCTCATATTTTCTCTCCTACCTTCACAGACATCCCAGACTCCCAATGACCTGGAGTTACTGATGGTTGGTGGGACCACCAGCCGAGTATGTGCCTGTAACATTTCATGTCTGCTCTGGGACTGTAACTCGTTCCAATTATCCATCTTTGCTCTATCTGCAGCACTGACACTTTTTAATATTGCTGCTTCTTATTCATCTTTGCTAAATTTATAGTAGTGACAGTTTTTAATATTGCAGCTTCTTTTCCTGCAACAGGCACTTTGGGGTCTCCATCTGACTGAGATGAAACTCTTTAGAAGTGGCGAGACAAGCTCAGCTCAGTCACTGACAGAGAGATCTCCAGGCAAGGAGCTTCCCAGGGCAGATAATGAAGAAATATGGGGCTGTTTGGGTATGCAGCTGCACCAGCACAGGTGACTCACCCTTTGATCAAGAGCAATTCCAAGTAAGGAGCTGCCTTTAAATGAAGCAAAGTATCAATGTAGATTAAAACAGGAAAAGCAGCACGACATGTTGGTCCCAGACCTACTACTGACTCCACTAAGAACAAGACCAGACTCATTATGTACCCAATTAAGCAGGCCCAGCACTGGGAGCTGGTGCAGGGCAGAGGGAGGTGGCAGCAGAGCAGGCAGCAGGTCACTGTTCCCACTGAGACTCACCAAGGTTCTCTCATGGCCTCTGGGGAAAGGCTTCAGCCAAACTTGCCTTCACCTGGCACCTGAGAGCAAGATTAACCTTCATCCACATTTTAAACATGCAGAGGATTAATTCAACCATAATTCAGTCTAACAGAGTGTGTGGAGAGGCTGATGGGCAGCGACATCAGAGCACAAGGGGTGAAGAGGAAGGGTGACGGTTGCACAGACCAACCATCTGCTCAGATTCTCTTTGGAATCCTGAATGCTGAAACCTCCCCCTCTCAGCCATGCACCTCACATGCTCCTCTGCCCATGTTCTTCTGCCTCGACTGAGACTTGGCTGATCAAATCCAACTGAGAAACTGCAATTATGGAATTGTTCTGTAGAGCTCATTTCCAGCACAGCACCTGAAGCTGGGAGGGCTGAGGTGACTTCTTTGTCCCCTGTGGATTTGCCATTTTGGTTTTAAATCAGCAGCAGAGAAATACAGTTGTAGGAGTAATTTTAATACAAGAATTTCACTGAGGTCTCTTGCAAACCAGCTCCAGAATGGAGAGCAGGTTCTCACCAGCAGAAGGATCCCAAGCAAGGGTGACACGGGTCAATGCCAGCACCAGAGAGGGATGAGTCTCTTCTCATCATCCTCATTTTTCCATTCAGTTTTAGAACTCTTCCTAATGGGCTCTGAAAACTTGGGAAGTGACAGTTCCATAACAATGGAGGCAGTTCATGATAAATAGGTCTGAAACTCCTAAGGGGAAAAGAGGGAACATGCTCTGTCTGGCCTGATCTCCACATTCCTGGAGCAGTTCTGAATTCTTCTCCCTTGAATTAGCTTTGAATTGAAAAGTGACACTCCAGAACAAACCTCAGCCAAGGACTGGGTTATTTACAGTATCTTGTATTTTAATGTCAAAATAGACCCCCAGCATGGCAGGGGGACAGGGATTTTTGAGGGATTTGGGACACTAACAGAGGGGTAATGCTGACTGAGATGAATGGCCCAGGCTGATGAAAAGCTCCTTAAAATCCTTTCTCAAGAGCTACAGTTGGGAAACTGGCAATAAATCGGGTGCTCTGGCAGAAGTGATTTCTATGCAAAATACAGTAAAGTAGAAGAGGTTACAAGAAAAAGAGTGAATTAAATAATTTTTTTGTTCAGAGCCCCACTGAGGTATCCTCAAATATCCAGTCTAAGACACAAATGTTAAAAATATCCAGAAATGTCAAATGAAGTGAACTGGAAGGCTGAAGGAAAAAGTTTTAATGAATTCTGTTGTGCTAATGGAAGTCCCACCAGGTAAACACATTCAGCTCAGGCACTTGAGAGCTTCAAGGACAAGTTCAGGTTGAGCTTATGTAGTTTTTGTTTTGAATTTAATCTCGCTAATTATTTTAATAATTAAAAATGTTCTGCTAAAGCAGGTTGTAATTAGCTAATTATTTGCTCTGTTTATGTTTCCTGCTTACTTATGCATCTTTATTATTCTCCCAGACTTGAAGGGAAACTCTTCAGAACTGTTGGTGTCTCCATCCTGAGGTGTCTGGTGGGGAGGGGTTGGCACATCCACGCTTCCTCCTTTGGGGACAGAGTCCTGTCCTGCATGGGGACAGTGCACAGCCACGGCCACAGCTCTTGCCCTCACCATGGCAGGAGTGCCCATGGCTCCTGCCTGGCACTGAGGCTTTGGCAGGAGCTGCAGGAGGGCTCAGTCCTGCTCCCAGGAGCTGGGACCACGACGGCTCCATGAAGTTTGTGGCTCATTATTCATCTGGGACAAATAAAACCTCACTGGGCACTGGCACGGGGTGCCCAGAGCAGCTGTGGCTGCCCCATCCCTGGAAGTGTGCAAGGCCAGGTTGGATGGGGCTTGGAGAAACCTGGGCTGTGGAAGATGTCTCTGCCCATGGCATGGCATGGAACAAGTTGGGCTTTAAGGCCCTTTCCAACTCAAACTGTTCTGTGATTCTATGATTATCTTCCAGCAGGCACCTTCCCCAGCCAGGGCAGGAGATCCTGCCCTGTGGAAATATGCTCCCTTCCAGCCCTGCAGAAAAGTCTCCCTGGAGTTTCCTGTCCCACACGGCTTCTAATGGCTTTTTTTCTCCCTCTATGCCAGAAAACTGGACATTGCCTTGATAAAGGGGGGAACAAAGTGGCTCTCTGACTTTCCTCCTTGTCTCCCTCCCTGCTGCTGTTGCTTCCCCAGCTCATGGCAGTGGTGCCTGGTGTGGGAGCAGAGGTGTTGGGAGGAGGGACACTCTGACCTGCTCCTCAGGCAAGGACAGAAGTGATGCTCCACCTCAGCACACCCTGCCCTTTAGTCCTGGTGTGAGGGCTGCAGAAAGCCTGGAGCACAGGGAAATCCCAGCTCCCTGCCCACACTACACCCTCAGGGAAGGGCTGGGTGAAGCTGTGGGTCCCTTTGCAGCACTGCAGAGCTCCCACAGCCCTCCCAGTCAGAGATCAGAAGAGGAGGACTGGAAAAAGAATGTGAATGAATTCTGGAGAAAACCACATGAAATAAAGAGGAGAAATGTCTCCATATACAGGAAGCCTTAGGACATTTATTGCTAATATATAACAAAGACAGTCAAACATAGATAAATGACAGCTTTGATGAGCCTTTATTGCACAATTCTTTGTGCCTCATTAAATATGAATAGAAGAAGAGTAGTAGAGGACTCCAAAGGCGAATCTGCAGATACCACTAATGAATGACAAGGAATCTGAAGGCAAAGGACAGGTTTAGACACATCTGAGTCACCACTGTCAGAACAAGCACTTGTGCCTTGCAGGAGGTGAGCACAAATGTGAAAGAGGAAGAAGTACAGGCAGGAGGGGAATTTCTTGGTCACTGCTTGGGGGAATGGAGCCCAGTTGGTGAGAGGGAAGGGCTGCCTGTCACTGCCACTGTGTCCCTTCAGAGCTGGTGCCCTCCCTGCCCAGCGCCCCGTCACCCTGATCAGCAGGTGCACTGTGACACTGGGAGGTGCTCACTGCACGTGCCATGTCTGAGCTGTACATCTGGGCATGTGCCAGAGATCCCTGCAGGTGACAGAGCCACTGTGCCACTGCCTTGTGGCCCCTCCCACCCTGATCCTCTGCTGGAGGGGAGGTTGGGTAATCAGGAGGTTTTCCACCTTCGCTTGGACAGCAGGGAAATGTTCCATTTTCCTGGCAGTTCCCAGGACTGTTCCTGCCAGGGGGTGCTCAACACAAACCCTTTGCACCAGGGCTTGCCAGAGGTGGTGCCATGGTGGGGAATCCCAGGGGCCGGGGGGGCTGGTACCAGGCATGGTGATGGAACCAGAAGCACAGGAGATTCCTGGGGCACCTTGCGGGAGGGCTGGCTCACAGCATGTCCCTGGCATGTGGGACCAGGGAGACCCACCACTGCCTCTCTGATTTCATGGAATTACAGAATGGGTTGAGTTGGAAAGGACTTTAAAGCTCATCCTGTTCCACCCTGCCATGGGCAGGGACACCTTCCACTATCCCAGGTTGCTCCAAACCCCATCCAGCCTGGCCTTGGACACTTCCAGGAACGGAGCATCCCTTTGTACCCCTTCCCAAGGGAACAGTCCCTGTTAGCACCACCACAGGATGTTTTGTCTGCCCCAGTGCAGCCTCTCCAGCTACACCTCAAGGGCTTTATTTGTAATGCAGGATTTTTATTTTTTCTGCATGTGGAGTTCATGTGTTTATTTGCTTGAGGAGATTAGAAAAGTCCCAGGGGAGTGTGTGCTCCTACACAGCCCCATTTCCTACCTTGAATTACATTGCCAACACTTTCTGTAGCCTTCCTGGGGTTTAAAATTAAACCAAAACATGAATATTGATATCAGTACCCTTCTTCTTAGTGCACAGACAGGACATGCTCCCACCTGAGGGGATGAGGAGGAGGAAGGCAGCCCAGCTGAGCTGATCATGACCAGCTTCATCTTCCCTGCTGTGTCCATTCACAGGCCCAGCAGTGGGTCTCTGTTGTCTCTGTTGTCTCTGCTGTGTCAGCCCCCTGTGCATCCAGAGCCACCTTTCCTCAGCCCCACCATGGGCTTGTGGCCATGCTGGAGACATTCACCAGTGGAGGCTGGACCATCTGAAAAGGGAAGAGTGCCCAGCAGGTGAAGGGGTGGCAGGACCCCCAGTGCTCTCCCTGGCTGGTGCTGCTGTCCCTGACACTGTGGTTTCCATGCCCACTCTGTAGCAGGCTGCACCCATCCCTGACATCCCTGACAAACAAGGGTGTGCCTGGTGTGTGCAGCACTCCCCAGAGAGTCCACACCTGTGGGGGAAACAGTGACAGGATGAGCTACCCAAGACCTCAGTGATAAATTAAGAAGGAGAAGAGAGGGACTAATGACAGAGACACAGGAAACTGTAATTGCTGCTCCATGCACAACTGGAACGATGCAGCTGTCTAGAAGCAAAGCCCATGCTCAGTTCTGTTCTCTTGCAGCTCATTTTGAGGACACTCTATGCAGGAAAACGTCCCATGAGCTCATGGCTGCATTTCAGTGCAGCGGCGTCAAAGTATTTCAGGAGAAAAAAAATGCCCTTTGGAGAGCTGGTCCTTGGGAAGACCCGCGGCAGTGGAGGAGCTCTGCATCTGCCTGTGCCTCGCCCATCCCATCCTGAAGGGGGTTTGCCCTGAGCACGCTGCCGGGCTCCTTTGTCTTTATAAACGAGCCCTGTCACAGGCTTGTTCAGTTCCCTGGAGGTGGCAGCTTTTGTTTCTGTTCCTAATTCCTCGGGCACTCCTGTGCGCACGCTGCTCCCGGCTCTGCAGCTCCAGCCTGGCAAGGAGTGGGGCACTGCAGCCTTGCCTGGTTAAATCCACGGCCTCACTGCCTGTTCTGCACATCCCAGTGCACGTTGTGCTTTCCCCTGTTCCCATGGCAGTTCTCTGCTTCCTTCCCCACCAGTTCTATCCTTTACCTTAACCCCCGGGATCCCCCTGGCACCACTTGGGCTGCAGACATGGCACTCATCTCCCTTGGGTCACCACCCTGGGGACTCACAGTGTTCTGCTGGAGCCCAGCCTGGTGGGACACCAACCTGTGGAATCCTCAGTGTTTCTCAGGGCTTTTCCTTCTGCCTTCTCTTCCTTGGCTTCCAGCCCCCCAGGCCCAGCACTCTGCTGATCCTGCTGCGGGTGCTCTGGTGTCTGTCTCCTCTCAAGGTAAGGAATTTTCTCCTGCAATTATTTTCTCTCCTCTGACAGAGCTGCCATAACAATGTGCCTGTGAATTGCTTTTGCAGACAGACAGACCAAGCCTGTTCCTGAGGAAACCTTTGTACACACCTACATAGGTGCTTCCCCCTTTATCTCCAGTGCTCACTGCCTGCCCTCAGCTGTCTGATGGGCTCCCCGCTGCTCATTTCACACTCCTCCTCCTCTGCATCCTGTTATCCAAGTTTGTTTTGCTCATTCTTCAGACAATCCAGTGCAGTCCTCTCTACAAGGGAAGGAAGAAAGGAACTCCTGATTTTCCACACTCTACTGTGGGCTCTGAAGCCCTTAAGATAATTTTCTTGCTGAGTCTCTGCCTTTGTTCTCAAAACAGCTGGAGAAGGATTAGACTCCCCAAGCACAGAGCTCTTCCAGAAGGGCAGGAAGCAGCATCTTAGGGCTGATGGCTGGCAATGGGGAACACATTTGGAAAACATGTAAATTCATCAGGCATTTGGGGGTACCCCAACGAATGATCTCCCCTGGGTAAGACTCGTGTTAGACCTTCCAGTGCCCAGGGCAGAGCTGTGCCCAGCCTGGAGCTGCTGCCCCAGAGCATGGGATGAACCTTTGTGTGAGCCTTACTCTGGGCAAGCTCTCTGTGCTACAAGGGGGTCCTGCTGAAGTTGAGCACCCAAGTGTACCCAACCATGCCACCTGTCAGCATCCAGAGATCCTGGGGACATCTGGAGGGAGGACAGATTCTTCTAGAAGCTGTGGCAGAAGTGTTTGAATTTTTAAAAAGATGGAATCATTTCTACCAGGAGTTTTATTCACCCTGGTGGTCAGTCACTGCCCTCACATAACAACATTTCCACTGCCCTGGGCAGTCTCTTCCAGGGTATGACAAACCTTTTGGGGCAGGAATTGTTCCTAACATCCAATCTAAACCTCCTCTGCCACAACTGAAGGCCCTTTTTTCTTGTCCATCATGTGGTGCACCCCCATCTTTGTGCTGCTTCAATTAAGGAGGGATATAGATAGAGATAAAATTCCCTGGGAGCCCGAGTTGCTGACTCAGACTGGAAAAGCCTGAGCACTCATTACAGAGAAGATAACACCAGCAATATGTTTCTCCTCCAAAGAATGACAGTCAGTTAATGCTGGTGGGGACCAGCACTCATAACACACATCACAAATACATCAAATTGCTGCTCTGTCTGTACTCGGGTTTTCCTCCATGGTGTAAGTGTATGACAGTGCTCAGAGGAGCATCAGTGCATCATTCCTGCTCCTTCCACTGAAGAAGCAGCTGATGGGAGGCTACAAAACAGCACCAGAATTCAACTGCTGGCACATTAGGATTTTGACATTAGGACTTGCACTATATATTTCAATTCTGCCTTCTGTCAGTAAGTAACAAATGCTGAATTATCTCCTGCCTTAGACACACACGGCTGGAATCCATTTCAAGTGCTAAATGATGGATTAATAACGCCTGATTTTCCAGCTGTGTTTCTGCACTCCAGCCACCGGCACCAGGACCAGCGCTGCCAATCAAAGGAGGCTGTGCTCGCTCCTTGGCAAGGAGAGGTTAATTGGATGTATGGCATGAAAGGCTCAGGAGCGTGAGGCATCTGTGGCAGGTTTGTTCTGGCTTGAAAGGGGGATCTCCCACCCCCTTTCCTGCACACACCGCTCAGATGCAGCCCCGGAGCCCGTTTGCACGGACACTGCTGTGTGAGTGTGTTCTTCACATCACTCGGGATCTTTGGAAAAGTTCACAGACAAAATATTTAATAAATTCATCACTCTTGCAACCTACTGATTTCTACAGAGGGCAGGGCTCTAAGGGAATTCTTGCCTTTAGTTGTTTCCCTGCCAGACCACAACAAGAACAGCTACGCTGGGGGCTGGAGCACTGAGTCAGGGGGGTCAGAGGTACCAGTGGGGGTGACGGTCCCTTCTCAGCTCCCCTGAGTGGAGTCTGGTCCCTTCTCAGCTGTACCAGGGGGAACAGTCTCTTCCCAGCTGTTGCCTGACCCATGCCTGGCTGGGGATCAAAGCACACCTCTCCACAGAGCACCTTGTGCTGTGTAGCCATGGCAGCTTCCCAAGATTGCATCCTTTTTCCGGGACTCCCAGAGCAGGAGCCCCCACAGCTCTGTGGTGGGGCAGTTCCTGCACTGTGGCTACAAGAGCTTCCTTGTGCCCCTGCTGCTCAGTGCATCCCACCACCCAGCACTGCATCCCACCACCCAGCACTGCATCCTGTCACCCAGCACTGCATCCCATCACCCATCACTGCATCCCATCACTGCATCCTGTCACCCAGCACTGCATCCCATCACCCATCACTGCATCCCACCTCCCAACACTGCATCCCATCACCCATCACTGCATCCCACCTCCCAGCACTGCATCCCACCTCCCAGCACTGCATCCCACCTCCCAGCACTGCATCCCATCACTGCATCCTGTCCCCCATCACTGCATCCCACCACTCAGCACTGCATCCCACCACTCAGCACTGCATCCCGACACCCAGCACTGCATCCCACCACCCAGCACCACATCCCACCTCCTGCCACCACATCCCACTTCCTGCCACCACATCCCACCATCCAGAATTGCTTCCCACTGCCCTGTGAGATGGGTCAGGGAGTACCCACCTTTCCAATCCACCCAGGGACAGCTCAGGTGGTTCTCCAAGGAACCTGCTAAAAACCATAACTGAGTGAGTGCCCTAACAAGCACAACCCCATATTTACATTAAAGAATGCAGCATGAACTGAGGCTTCACCTCAGTGCATCAGAGATTTTATTATGGAAAAATTCCATCCTGCCTTTCAAAGTCCTTTAATGTATCCTAAGTGCTTTCTCTCCTTCAGAGACCTCTTCCAAACTCATTTGGTTTAGTCTTTCGTTGCTAATTAACCCTCCTGAGCTGTTTGCTCCCTGCTCTGCTCCAGAGGCCTGACCTTTCATTGAAGACATCTGATATTTTAAAACTGATTAAAATATTTCCATTAAGTGCTTTTTCAATGAACAGGAGGCTTTTGACATGAACACAAATGTATTATCTGAAATATTTGCTTTTGTTAATATGTATCAATTTGCCACAACATTCTATTAACTGCATGAGCAAAAAATGTCTTTGATAAAAGATAGTCACCCCACAGCATTAAAGGTTTCAGCTTTTCCCTGCTCATTCACTCATCTGAAACACATCAGAAATTACAGAAATGTAGAAAATACAACTGAATTAATTGACACAACTGTGGGACAGAAACATTGGCATTGGACTAGATGATCCTCGTGTGTCCCTTCCAGCTCAGGATCATCTATGGCTGGGTTTGAGCACCTTTCAAAGGAGTCCCTGTGGAAGCCTCATGGTGGGTGTCATCTGTCACGAGCCCCTTTCCTGTTGGGACTTTAGCCCTTAACTCCAAGAGTTTGGCTTGTGAACCAAGACCCAGCTCTGGCAGAATCTTCTTGCTTCTGCTTTCAAAAGGGCATTTCCTGGGCAGCTCTGCAGCTCTAATGAACTAATTTTTGAGTGGAAGTCAGGCCTTGAAAGATGATTTCTTGATGCCAAAATATTTCCAACTTGATGGCATCATAATTGATGTTATTAAACCAAACCAAACAAAGGTCTGATGATGAAGCAAACCCAAAGCAACTCTGTCAACAAAGGAAAAGGAGAAACAAAAGTGCCACCTCCCAGTGGCTGGCCCAGTGCAGGTGTGCAGGGCTGCTGGGCACCACCAGCTCACCAGCAGGGCACTCTCTGCTTTCCTGGGCCATGCACAGAGCCCACCAATGGGCACTGTGGCAGCTGAGAGCACCCCCAAGTCCCACCAATGGGCACTGTGG
>JAWWLY010000005.1:364065-378103 GCA_035041215.1 Gymnopithys bicolor
TGGGCCATGCACAGAGCCCACCAATGGGCACTGTGGCAGCTGAGAGCACCCCCAAGTCCCACCAATGGGCACTGTGGCAGCTGAGAGCACCCCCAAGTCCCACCAATGGGCACTGTGGTAGCTGAGAGCACCCCCAAGTCCCACCAAGGAGCATTGTGGCAGCTGAGAGCACCCCCAAGTCCCATCAATGAGCACTGTGGCAGCTGAGAGCACCCCCAAGTCCCACCAAGGAGCATTGTGGCAGCTGAGAGCACCCCCAAATCCCAGCAATGAGCACTGTGGCAGCTGAGAGCACCCCCAAGTCCCACCCATGGGCACTGTGGCAGCTGAGAGCACCCCCAAGTCCCCCCACCCATTTTTAGCACTAGATGTAGCTGGTCCCACGTTTTCTGTCTCTGCTGCCCACAACCCAAATCTGCAGAGAGGATGCAAAGCAAAGGCATCAGGAGGAGTTTGGGTCAACAAGGTGAGATGAAATGGCCCTCCAGCATCCCAGCCTGGCCTGACACGTTGCTCTGACCATGGATATGGTGGGAGCTTCAAAATCCTGGGGGGGATTAAGGAGGGAATTCTGTTGCTCTCCTTGCACAAGACATGGAGGTGCTGCTGACCACCCTTCCTCTCTCCCTCAGATAAGGGAAATGCTTCTCAGGAGAGCATTCCAGTATGATCCTGTTACCCCACTCCATGATTTCCCCAGTTTAACTTTATTTTATCATACCTTTATGTATCTCTTTTCTCAGCCTGTGCCACCACAAGTGACAGGTAAGTCAGTGAAATTCTTTCTGATTTTCCTGATGATTAAAGTCCTGCTATTCCAGGGAACATAAAGCAGAGTCAGAGAATGTCAGCGACTCCTTAACCATCATTTTGTGAACATAATGCTGTCATTAGAAGTGTGTTCCAAGTGTGTGTCTGACAGCCCAGGGACTGTCACCTGTAACAAATTCCTGGCTGGGACTTGTTTCAATCTAACAACCTGCCTTCCCAGATCATACTGGATTAGTGAGTGCACTCTACTCCTTGGAAGAGATTTGTGTAAGGAAAGATTAGCCTTGTATAACATAATGTTATGTTTTGTTGTTCTGAGCTAAACTAAATGTAAATCATGTCTCAGACACAATAATAATTCAAACGGGAAATGCAAAAGGAAAATCATCAATCTGAAAAGGGAAGAGAGGCTGTGTAGGAACACAGTGCATTTGGAACTGACTTTGAAAGTCAAATGCACACCTTTATTTGCAATGCTCTGGTACTGCTCAGTTATCCAATGAATTTCTGTGAAATAATGTCATATCTGCACCTTTATGAATGGCACAGCTGGAGGAGAATGGGAATGAGACAGCAGCGACTCCGAGCTGGCAGAGGAGCACCCTCAAACCCAGCCTTGCCTCTGCCTCTTCCAGTTGGACTGACACATGGAAATCTGGAAGGTTATCAAAGTCCCCTTTGAGGAAAGGACTGAAGGAAGCACTTCTGAACAGCTCAGAAATAAACAATGCAGCTCTGTGTTTAAATAGTGATTATTGAAACTGAATTAAAGTGGAATTAAAATCCAACACAGGGACAGGACGCTTTGCCTCGTTATCTGCAGTGGAGAGGGAGGGCCTGCAGGCACAGGGTGCTCTCTGCAAGAGGAGATCCTGCTGCACTGTGAGGACACCGACGCTGTACCTGCCTGGAGGGGGATAAGGAGTATTATGCTGGAAAATCCTCATGAGACCCAGGCCAGCATCGCCCATGGGCACTGCCAAGGGGAAGCAGCGGTGCCTCAGCCAGTCACAGAGGGGGCTCTGAGCAGGGAAGGGGCTTCTCCCAGGAGCAAAGCTCAGTGGAGCAGCCTGGCTTTGACCAGCTGAAGGGAATCAGCCTCCAGGTGGCTGCAAAGGGGTGTAGGCAGGAGCTGGTGGGCAGTGGGTGCTGTGGGGTGGGCAGTGGGTGCTGTAGAGTGGGCAGGGTGAACAGTGGGTGCTGTGGGGTGGGCAGGGTGGGCAGTGGGTGCTGTGGGGTGGGCAGTGGATGCGGTGGGGTGGGCAGGGTGGGCAGTGGGTGCTGTAGAGTGGGCAGAGTGGGCTGCGGGTGCTGTGGGGTGGGCAGTGGATGCTGTGGGGTGGGCAATGGGTGCTGTGGGGTGGGCAGTGGGTGCTGTGGGGTGGGCAGGGTGGGCTATGGGTGCTCTGTGGAGTGACACAGTCAGCACATGGGGCCATGCACTCAGGTAGGGGAATGGCCTCAGTTCAATCTGAGTTAAACTATTCTTCATTCATCTTCAAAATGTGCCTCAGCAACTGTGACAATGTTTGCAGTTCACCCATGAAGGTTCTCACCGAGTCTCTTGTTGCTG
This sequence comes from Gymnopithys bicolor, assembly GCA_035041215.1. NCBI lineage: Eukaryota > Metazoa > Chordata > Aves > Passeriformes > Thamnophilidae > Gymnopithys > Gymnopithys bicolor. The sequence continues at coordinate 366,410 of JAWWLY010000005.1, forward strand.
CTGCTGCTTGTCCTGAGCAGATCTGCTGTGTGTTGGGGCTGGTGCCATGACCTATGTGGCACTGGAAGAGCTCTCTGCTGCAGCTGCAGCAGAGCTTCAGCTTCCAGAAAGCTCTGTAATGGAGGAGCTGGAGATGTTCCCAGCAGGACATGGGAAGGAGAAAGCAGTTCCCTGCAGGGAACATGGGATTTTCATGGAGCAGCACTTTGGTCACTTGCCTGGTCTGCAGTGGCACAGAAATGGTTTATCACCAAGGCAAGACTGTCCTCCTGAGCCATGTGAGTGATCTTTAGGGGAAGTGTCATGTCTCTCTCCCTTGCAGTGCTCTGGGCAGCCCCACTGGCAGCAAGGGGTCCTGTACTGGTGTCCCCACTGCTGGGACCCATCCACTCCTGTGCAGTCTCAGCCCTTGTGTTTCCCCAGCTGTGCTTGGGGAGTGTGCAGCTTCTGTGCTCCAGGAATGTGTAACAAAACCAGGAGCAAAAGGTCTGGAGGGGGCCAGTGGGGCTGCTGGAGGAGTCTGCACCAAGAACAAGGATGGTCCAGCCCCTGCCCTGGGGAAGGGCCGAGCGCTGTGTCTTCCCTTGTCACACAAACTGCTCCCTGGCGATGCCCAGTTTGGGTCAGTGAGGGCACAAACCGCCTCTGCCTGAGCCACATCAGCCCTTCCCTCTCTGAGAGCAGCTTGTACAGACACGTAAATAGAAAACATTGGTTTGCTTCTCAAGGGATTATTGTTTGGTGGAACAATAATAACAGTTCCCCCATGTCCTTCCCCATTACAGTGTGTGTATTCCTGCAGAGATCTGCTTTTCTTACTGGAACACAAACCCTCCCAGTAATTACTGGGAAAAGCTGACTCACTCCGTGCGGCTTCTCTGCAAGAGCCAGGACGGAGCTCGCAGGTGTCAGGCTGAGAAAGCAGCTCTGACGCTGCCTCGTTACTGGTGGGGCTTTCTAGATCCCTGAAATCATCCTGGTGTTCTCCTTTAATATTTCATGGCATGCTCTGAGTGCTGCCATGTAATGCAGGGAGGAGACAGTGCCTGGGGCCGGGTGTTACAGGAATAATGCGGGAGGTCAGCAAAATGGGATGATAGAAATGTTTCTGTGCACTCAGGAATCTGAGAGGTGGAATCGATTTAGGAGATTAATGTGGTGCTGGAGGAGTTGTGGGGGTTTAGGGTACTAAAATCAAGGCTGTTTAGGCTTGGGAAGGAGTCCTGCAACAAGGCTGACAGCATTCTACTAGTGATTCTTTGAATTTCCAGCATTCCAGTTTGTATGACTTTGGTGGGCAGTCAGGGTTGGAACCAGCTGGGGCATGTGTGGAACCTTCTCTTCATCTCTGAGCCAGAGCTGGTGGGATGGGAGTGTAGATGTCCATTCGTAGAGCTCCTCCTGCAGAGAGAGCTTTTTGTCCAAGAGAGCAAGACACTAAAGCAGCTTAATGCCACCTGTAGCTGTGAAGTGATGGGGAAGAAGGGAACTTCTGTCAGATTCTGAAGTTGGTAACTTTTGACTTTGTTTGGGAAAGTTTAAAACTCGTTTTTATTATTCCTCAATTTGATTTACTGCACTGACTGAAATGAAGCTAAAACTTCAAGGGCAGGGTTTGTTGGGATATGGCTGGAGGAGGTCACACAAACCCTTCCTACCAACACCCAGGTTGTTCTGTGCTCCCTGGCACAGCCTGACCTCGCAGCAAGCAGAGTCACTGCTGTGCTGGGCACAGACACCTGGCTGGGTACCCTGAGCATCACTGTGTGTGGTCCCTCTGGCTGCTCTGTGGCTGCCACCCCCAGTGTCTTGTTGAATTTCAGTGAAGCTGCTGTGCCTGCAGGCTCTGACTGTGTCCATTCTGCTCATTCTGCTCATGGGGGCTAAACCTCATCTCTATGGACTGGTGGTTCGTGGTCCTTCCAGAGCCCTCTTTTGAAGATTGCTTTCCAAGGAGGCTGGAATGGCTTTCCCTGCGTGGATGTACCTGCTCAGTTGTGCATGAGCAAAAGCACCCACTTTCTGTATTTCCCACAGGGAGCTTGTACCAGTCTGTAACACGGTACAAGGGGCTTATCCTGTCTCCATTGCCATGAGGTGTGGTCAGGGGGCTCCAGAGGTGAAATCCTGCTGTGGTGGGGCAGAGCACCTTCAACCCTCCATGAGACCTGCCCAACGCTGCCTCTGTATCAGACCTGAAACCAAATCCATTTTTTAGGCTTCAAAAGAAACTGATTGTTTTCCTGCAGTTTGAAACAAAGGCATGGAGTGGTATTCCCATGTTTGCAGACCAAATCCTTCTGAGCAGATGGCAGAGCAATAGGGGAGGCTTTGGGCAGCTGCTCCTCCCCTGTAAACCGGAGGGACAGACAGAAGGTGGGAGTCCAGAGAGTGAAGCCTGGGCAGGACTCCGAGGTGGTAATAAATTAGAGGCAAGAGTTGGAACAAGGCCACGAATGAGAATTTAATTGCACACTTCTTGTGCTTCCTGAGACTGGACTATACCAGCCAGCAGTGACCCTGGAGGAAATGAAAAGCTGACACCTGGTGAAATGCTGGGGGGAGAAACTGCGTATGATGAGTCCTGGATTGAACAAATTGCGTCATTAATGAGGGTCTGATTGTCTGAATCCACCCTCTGCAACTTGGATGTGTTGAGTGTTGGCTCAGCAACAATTTATGACTTGGGGAGCACTGCACAGACCAAGCATGGTCAGACTGTGCCCACCTCCTCCTCCTGCTGGTTAATGGAAGGTGAGGTAGGCAGGGGGTGGTCAAGAATAGCCAGCCCAGGTGTCCCAGAGAACATTGGGAGGTTTGCTGTGTTTGACCTCCATGGAGTCAACAACAGAGGAGACAACCTGTTCAGTCTGCTGAGCACTGCAGACCCACAACCCACAGCCCTCAACAACCAACCCCCTCCAGGATCCATGTGGGAGTGAGTTCACTCCAAAACATTGGGAATTCTCAGACCTCAGTGTGTTTTGGCAATGTTTGCCAAAGATCTACATTTTCTGGCTTTGAAGGAGTCACAAAACAGAGGGACGGATCGAAATAACTTGCCAGTGCTAAGAAGAGCTGGATACTTGACTAAAACAACTCTTTATTGACAGACAGACTAAAGAAAATACCCAACATTGGATGTATCTTCTTACTCGTTGGCTCAGGAGTCCAGTGGTACTTGAGAGAAAGCCAGCAACAAAAACTGTTTGCCATTTGTGTTGGTGCTCTCATAAGGTCTCACAGCAACATCACGTTATCCTGTTCAGCAAACTTGGCTGAGCATTTCAGACCATCTTAAATTCTGTTTTATTTTGAAGGATTAAAGCAAGTCAGAACTTCTGTTCAGGATGCATGGGAATTTTAGAGGACTGTGAAATAAGATATGTGTAAGGAGGCTTTTTGTAACACACCAGAGAAAAAATATTCATATTAAAAAATGAGATGAATAAATGTGAATTCAAATCCAAGGTTGTGGAGTCGTTTGGAGATTTTTTGTTGTTTTTTTTTTTAAACATCAACTTTTGAAGGTGATCCAAGCAGACAAGCATTATCTTCTCCTGCAGTGGATCTCCTCTCTGCCCACCCTTGACTGGCTAATGCAAAAAGCAAACTGGTTGCAGGAATCAAATAACAACTGTTGTCCAGGGGAAACAGCCACTGACAGTTCCAGCTGCTGGTAGAACATCAGCACATGCTGTGAGTAGTGGTGGTGTAGCAGCCCACGGGACGGTGGTGGTGGGAGGTCATCCTCACATGGGGAGGGTTTGGGGCTCTCCTGCCCTGGGGGAAGGTGCCCCTCTGGGACTGGATGTTCCTGCAGCCAAGGCTCTGGGGTTTGCTTCTTGCCTCTGGTTTCTGGGTAAGTTTCCAATGATTGAGTTCTGAGGCTGGGAAGGGGGAAACCCTTTTACCAGAACAAAGACTCTGCTTTGGGAAAAGGCCATGGTGACAGTGGTTGGTGACTAATGCTGAGCATAAAGATGGGCCTCAGTCAGGAAAACTACCAGGATTTTGGGACAGAGAAATGACACTTAACAAAAAGAGGTGAAGCCTTGGGTTGAGTAGGGGAATACTTTGTTCCCAAGAGAGCAACTGCCCTCTGCCACATTTGAATGTTTTCTGCTGGGAATGGCTTTAAACCTCTGTGCTGAGGACCTGGTCTGGAACAGGCACAGAGAGGGCAGGGCTTGCAGACCACACCAGCCAGCACTGCCCTGGGTGGACTTCTCAGCACATGGAGCAATGTTGTTTAACCTGGTGGGGTAGAAGGTATCTCTGTCTATGGCAGGGGGGGTGGAACAAGATGGTCTGTAAGGTCCCTTCCAACCTAAACCTGTGATATCAGCTTCTTTCTCTCCAACAAGGACCAGGACATATTCTCTGAATTCCAGAGTTAGTCCCTGTAAGAGACCAAATCATCTCCAGCATCTGCTACATCCAGGATCACTGAGCTCCATGCAGCCTCCTCAGGTACCATCAGCAGAGCTCATCCTCACCTCTTGCTTCATGTGGCTCTCAGGAGGCTGAGGGGACTCAGCAGCTCCTCCAAGGCTTTGCTCCAATCCCACTGCTGGATAGGGAACAACTGCTGCTTTTCCCAGGCCTTTCTCTGCACCAGTTTCTCTTGCCATGTTGCTCACAGGTAGACCAAGAGGCACTGTAGGACCCAGTACTCGAAAGCATTTGAGTGCTGCCATTTGGTTGCTTCTCTAACTGAAGGTGATGCCCAGAGCCCACCCAGTTCCTCAGCTCTGGGGCTGTGCTGCATTTTCTCTGCCTCTCAGGTTATGTCTGCAGTTGTCTTCTGTGCTTTGCCTTCACTCCTGGCAAGGAGTCTCTTTGCCTTTGGGCTCACTGGGCCAGTCTAGGGAAGCAGAGCTGTCGCCATGCCATGGCCAGACGCAGAGGACCAGGGGCACTGTGGGTGGCTGTGCCCCCTCGGTGCCAGGCTGCTCCCAGGAGCTCTGCCAGTGCCCATTTCCACCTCAGGCTGGTGAAGGAAACTTCAAACAGCATCAAACCAGGGGAACACTGGAAATAACCTTCCTCTCTCTCAATCATATTAACTGCAAAATCTGTGTTTTTGGGGACCTCATCTATAAAGATCCTCATCCAAAGCAATTTCATAGTAAAATGAACTATATGCCACTTTTGTGGGGTTTTTCCATCCAGACACAGAATATCAAATGTGATCAGGGCTGTTTAACCTCAGAAGTGCTGATGGGCATCAAGTGTACTTTAACCTTTTTAGCACTCTGAATTTAATTATGTAGCAACATTGCACTGTCCAAGTTTGATGCCAACTGATTTGAGGCATTTGGCTGGACCCTCTGAAATGCTGGTTTGATTTGGGGGCTGTTGCACCACTGGCATCTGCCTGGTATTTTTAAATATAAAAAAGTACATCTATTTTGGCTTTTCTCCTTAGGCCTTTAATGGTTTGAAATTCAAGGTGTTTGGCCCAGCTCTGAGCTTGGCTTTTGAGGAGAGTGATGGGACCCCCAGGCCACTCCTGTGCCCAGAGAGAAGGGGCCCCTGCAAAGGGGGGCAGGCTCTGGCCTCGGCCATTGTGGCACTGGGGACAAGCCAAAGGCAGCACAGCTCTCTCCAACCTGGTGCTCAGATTTCTGGATGTTACAGAGGAAAACATCAGTGGATTCACTTAGAAGAGCTATTTGTGTGAATTTTAATCCTTAATTGAGTGTAGTTGTAAAACCTTCATATGACCTTTTTATGAATTAGGTGCAGACAAGTAGGAAATGTTTTGCATTATCACTTAAAAGTCCCCTTCCTGCTGTACCTTACTCCCACAAATAATTAGAGAGGAAAGTGGTTATTATATGAATCAATTGATAGCAGTATTTGGCTCAGACAATGCTAGAAGAGAAACTATAATTTAAGCTTAATATGTATTATAAAGTTGACGAAGAAAATGGAAATTTATGTAAATTCCAGTAGTCAATTCATAAGGTTACTGGCTGTGTGGGATGCACAGGTTGGTGACTGCCCTTTAGGCTGAACTAGTTAGGGCAGCTTTCTAGGCTGAACAAGAGCTTCCCTTTGGCTCCCATCCTCTGAAAATTTAAAAGCTTTTCAATTGCAGGAGGACAAAACCACTTGCTTGTGGTTGGATTGAAACTTCCCTCTTATTCCTCTGCTTCCCCCAAGCTGAGGGGACACTCCCTGGGGTGCTCTGTGAAGATGCAGTGCCAGCACAGAGGGCTCACACACCCCACTTCATCCTGTCTTCCTAATAGTCACCTTGCTCTGAGGGGCTGGGGGTGTTGAGCAGTTACTGATATGCTACAAAATGTGTTATTATTTGAGTCATTTGCATAATTAAACACTAGGAGCCTTAACAGAAGGCAGAGCAGTTTGTCACAGTCAGGGCACCCAATAGTCTCTGCCCCCAAAATGCACATTTCTTCTTTTGCAGGCTCTGAGGTGATGGCCCCTGTAATCTGGGGTGTCAGAGGGAGTGAAGGAGAACAAATCCCCCTCTGAGCTGCGGGTGGGGGGCTCAACCCTGCAGGTGGGGGGCTCAGAGCTGTGGTGGGGGCTCAGAGCTGTGGTGGGGGGCTCAGCCCTGCAGTCCAGGCTGGAGCGGGTGCTGGTTGTGCCACACTGGTCCCAGGGCTGAGGAGCTGGCTGGGAGTCCTGGCTGGGTGTGAGCTGTTGGATTTACCTCCGTGTAGGAAGCTGAAAGTTCCTCTGATTGTTTATTTGCTGTTATTTATTCTCAAATTTGAGAGCGAAATGTTTGGAAAATAAGGTGAAAACCACAAGTCTCTTGGAGCACATCCCATTCCTTTGTGTTTCCAGCTGCACCCACTGACTCCAGCAGGAAACAGTAGCTTTGACTGAGTCTGTTCTTCCCAGGAGCAGAAGCAGCCCATGGGGGAGTGGGTGGGCTCTGTCCTGTGCACAGCAACCCCCAGGCTCGAGCTGCTCAATCCACACTCTCAGGAAACTCCCACTGCTTTGGGAACTGGAGGATCAGGCTGTAAATGCCCGGGGTGGAAGTGGCCTCTGTCCCTGTTCACTGTCTCAAGGCCAAGGCAGAATTTAACTCCCTAAAATGTGGGTTGAACAGAATCAGAAAACATCACCTGTGCTGTGAACCCAACTCAAATCTCAAGGCTGGTGACAAGAAGAAGAACTCAAAGCCGTGTTTGAGACTTGCTGACCACCAGTAAACATTGTATGTTTGATATCTGCATTTGGAATCAGTTTAGAGAATACGAGTGTGAATTCAGCAAAATCCTGGCCCAAATTAGGATTCTGGTCTGGAGAGCCAGACCTGAGCACTTTGAGGGGTGATAAACCAGCAAACTTCATGTGGTTTTAAAATAACTTCGTGAAACTCATTCTTTAATCTGCCAATTTCCATTTTCATAAAAGTCTTTTCTCCACAGCTATTAAACATCTTTAAAATATAATTTAAAAAATGTAATAACCTTTGTCATCTGTTCTCCAGCTTGCCTTCAGCCAGTGCACTACTCGTGAATACAGAATTTCAAATTAAATTTACTAATCTCATGGAAAAAGGACACTAGAAAATATTGCATTCACGGTTTCTATTGCCACAGCAAGCTAAGAACAACTAATTCTATCAAGTAACAAAATAAATTATACATTTCCTCTCCTGGTTGAGCTGAAATATTGCACAAAATTATTGAAAAGCTTTTCATGTAAAACCGAAGAAAAATACCAATTATCACCCCATTGCTGGCGGCAGAGGAGGGGCTGGAGGTGAGTGTTCTGCTCTCGTGGCAACGGGCACAGTGAGCTGCTCCTTGGCCTGTCCTGAGGCAGCTCAGAGGGGCAGGAGGAGCCCTCCCACCTCGGGGTGGGTGCTGCAGGTGTGCCACAGCCACCCCCTTGGCACAGCCACACACGGGCAGGAGCTCGGGGGGCAGTGCCCTCCTGGGGCAGCAGGGTGGGCTGGGCTGGGCTGGGCTGGGCAGGGCTGCCAGGGTGGTGCCACAAGGGCTGCTGAGGAGCAGAAGATGCTGGTGAACCCCAAACCCTCCCACTGCCAACCCTCAGTGGTCATTCACAGGTCACAGGGGCATTAAGGGTCACTACACACGGGCGGTTCCCCTGGCCCTGCCTTTATGTGTCTGTGTAATAAATGCACTTTGTGCAGGCTGCAAACTGACCAACGGGGTGTTTGCCTCAAGCAGGTGGGAGTCACAGGTAAAGGCACTTCACAGAGTCACAGACTGTGCTGAGCTGGGAGGGACCCACAAGGACCATCAAGTCCAGCTCCTGGCCCTGCACAGGACCATCTCCAAGAGTCACACCAGGTGCCTGAGAGGATCCTCCTGACTCTCCTTGAGCCCTGTCAGCCTTGGAGCTTTGAATGCACCGTGACCAAAGGAACTGGTTACCTCCCTTGGAGACTGAAATAATTCTGGTGACTCTGAAGTCAAAGTGTCAAACCAGAGAAGTTCAAATCTCCTGTAAGGTCACTTCTGATTTTTTTCCTGCTGCATCAAGGTGCAATCACGTAAAATGTACACAAATACTCAGGGCTGTCAGGATGTGCTCCTGCTGCAGCTCCTGCTGGTGTGTTGTGGGAGGTGTGAGGCCACCTGGGGCACAGTGGCCACGTCCCTGCCAGCACCTCTCCTGGACAGGAGGTGACTGGTGCTCCTCAGGACTGCAGACCTTCAGCACAGCTCCTGTCAATGCCAAAGGGTTCTCCCAGGGACATGTCATTTAACAAAAATCCAACTTGTTTGGCACATATTGTCTGTATAACAGGGAAGAATGGGAGCTCCCCCTGCAAAGGCCATTTCTAGGAGTGAAGTCAGAAAGCAGAGCCCAGCAGCTGCAGCCTCTCCTGCTGCTGTTCCAACAGCTCCATTTGGATGTGGCCTGAGCAAACTGCTTGGAAACAAGTCAGAAATAAATGGGGAGGAATTGGTGTGCTGAAAGCAGCAGGCTTTGATTTGTCTTCCCATCCAACCCCCACCTGTCTGGCCTCAGGAGCTGACCTTTCTTTAATTGGGACAAGGCTGGAAGGATCACTGGAAAGCAGCAGGTCCCTGTGTCTGTTCCCCCACCTGTTTGTGAGCAGAGGATGGTCCAGGGAGCAGAGCCCTTTTCTGCTGAAGCGTTGCCTGCTCCTGCCAGGGCTCCTCAGGGCTCTCAGCGGAGCTTCAGGAGGAGGAGAGACAAAGTTCTCTCACTCCCAGGAAGCTTTACAGTGCTGTTCACCAAGCTGGAATGAGAAATGCAATCCTCAGGTGCTCTGCTGCTCAGGAGGGGGTTTGTTAGAGGCAATTTCCTCACTCAGAAGCTTTTCCTCCCTTGCTCAGAGCCCTTTCCTCCCCTGCTCAGAGCTCTGTCCCTCAGGCTGCCTCTGCAGCATGTTGAGAGAAGGTTTGTTAAGGGAAGGAGAAAAGATCCTGCACCACACAGGTGTTAAACACCAGCAAGTGGCTCTTTGGACAAATGGGTGTTGGCACTGCTCTGTCTGTGGAGTGGGGACATCCTGGGGTGAAGTTTCACCTCCCTGGGGCACAGGAGGGGGCACCTTTGCAAACTCAGCCTCTTTTGTGCCTCCCTGCCGGGGCTGCTGCACTCACAGAAGGGACTTAATTTTTTATTTCTTTTTTTTTTCCCCAGAAAAAGTGCTTGAAAAAAGTATTCTTTAATGAAATGCTTTGGGGTGTGTAATCAGAATTTTTTAATGATTCATGTCATAGGTGCAAAGAATTTTGGCTAAAGTTGAAGGTAAGAGTTTTTTTAATCAGCAACATGCTCATTATTCACTTCCCACTCTCAGCCAAGACAAGAAAAACAGCAGCTTTCTGATGAAAAGAAGAGGATCCATCAGGTCCCACTCACTTTTCATGAACTAAGAACTGATGTCAGAGGCTGTCAGATTCAAGTGATTTTCCCCATAAATCTCCTCTTTACTGGCAAAAAGGAATCATTGTTCCCTAACACTGCACAAGCTTTTTGTTCAGGTTTGCTGTGTATAAAATTTAATGAGAACAGGCATGGAACACATAAAGAGCTGAGTGTGTCAGTTCTGAACTGTGTGTTTGAAAACCTTTTCCTATAATTATCTCCGTTTCCAGTCTCCTGCTCGGGGAGGAGCAGGGAAGGGGGTTCTGTGCTCTTGGCAACAAATGGTTTCCCAAATCAGGGGGAGAAGTGCCTGACTGAAAGAATTGCATGTGGCTGAGGGAGAGAGAAAGGGGAGAAGGAGCTCAGATGAGTCCAAAGGGAGGTGTCCCTGAGGCTCTACTTTTGTGGCTGTTCCTCAGTTTGGAGAGGTTGGGTGGTTTTTTCAGCTGACTGCACTGGCTGTGAGAATCTTGTCTTTTGCCTGTTCATCACCTCATCTGCTCTATCTCAATTTGTGCCTGGCCCTGACCCAGGGAGGTGGTTCTGGTCCATTCCTGTCCCAGGGAGGTGGTTCTGGTCCATCCCTGTCCCAGGGAGGTGGTTCTGGTCCATCCCTGTGCTGGGGACAGTTCTGGTCCATCTTTCCACCACCATGCAGAGTGCTCAGCTCAGTGGGGTCCTGGTCTGGGGCACCGAGGGCTGGTGCAGGAGGGATGATGGTCCTGGTGAGGGCTGGGAAAACAGTGAGAGCCTGTGGGATGCTCAGAGCCAGAGCTGACCCCACGTTAATGTGCACACACAGCAGAGGGACAGTGGCCTCAGCCACCCCTGCCCTGGCACCCTGTGCCCTCCCACACACAGCCTGTCTCACTCTGCCTTTGCCCCAGAGTTCACTCTGGGCTGAACTGCAGCTGCAGGGAGGGCACGGTGATGCTCGAGGACAGCCTGCACTGTCCTGGGGCTCCCTGCTCTGGGGCACAGAGGGCACTTTGGGAACCCTGCCTGACCTGCACAGACCAAGGTCTCTGTGGTGGCTGTGACTCCTCAGCCTGTGCAGAGTTCAGAGTTCAGACCTGTGCTGCCCTGAGGGGAGGGACACAAACTCAGGGTTTGCCTTCTCTTTGTGACAGAAATAACCACCTTGGCTCTCTTGGTGTTAAACAGAAATGTATCTTTTTCTTTAGGGACACTTCTAAACCCGGGAGTAGCCAGGCTTTGGGGGCACAGGGGGAGGGATGCAGCCAGCTGGGAGCTGTTCCCACCATCCACCACCCTGTGTGAGGGGGCAGAGCTGAGACTGAGGGGGTCTCAGGTGCCAGGGCCAAGCAGCACTGTCATGGCAAGGATGGAAGCTTCATCCCAAAGTGGTCAGAGATGTCCTCCTGTCGAGTCAGGAGGTGTTGAAAAGACTCCCTGGCTTCCCAGACCTCTCTCAGAGAAGAGGTTGGGTGTGGCTGGAGCCAATTCCAGTTCCATATGTGGTCAGACAGTGGCATGTCTAAAGATTAGACTTTGGAGTAGAATGTCTAAAGTCTTACACAACTGTAATTGAGCCTCTCTGCAACTTCTTCCCACAGGATTGAAGATGGCAATCCCAATATATGCAAAATGAATTACTTACTTCAATTGATGATTATAATGATTAGAATAAAGCATCTTAATTAGAATTATCTGCTACACAATATAGGTAGTTATACTCCAGTTGTAGTGCTCTACTTATTAAATCAATAATTTCAAAGCCATCTTACTAATTGTCAAGTAGAGATTGAAGTTACCCTGATGTCTGTGGGCAAGTGCCTTTGGCTCAGCCTTGAGGAGTGACCTTGA
>JAWWLY010000005.1:384453-395961 GCA_035041215.1 Gymnopithys bicolor
CCTGTGTCCCTGCAGCCTGGGACAGCCCAGGGAATGGGGCAGTGACAGCCCAGGGAATGGGGCTGTGTCCCTGTGTCCCTGCAGCCTGGGACAGCCCAGGGAAGAATGGGGCAGTGACAGCCCAGGGAATGGGGCTGTGTCCCTGTGTCCCTGCAGCCTGGGACATCCTGGGGAATGGGGCTGTGTCCCTGTGTCCCTGCAGCCTGGGACAGCCCAGGGAATGGGGCAGTGACAGCCCAGGGAATGGGGCTGTGTCCCTGTGTCACTGCAGCCTGTGACAGCCCAGGGAATGGGGCAGTGACATCCCAGGGAATGGGGCTGTGTCCCTGTGTCCCTGCAGCCTGGAACAGCCCAGGGAATGGGGCTGCACCACTGACAGCCACAGGTATTTAGTCACAGAGTCACAGAATGGTGGAATGATTTGGGTTGGAAAGGACCTTGGAACTCATCTCATTGCAACCCACCCACCACTGGCAGGGACACCTTCCACTAGACCAGGTTCTCAGAGCCTGAGATCTCCCCACAGTCAAACTGTGTTTGTGCAAATGATGCCACAGAAACACTGCAAATGTGCAAATTCTGTATTATTCTCTATTTCCTTCTCTCTGTGTGGTGTGATGTGCTGTCCTGGGCATGTCCCTTCCCTGCAGAGCAGAGCAGTTTAGAGTTGGGCTTTTCCCATCTTCAGCCATAGGAGTGAAAACAAGAGAAAGATAATAGTAATAGTTGAAAAGCCAATCCAGACAATAAATGAATAAATAAATCTAGTTGGGGGAAAAGAAAAATTCTGAATGGTTGGAAAATGTAAAATTTTAGCTGCAAATAAGGCAATAGAGGGTGAGCTTTTGTGTTGGGAGCCAGTGGTGCTGGGGCTTGGCTGGCACAGGCACTGGGCACAGCTGACCCTGTGGCACCACTCAGGGACTGGTCCCAGCACAGCAGAGCTGGGAGTGGCTCCTTGGCTGGAGGAGGTGGCCAGAGCCTGGGCAGGAAGGGCTGCTCAGTTAACACCTTTCTTGGTTTGCTCACTTTTCCTCCTTGTCAATACCCAGCAGAAATTCATTTTCCTTTTAAAACATTTGACAGCACGAATGGTAACTAAAATACTCACTTGTAGCACTTGTTGGGTGGATTGTAACTGTACAAACACCACTGCAAACATTCCCAGTGTCATAAAGACACTTCAGGAACTATTTATTTTGCCTTGCAGAGATAAGTCAGTGCACAATAAATACAGATCTGAGGCCCTGGCTGGAGGTGCCCTGGTTGGCAAGAACCAGCAGGTGGCTACAAGGAATTGCTGTTTTTAAAAATCCAACCCCAGAATTAACAGAAATGAGCTTCAGTTGAAAATTTTCTTCCCAACTGAGGCAGGAAGAATTAACTCACAGGAATCCTCTCCAGCAATGAAAGTGCTTTTTTATGCATTCTCAGAGAAAGGAACAGCATTACAGAGCAGTGAAAAGCAGCTGTCCCAGCCATGTGGGATTTGAATGGATTCAAATCCCAGACTGGTTTGGGTTGGAAGGAACCTTGAAATCCCACCCAGTTCAACCTCTGCCATGGGCAGGACACCTTCCACTAGATCAGGTTGCTCCAAGCCCCATCCAGCCTGGCCTTGAACACTTCCAACTGAGAGAACAGCAACAGCCCCACTGATCCCTCTGCTCTGTCCCCCTCTGCCCTGACTCCCCTTCTGTGGGAATTCTGCTGAGCAGACCTTCCCTCCTTGTGTTTTGGGTGGTTCCAAATAGTCACTAAAGGGGGTGATGGTTGCATCGTCCTGCACAGGGACTTTACTGATCTGATTTCATAATGCAGGAGGAGGGTATGGAATTTTATTACAGGATAGGCCTGATCCAAAACGGAGAGGAGAGGAGAGGAGAGGGGAGGAGAGGAGAGGGGAGGGGAGGAGAGGAGAGAGGGAGAGAAGAGCACTCCTAACTTCTTGAGGAGACTTCAGATCAGGTCTTTCTAAACTGTTCCCCGCTTCTCTGCTGGATGTTAATTATTACAGCTTGCAGCTCAGGAATTCTGTTCTCAGTCATATTCTAGTTTCATTCTCAGTGCATCTGAATGGCAAATTATTCATTTGCTCTAATCACAGTGGGGTTAGGATCTTCGGTATGCAAGTGACAATATTAATTGCCTGGTGTGTGGTCTTCTGAAGAACAGAAGTTAGAAGGAATGATTCCACACCCCAAGTCATTAGAAGAAAATCTCAATTCATTATCTGGGTGTTATTATTACTAATGACATAGTAATAGACTCCATACTAACAATAAATATCTTTTTATCAGCTCAGTGTTGTACTTAATAGCCCTTTTAACTTGCAGCTGAAGGTCTGGGCCACCCTCAGCTGACACACACTGTGCTGCTCTCTCAGGAGCTGCTTCTTGCACAGCTCTGGTGAGAATCCTTACTTTGCAGGTGCTTGTGGGGCCATGCCCAGGTGTGGGGCCATGCCCGGGTGTGGGGCCTTGCCCGGGTGTAGGACCTTGCCCGGGTTTGGGGCCTTGCCCAGGTGTGGGGCCATGCCCAGGTGTGGGGCCTTGCCCAGGTTTGGGGCCATGCCCGGGTGTGGGGCCATGCCCAGGTTTGCAGCCTTGCCCAGGTGTGGGGCCTTGCCCGGGTGTGGGGCCATGCCCAGGTGTGGGGCCATGCCCGGGTGTGGGGCCATGCCCGGGTGTGGGGCCACACTGGGGATTTCTGTGTGTTTGGGCAGGTGGTGTGTGCTGAGGCCCAGGGGACAGGGACACAAGGCAGCCCAGAGCAGAGTGGTGGGTGTGCCCTCCCCACATCCCACCTGCTGTTCTGGGGAATGGGGACACCTTGTGAATGTGTCCCAGGCCAGGTTGGACAGGGCTTGGAGCAACCTGGGCCAGAGAAGGTGTCCCTGCCCATGGCACAGGCACCGGAGCCAGATGAGCTCTAAGGTCCTTCCCAGCCCAAACCAGCCTGTGATTCTGTGAATACATTTCTGTATAAACACCAAAATCAGATCTTGAGACTGTCAGCAAGAAATGTCTTCTGGAATGACCCTGAACTCTGCACTGCCCAAAGAACCTGAAAATACCAGGGCATGAAGCAGAATTTTGGGTTTTTTTCCACCAGGCTTGGTTTTCCTCCAGGGGAAAAGGGCCCACTCCAGGTCAACTCACAAAGCAAAGAAGGGCCTTTGTCCCCAGCAGGGAAGCTTAAACAAGACTTTATAGAGTGGGCAGTGATGGATGGATTTAGGCAGACTTTGAGCCATTCAGAGACAGGACATGCCCTCCCCATCCTCCCAACAGAATCCTTGAGCACAGGACAGGCTGCTCTGGAGGTTTGCACTTCTTCCCAAATGCTGCTGTTTTCCAGGGATCTGGACACCTCCAAATTGCCTTTCAGCTCTGCACCCCTGCATTGCAAGGAGAGGGAGGACTGAAGCACTGCTGAGGGGAGGGAAGAGGGTGAGGTCTGTTTGTTTCCCTCCCTTTCAGAATTCCAAAGTGTTTCATGGCGACAACCTCTGGTGCTCTCTGTCCCTGGGGGTCCCCCCCATGCCCAGGGGAGGGGGCACTGTCCTGCTGCTGAGGGATGGAGAGAGGACAGAGGGATTCCAAATCCCTGTTCCCATCCCAGATGGCGTCTGCCTTTGGGAAAATAGTATGAAGAGACATTTCAGCACTGCAGCCTTTTGGTTCCAGCCACAGGTGTATCGGGGCAATTCCCATGGCACAGTGGAACACAAAATGGTCTGTTCATGACAGGAAAATCTGCCCCCTTGGGTATAGCCCAGAGCAAGCTGGGAGTTATTGGCAGGGTCATTACCAGCAGCTCTATTAACAAGGTCAGGAAAATAGATATTTTAACTTTAATTGAATTTCATGGAAGTTGCAACCTGGCCTTTAACAGGGAGGCTCCAGTTGCATTTATCACTGATCCAGGCTTTGGCTTTAGGCTCCTGGATTTTGTCTCCAGTGCTGCTGAAAACGTTTTACCCCAACGTATTCTGGCTTTGAATGCAGAGATTTTAACTAGAAAACCAGCAGTTTTCCTTTGGTGTTTTCTAATTTAGCCAAACTGGTGTCCAGCAGGGACCCAAACTCAGCCTGAACGTGGGACATTTTCTGCTTGAAGTGGTTCAAAGTGGCACAGCAGCTCGGGGGGGAATTGGCTGTTCAGTGCCCGGAGCAGGAGGGGCTGTCCCACCCTCTGGGCCCTGGAGCCAGGATGGATCCTCACCCACACTGGCACCAGTGCCCACTCTGCCCAGCCCTGGCTCCTCCAGGTGTCCTCACCAGCCAAAGCAGGGGAAAGGCTTCATTCAAACTGGAATCTCATGGCAATTACAGGAGCTGACTGTGCATTTTATTAGGAAAATCAAGCCATAGAAAAGCAAGTTAATATTTTAAACATAGTGGAACTGTTTGTAATTTGTTTGTTTATAAAACAAGTATCTACTCGGTATGACATTACATTGTTGAATTACTTATTTACAGCTCCAAATACCTGTGTTAGTTGGGAGCCTGCTATTGCAAACATCAAATTAATGTTCATTTATTTCTCCACTTAGGTTCTGGAGATTGTATTATGACTTCATCAATTGGATTTGTTTTTCAAAGAAACTTATTTCAATCTAATTCCATGTGTCATGTTCCAGACAAACAAAGCCAAGGCCCCCCAGACTGCAGGTGAAATCCGTGATGTCGCCGCTCCGGAGCGATGCCTTAAACAATCAGGCTAAATATGTCAGGGGACTGTTTAATCTGCTGCTCTGATGAAGCAAGAGGATTGAATTTATCCAACCATGAAGAAGCCTTTCATTATCGGCCACCTCAGCTGTGCCACGACGTGTTGACCAGGAGGAAAAAAACCAGGAGAAAATGAAATGTGATTAGTTCCCGATGGGCTGAAATTCCTTTAATACACACAACAGGGAAGGAATTCATAGTGAGAGCCTCCATCAAGAATTTGGGGTTTATATCTACCCCACAACACCATGAATCAGCGTCTCCAAAGGCTGATAACGTCCTTATCAACACCTGAATGGAGCAGGTGGGACGGCACAATTATCGCTGCCTCATTGTCTGCATTGTGCCATTCCTGAGCCCTGCAAATGCCAGCCCAGTTCCACTCCTGCAAACAGAACTGGCAGCTGCTTTTGACTGGTTTTTGTCAGTAGATTTGATTGTGCAGATTTGGAAAACTGATCAAGTTACAAGATTTTAAAAATTATTTTTGAGCTGCAGCTTAATAAAAGCTTATTTTTAAGAACCAACTGAAAAAAAATCTGTAATGGATTGAGTGAGACACGATTATAATATGCAAAAGGCACAGTCAGCAGCTGGAAAAATGATGAGGTAGTTTAAAACTAATTATTAATCACCTGGCTTTAGTGGCACCACAGAATTCATCTCCCTGTGTCCCAGGCAGGTCCTGGATTTGCAGAGCTGCAAATGGTGGTTTATCTAAATTATTTCCAGGGAAGGCTCCAGTGCCCACAATCACAGTGCTGATGCTTTACAACTGAATTATCACAACTCCACGTTTTGCTTCTCCACCTCCTCTGCTGTGATTTCCCACCTGCCTGTTGTCAGTGAGGGAGCACAGGAATTTTAACAGAAGCCACAAAGAAGGGAGAGATTGAGTTTCAGACGTTCAGCATCGTTAATTCAGGGGCATCACCTGTGGAGGGAGAAGTGCTGTGATCGCAGGGGAAACTCGGAGCCATAAGGGAAAATACAAATGCACTGGGAGAGACCACCCTGATGTCTGGGCTGCTCCCACTGCCCTGCTCTGCCTGGGCCCTGGCACCAGCCCATGGGCACCACCTGTAACCAGGAAATCCCAGACTGCCTTCAGATGGAGGGGACCCCAAAGCCCTCCCAGTGCCACCCCTGCCCTGGGCAGGGACACCTCCCACCAGCCCAGGCTGCTCCAAGCCCTGTCCAGCCTGGCCTGGGACACTCCCAGGGATGGGGCAGCCACAGCTGCTCTGGGCACCTGTGCCAGGGCCTGCCCACCCTCCCAGCCAGCAATTCCATCCCAGTATCCCATCTAACCCTGCCCTGGGGCAGTGGGAAGCCGTTCCCTGTGTCCTGTCACTACATGTTCTTGCAAGTGGTCTCTCTATGAAGATGTGGCAGTTCAGCTGGATGGGTTCTGGGTTTGTGCCAACCCTGGAACAGGGAGCAGCTGCTCCCTCTGGTCCCCTTTGGCAGATGAGAGACCTGCAGAGCTCGAGTAGGTCAGTGCTGCCTGTGCTGAAGGTGACAAATTCTGTCTTCATCTGGCAACTTCAAGGCTCACATTTTATGTTTGAAGAGGGACATGCAGATGGTTAAAACCACAACATTAATAATCCTTCCCTGCAAGCAAGATTGATACATGCAGCATAAATCCTTAAGCAGCTGATGTGGCTTCTGGGATATGCAGGGAGGTGCTTTTGCCATCAATATTTGGGCTGAACATTGAAGTCCAAGTAAGTTTTTCCCCTTTCAGAGCAGTGTGCTGCAGCAGTGTTACCCCACCTGCCCCTGCTGAGGCTGAGGGCACTGGGCAGCCCTGTCAGGGCATCAGAGCAGCCCAGGAGAGCTGTGGCACAGCTTCCAACACTGCAGGGATGACGTTTGGCACAAACTGGTCTTTGCAGCACTGGAGCCCATGTGAAATTTGGAGGGTCTGGGGTCTCAGTGACAGTCCCACCATCCTTCACATGTGAGTGACATGGTCCAGTGGAGAGCAGAAGAGGAGGAGTTTTCAGAACTGGATAAACTATTCTGGCACAGTGATCATCCCCTTCTCTGCTGGGGAATGATATATTTGGTCTTTACTATTCAAGAGACCTTCTCATCTCTCAGTTTCTTACAGAAATTGTGAGTATAGGGCTGGAAAATCATGGCCCCACCTACATCAAGCTCAAGTGGAAGCCAAGTCATTGCTGAGCATGTGAAATACATCTGGGGTGTTACAAGGAAACTGGGGAAAGACAAGACATGCTGAGCATGAGACAGAAAAATGAATGAAGGCTGAAGTGCAGCCCTGATGGAAACCTCTGAGGTCTCCCTGCTCTCCGAGGGGAGTGTTGGCTGACAGAGGGCTGGAGCTGCAAGCAAATAAATCTTCCCTTGTTATTTGCTTTCTCCTGTGTTCATGGAAACAAAAATGCATTAAGAAATACCTGACTTCACTATCAATTTTTATTCCCAGCAGAATCCCAGACAAGGCTCTCGGCTTTGGCCTCACTGTTTAGTGCTCTGTGAAACATTGCACAGCCTGTTGGCTGCTTTTCCTCCTCACTCACATGTCAGATACAGGTGAAAACCAGGACTCTTTCATTTCCATTGCTCTTCATGAGGTTCTTCCTCTTTTCTGAAGGATTTTTAAGTGAGGAAGAGCATCATCCTCAGTGACATTATGAAGACAAAAGCAGATACAAAGGAAAACAAACCATGGGAATATCCACAGTGGTGCCCACCAAGCTCCTGTGGCTTGGCACCTGCAGAGATGTGGGGAGCAGAGCTGCCTGTGCTGCCTTGGCATGAACTCCTCACGTGTGAGGGGCCTTTAGAACCGAGGCCTTGGGTCTCCTTTGCCAAACACACCTAATTCCTCTTCTCCAAATGCTGTCATTGCTCCTGGAGCTCCTTCAGCCTTTGGCCTCCCCTGCTCTGTGCTGAGTTCTGCTGTTACCTCTGCCCACACTGCCCTCCCTTCTGTTGATGTCCAAATAAAACAGAAATATATTTTTAAACCTGTTTTGATTTAATTCAGGTTTTTTCCAACTACATTTAAGACTTAGTCTTCGCCTTCAGCTTTGTTACAACATGAGAGGAGGCAGAGATGGTTCAGTGGAGAAGGTTCTGGGTGTTCATTGCTTGAGGATGATTCAAACAAGTAGTTTGGAGGAGCCCTTTGCAGAGGGTCACTGTGTGGAGCTGCCATGGGGCTCCAGAGGCACCTCTGCTCAGGGCACAGTGTTATTTGCTTTGCCATGCAGAGCTCTGGTTGTGGGGAGCTCTCCCCTTGGGAAGAGACCAAGCAGATCCCAGGACTGGGGAAAACACAGGTGGAAAAGGATCAGGAGGAAACAGGCACCGAGCAAAGGCTCAGGGACTGCCGTTCCCTGTGGAGCAGCTTTTACATATGGATTAGAACTCCCGAATGCCTCGAGTCACAAGAGAGAAACCTCCCTGCTATTTCCTTCCAGTGCAACAGTAATTAAAGTGGGATGAGGCTGAGATTGCTGTTTGGGAAAGCACCCAGTGCCAGGGAAGGGTTGGTGCCCTCCAGGCAGGGCAGGCTGTTCCCTGGAGTCCCTTGGAATCAGCAGCAACAGTGAAGTGCTGAGCAAACTCTGGGGCTCCTGGCAGCTCTAAGGACCCCTGTTAATATTTCAGTAGGATTCAGACAAAAGCAGAAATGAAAACATGAGAGATTCACAGTGTCATGGAGGAATATTTGCTGATGCACAGGCAGGCAGCTTTTTAAAAAACTGTGGGGGACATCATTTGCAACTCGTTCCTGAGAAGAGACAAGTCCCATGACAGATTTCAAGTCTCTGGCACAGCTTTGTAACTTTATCAGAGAGAAGCATCAAAGCCAGAACTTTGTTCTGAAAAAAAAATAAAGGCAGAAAAATAATCTATAGAAACCACAACAAAATATAAGATCAGGATAATCATGTTGTACCATCAAAAAGGTGCCATTTTTGTGCTTTTTGTGATGTTTTCTTGGTGACAGTTGGGCCTCGATGGCACAGTGAAAATAACTTGTGATTGACAGGAAATTTAAATGCTTGCAAGCAAATGCCAGCAGGAAAACAATCCCAACCCACATATTGCACACCTTAACACAGTATTGGGTTTAACCACCCTCCTCGTGAGTTAATGGGTAATTGGACCCATATGGCAACCAAAAGTGTGCAAATTTGGGTTTTCAGTATGAGGAGAAGTCACCTGGGAAAGTGTCTGCAGTTGGTCACTTATCAATATTCGATGCAATTGCCAAGACAAGATAAAGGCATATCATGGGAACTTGGGAGCTTGAGATAACAGAGACCAAGAAATGCAGCAAGAGAGAATCTAAAGACAAAAGTGCCTCCTCATATTGATCTGACCATCCTCACAAAAATAAACTTCAACTGCTTTCTGTAGCAATAGATCTGAATAGCCCAGGGATGAACAGTATTAACAGGGTTGCCCTTTTTAGTCTGTTTTTTCTCTCTACATGTTTGATTCAAAAACTTGTAAGTGTTTTTATTCCTCCTTTTTAAAACTTATTTTTATTTTGTAATCCCCATTCCCTCAGCTGTCTCTGGGTGGATTGTCAGTGAAGGTGCAAGTCCATCTTGGATGCCACTGGGAGTTCAGCTGGAAATGTTTGATATCATAAAATCAGCAAAGCTGGCAGATGGTCAGCTCTTCCTGGCTCAAGGGCCAAGCACCAAGGAGACATCTGAGAACCAGAAATGTCTGCCTGGAAACCCTCATGTGACCCAAGTGCTGTGTGGGGAGCTCTGCTGGACCAGCAAGGGTCAGGCCAATGGTCTCCAGTCCCCACCACAGGCCTTGCTCCAAAGCAAGGGGAGATGCTGCTGTGGATTACAGCAAGGAAGGGGCTGCTGTAATCCTTCTTTTCCTTCATACCATAAGGAAAAGGGGAATTATGGAGCTGGAGGTGTGGTAATTGTTGGCTGGTTATCACCCCTGAGCTTGGCACTGACTCCTGTGGTACACCTGGAATCACAGCAGGGAGGGCACATTCCAACAGAGAGTGTGCCCTTACCCTGATTTCCTGAAGTATCACAGAGTCATTCAGGTTGGAAAAGCCCCCTCAGACCACTGAGCCCAACTCTTGCCCCAGCACTGCCAAGCCCACCACAGACCCCTGGCCCCAAGCTGCACACACACATCTTTTATGTCGTGGGATTGCTCCTGGGGCGCAAAGCCTGTCCGTGCCAGCATCCTCCTCCTCTGCCCCTGCTCCTCAGGGAAGGCAAAGCCTCAGCAAGGTCTCCTGCTGTCCCCTCCTTGCTGCTGGCACTGGAGTGTTTTCAGCACCTGCATCCTCTGTTTGCAAAGTCGCATAACCTTGACAAGAAGGTAAAGAGGAAACGTATTTCTTTTATTTTGCTTTGAGACAGCTCTGTCCAGGCACAGCAGCCCCGGCTGTAACTGATATTACTGCAATTTCCCTCCGTTCTGCAGCAAACAGGAGGCAGGGCTGCACCTCAAGCACCTGAGCAGGAAGGGGCACAAAGACCTTATCATTCCAATTGTTCCCACACTCCTTTTGTGGGGGTGTGTTTGGTGTTTCACTCTTATCTCACCTCCCAGCCTGCTGCAATAACCCAGGATTTCTTAAGAAGAGCCACTCTGAGTCTCAGACCTCATAAAAAGTCTGCCTGGCACAGGAGGCTCTTGGCCCTTTGTTTTCTCTGCTGCAAGTTGTTATTGTTCTGCAGCTAAAGCAGAGAGTGGGTTTGCCTAGGCCTGAGTCACAGCCTGCCACTAATGAGGGGCCTGTGCCAGCCCAAACAAGTGGCACAGCAAAGCAGACACCAGAAAACTGGTTTATTCCTCTCCTTCAGAGCTCTGCCCACCGCAGGCAGGACCCCGTGGACTCACATTGTTAACTCAGCCACGGGGCACAATCTGCCCTCAAAGGTGCATTTGGCCACTCCCGCAGATGGAAAGGAGCTCTGGCCCCTCTGCTCTACAGAGTGGCACTGGCACAGCTGCCCAGGGCAGTGCTGGGGTCACCAGCCCGGGAGGGGCTCTAAAGATGTGGATGTGGCATCTGGGACAAGGTTTAATGGTGCCCAGGGTGGCTCTGGGATGATGGTTGGACTCAGTGATCCCAGAGGGCTTTTCCAACGGTAACAACTCTGTGATTCCTTTATTGTGCCCAGACAGAAGTGCTAAATGAGGCCCCCCAGCCCTGGCACCACAGGGGTTATGGCTCAGTGTCTCTCAGAGCAAACACATGATTGAGATGTACTGCAGCCAGCTGGGGTGTTGAACTGCACAGCCCTGTGTGAGAGTGTCACTTCCAAAACCTTCACTAGTCCTGTCACCTGGACCTTCTGTCACCTGGACCTTCTGTCACCTGGACCTTCTGTCACCTGAACTTGAACACTGGCAATGCAGGAGGGTTGGGCTGGGCCACACACAGGTTATTCTTGCACACACACCTGTGTGGGAGTGCAAAACTGAGCAGAACTGAGGCACCCCAGGTGGAAAATACACTCCATGGAATGGCTTCCCTAAATACTGCTGGTTTCTTTGAGGTGGCAGCAGGACAAACGTTTCCTGCACACACACACACAGACACACAGAGACACACAGAGACACAGACACACACACAGACACACACACACAGACACACAGACACACAGACACACAGACACACACACACAGACACACAGACACACAGACACACAGAGACACACACAGACACACAGACACACACACACACACACACACACACACACACACACACACACACACACACACACACACA
>JAWWLY010000005.1:397002-410913 GCA_035041215.1 Gymnopithys bicolor
GGTGCCACCAGGAACAGCCACGAGAGGCCACGACTCCCCATTGCCCCCAAGGAGCTGCACCAGCACCAGGCTCAGCACAACTGTCCCCTGGGATCAGGATGGTCCTGGAAATTCATCTCCAGCTTTCCATCAAGGCATTTGTGTCACTCTGGAGCATCCTGACATAATTAGTGGCTTGAACTGTAAGTTCTTTGAACCTCACTAATTTGGGAAAACATATTCTCAGGGTCTGCAGAGCACAGATCCCACCTGGCAGCAGTTTGTGAGCTCTGGAACCTTTCAGGACTCTCCATGCCATGCAAGGGATGGGACTGACATGGTCTGGGCTGAGGTGTGGGGAGGAGCAGAGATCTGAGAGGCAGAGGCCATGCTTGCCCTTCCTCCTGTGCCTGCTGTGCTTAGGCAGTCCATGGCCCTGCAGGGGTGCAGATGCACTGACCCTGTGGGACACCATCCTGCCTCTTCAGTGTTAGATGTGCAGCTCAACCTCTGCTCTCTTCTGCCTTCTGCTCCTTGAGTTGTTTTCTTCCCCAGCCGTGAATGTTACTAATTCAGCAAGAACAAACAGCTCCTTAGTCCACAGCCTATTGACAAAAGATAAATGTCACAATATTCTGTCTTTTAACATTATTCTGAAGATCCTTTCTGGCCATCCCAGGTGTCCCTCTCTGGTGGATGGAGCACAAGGCAGGTGAGGGTTCTCCATCTCAAGGCTCAGGTGAGGGCACAACTGGTCCTTCCTGCCCTAATGGAGCCATAAACCACTTGTGTCCCTTGAATACCTGTGACTGATGCCAAGAGATAATTCTTCCCTTATCCTTTAAATCCTTCTACCTACAGAAAGTGACAGCTGCTGATGAAGTGACAGCCTGAGCCACCCAGGAGGGCTGAGCTGCCAGCTGGGACAATGGGAGGGCTCAGAAGGTGTAATTTCAATTTGAAATGATTTGATATGGGAAAGCTGTGAGTGATGGGGTTATAAGAGCAGCTGACAAATATGGCCACATCACTTCATGTTGGGCTCCTGTTGACTAACTCCTCACCTTTCTTCCTTTTAATGTCACTCATTGGTGGAGTCATGTTTCAGTTTAGAACTTTCAGCTTCTGGAGAGGAGGTGCTCCCAATGTTTTCCTTCTGCAGAGCCACAGACCCTGAAGGTCAGCAGCTGACACTGCTCTCTGCAAACTGTACCTGTGGCTTGATTGAAGCTCTGAGGAAAAGGGTAAGTAGGATCACCCATGGCAATGGCAAAGACATCTGGATATGGAGCACCTGGAATTGCCAGAGGGTACAAGTGCCCTGGGCTGGTCAGTACCACCATAAATTCTGTGTTTATTTTTTGAAGTTCAGTGAAGTAGAACTTTATGATGTCCCATTTAGGTGTCCAGGGGTGGTGGAACAAGTGCCACCACTGCAGTGCTTGGTTTTGGTCCTGGCAAAGCTGCTCAGCTCTGCTGGGGCTGCAGGTGAGGGAGAGGCTGCACCCACTTCTCCAGGGGCCCAGAGGGGGCTCAGAGGGGGATCAGCTGGACACTCAGCCACAGCTCCCTGCCTGCAGCCACCTCTGACTCAGGAAAGCTGGAGAATAAGGGAAGGGAAAGAGGAAGAGACAAAAAATTGCCCTGGATTGAAGTCTCACTGTTCCTACTCTCCAGCTGAGAGTTTCTGCTCTGCCTCTGCTGAGGGGAAGCCTGAAGGTGTTATGGGACAACAGAGTGGTTTGGGTTGGAAGGGACTTTAAAGCTCATCTCATTCCACCCCCTGCCATGGGCAGGGACACCTCTCACCAGCCCAGGGTGCTTCAAGCCCTGTCCAACCTGGCCTGGGGCACTGCCAGGGCTGGGGCAGCCACAGCTGCCTGGCAATTGTCTGTCTGGTTTCTTCAATTTTTTAAGAAGAGGATTTTGGTTATACAATAATCTGAGCTCAGGAGTTTGGGAAATGAGCAGCACTTGATCCATCACTGTATTTCCTTTTCCTAGAGTGCCCATCCCTTTATTTCTCACTGATGACTCCTTAGCTAACATGACATTAATTGTGATTGGAAAATGATTGAGCCTGTGAATTGTGAGACTGTTCTCTCAGCACAACAGAGCAAGTACTGCTCTGATTAGATTTCTCTCTCCTTTCATTGCTCAACAACTTTAAGTTTAAAAGAATTTAGAAGTGAATAATATTTGTGCTGAGAGTCTCTTCCCCACACACTGGTGAATTCATGTTTGAAAGATAAACCTGCTCTCACAGCCAGAGCTCTGCTCTGTGTGCTCAGCCAAGAGCAATGAAGCTGGTGAAGGGTCTGACTTTTATTTCTTGAAAAGCAATCCCAGGGGAATCATTGAGGTTGAAAGACCTCCAAGACCATCAAGTTCAACCTGTACCCACCTTGCCCCCAGCCCAGAGCACTGAGTGCCACAGCCAGTCCTGCCTTGGGCACCTTCAGGACTGGGCACTCCAAACCTCCCTGGGCAGCCCCTGCCAGTGCCTGCCCACCCTTTCCAGGCAGAAATTCCTTCTGCTTTGCCCCCTGCCCTGGCCCAGCCTGAGGACCACCACAGTGCCCACGGGAACCAGCAGGATTTAACAAACTGGGATCTGTTTTGCTCAGCAGCCCCAGGTACGTGATTACCAACAAGGTGTTAAGAATTCATCACTTCTGTCCCTTCAGCCCAACAGTGTGTGTGGCCAGGCTTGGTGACCGAAGCTTTGGGCAGGGCTCTCCCCACGTGCCCTTCCAGCCTGTGCAGTGGATTGTTCAGGTGTGGCTCAGCGTGCACAGAACTGGTCCCACCATTTCAGCCCTGAGGTCCACCTGCCATGGCCGAGTGAGCTTGGACAGTGCCAGGGAAGTCCTCAGGACTGTCACAGCCCCCGGTACCAACCGGGGCTGACCCTGCTGGGCATCTGAGATGGGATGGGATGGCACAGGGGCATTGGACTGCCAAGGGATGGTCCCACTGAGACTCGAACTCAGGTCCTGGGGATTCAGAGTGCAGAGGACTCTCCTTTACACCACGGGACTGCCCACCCTCAACAAACCCCCAAAAGGCTCCGAGTGGGCTCTCAGCTCCTGGGGGGACCCTTCAAAGCTCTCCCCCCGCTGGGGTGGGGGCACAGTTTGGGCACTGTCTGAGTGAGCAGATCTGCAGCTCCTGCAGTGGGGATTGTCCTGAAACACTTTGCATAGAAAAATGAATAACTGGCCTGCTAAGTCCTCTTTCTAGAGCCTGCACAACTGCAATTGAAATGATAATTTTAGGGATTTAAATACAGCAGAGAAACAGCAACGACATTATCACATTATAAGTAAAGAGCACGTGTTTTGCTTCAACCTTTATAGTGAAAATTATTTTCATGTTAAAAAAAAATCAAAGAGCTATTACTGTTTTCCTGGGTTTTTAAAGAAGTAATGAGCAGAAAACTCCAGCAATTATTCCTATACATTATTAAATGTCACTGCTAAACAACTGCAGACTATGAAAAAGAAGAGACACCAACTCATGGAGGAAACTTTGAGCTGATTTCATACTCCTTTCATGTGATGCTTGGATAATTTTATGCTCAGCATCACAAATAAAAGTAGAGTTTTCTTGCTGCCTATTTTACTGTGAGTTTAATTGAAATGCTTTAATAGCATCCTGTGTGTTAATTCAAGCATCAAACCCCCCTTTTGTGCTCCTAAATGATACAAAATCAGATCTATCATCACTTTTCAAACATAATATCAACAGACATGAAAGGATTTGTGTTGCTTTTGCCCATTCACTGTCACCTTTATCCCCAGCAACAGTTACTGCAGCAAGGGCAGCTTTAAGGTAATGCCACACTTTAAACCCAAGAAACAAGGTCCAATATCCAAGGTGAAACTGCCCAAATCCTTTGGGGGGGCAGGAGAAAAGAGGCCTTTGTTGTTACCTGTCAAGTGCTTTATTATTTCTGATAGGACCTAAAGGATAATCACGGTGACAACATCTTTTCTTTATTACATTTGCATCTGAGTTAGGGGCTTGTTATTCCTTCTTACAGTTTGACATGTTAAACTCCACAGGAGCAGGACACCAAAAATTAACTAAATTGTGATCCAGTACAAAATCTTAGAAATTAACAGAAACCCATTTTTTTCTACCATAAATACAGTGTTTATGTTACTCCTAAATCCCACTTTTCAGCTCCTTCAAATCCACCTGTGACAGGGAGGCCAATTGCTCTCGCCCTGCAAGTCCAAAGCCAGGCAGCTCCAGAGGTGCCTTGGGGACCACAGGAAATACAGGTGGGGTCCCAGGGCCCTGCCAGGCATTGTGCAGTACTCAGGGAGCAGAACAGCTCCAGAGCTGGGCAGGCTCCACCAAGGCCCTGCCACAAAACCTCCCCCTAACAAGAAGGAAGTTTTATAAAATTGGTAGTTCACAGCCTGTGGGTGCATCAGGTTCATTGGGCAGAAAAGGTTCAGATGGAGGGCTGGAACTCCCAGTGCTGCCACAACTTCTCCAAGAAGGAGAGGGAGATATCCAAGTAATACAGGGACAGTTTGCATCAGGCCTCATTTATTAATTAAAGAGACATTTATAGCCACCAGAACCGAGCGGTGGCTCAGACTCGGCGATCACAGCCCGCTCGTGGTGACAGATGTTGTTAAGATGAAGTCCAGGCTTCATGATGTAAACAAATCATTAAAATTGTGAAAACAGTTATAATCCATTTTATAAAAACATCCTGAAGTCCTTCAAAGGTCACTCACTCTGTGGTATGATCAGGACAGAAAGTGATACTGCCCGAAAAACACCAGCCCAAGAATCTTCAGCTGACCTGCAGGAAACCTGCAGAGATCTGTGTGGAAAGCAAATGGCAAATGGGGGCAGTGAACAGCAGTGGGTGCCTGAGGGGCAGGAACTCAGAATAATATGAAGGGAAACAAAGGACAGAAGCAAAATCAGCATCTGGCAGAAATCAGCCCAGTAAAAACTACTTTGCTAATGAATAAAGATAAATCCAGTGTTGGACTGGATGTGCCACCTTCCACCAACCTGGTCTGGTTGAAGATGCCCTGTCCATGGCAGGGGGTGGAACAAGGTGGGCTTTCAGTCTCTTCCCAACACAAACCATCCTAATGAGCCCATGACTCTCTGATTCTGTGATATTTTAAAGGATTTCAGCACAGGCTCTGTGGCCCCCGCTGTCCCCTCGGGAGTGGCACAGCTGGTGGTGGTGGCAGGCCAAGGGCACAGCCTGGCACAGGCAGCACAGGGAAAAGCAACAGGACAGCTGATAAGGGACTCAATTAATAAACTGAGGAAGGGTAATGTAAATAATGCCAGGCAGAGAAACTGATGCTGTCAACCTGAATTGGCATCTTCTTTTAATGAGATGATGAGCTTGGTTGATAAAGGTAAGAGCACTGTGGGTGTCTGTACAGCATCTGAATTGCACCACACCCCATTTTAATTAAGAAAGTAGAACACTATCAAGTGCAGATAATAAACAAGGCAAACATTAGCAGTGAGCCTGGGTTGGCTCTTGCTGTGGCTGTGGGAGCCCCAAACGCCACTGAGTGGGGACAGCAGGACACGACAGCTGCTGCAATTGGCCCTTCCCAGCCTTCTGCTCCCCGTGTCAGCATCTGGACAGTGCTTTAAACTCAGACACTTGGAGAAATGTTGTACTGTGCTCTTGCCATCTCAGATGCTGTTATTGTACAGAGTTTTTCTTTTCTTCCTTTTTTTATTTCACAGCAATGTGTGCTCTCTGCCTCTGGTTGTTTAAAACACATTTGTCATGTTTATCCCCTGTTGATTTTAGCAGCAGAGGATTCACTCTTTTCTTCCTCCACTCTTTGCTGTGCAGAATTCCATGTCACAGTCATGCAAACTGGACCTCTGGACCATGGGATGGTGGTGTGGGAGTGGAGATGGGATCCCAGGAGGAGGCTGGCACCCAGGACAGAGAATGTCTGCACTGTGGTGCTTATCCCGACATTTATACTGGTTTGCTCTGACCTCCTGCAGTCTGGAGTCTTCAGCTCCTCAGTGTTCAGCACCTCAGTGCTCTCTGTCACCTGTGGCTGGCTCTTTGCTCAGGAGCCAGGAGCTCTCTTTTGCTCTCTCACCCTGCAGAATCCTTCATGGGACCATAAGTGACAGTGGACAGCTGGGACTGGTGTGTTGGTGTTGGTTTGGATCCCGGTGCTGCAGGTTTGGGATGGGCAGTTCCCACAACACAGTGCTGGGGTCAGTGCTGGGCATGAGGCCATCCCTGCCCCACCTGAGACTGCAGCTTGTCTGCAGGGGGGTGTGAGGCTCAGCTTGCTCTGGGAGTGGGAGATGGAGAGCAGTGCTGAGCAGAGCTTGGCTTCTGGGGCCTGCTGAGAAACTCAGGGAATCGTGTGTCGTATTCCTTTCCTCAGAAGGAAAATCTGGTGTAGAACATGAAAAGAAAACAAAAGAAGAATGTGTGGGAAAGTGGTGTGGCTAAGTTTTCACTCTTTGTTTTGTTTTGTTTTGTTCTGTTTTGTTTTGTTTTGTTCTGTTTTGTGTTGTGTTGTTGTAGTCACTGACCCTCACCTCAGCACTGCTCTGCCCGTGGAAGGAGTTGAGCACAGACAGTGCTCAAACAGTGATTTTCATAGTCTGCCATACCCTTAATAACATATTCATTTAGTGTTTGATTGATGTAAAGTTATTTCATCTTCTGGCTGCCTGTTTTCAGATGATGGGTATGAATTGGAATCTATAATTACAGTAATCCATTAGATAGACCTCAGCCTCCTGTCTCTCCCTTTCTGAGACTTCTTTAACACAGAAACACACAGATAAACACATGTGAGCCCTGCACACAACACACCCAGCTGGGGATCCATGGGGATGTTCCTGGAGCTGGAGACACGGGGATGTTCCTGGAGCCTGAGCCGGGGGATGTTCCTGGAGCCTGAGCTGGGGGATGTTCCTGGAGCCTGAGCTGGGAGATGTTCCTGGAGCCTGAGCCAGGAGGATGTTCCTGGAGCCTGAGCCGGGGGATGTTCCTGGAGCCTGAGCCGGGGGATGTTTCTGGAACCTGACACTGTTCCAGGCCCAGCACTAAAAGCTGGAAGAGCCAAACCCGGAGCTGGTGTCGGGAAGTGCTGTCCTTAAGGACTGGCAACAATTAGGAACAGTGTGAAGGTCTCATTTGCTGAATGACAGAGTAAATCATAACTGGAGGCAGTTGCTTAATTAAGGGTGTGCAACTAAATGACTTCTCAATGTTCTGGCAGTTCCAAGAAACCCAGAAGTCATTTCAGGTCAAACAAAATGATTCATTTAACCCTTTGATGCTCTTTTATAAATCCTGTTGCAGTTTTAAGAAATTCTTAAATTTACCTTTAAAGTAGAAAGATATATTAAAACACATTTTTTAATCAAAATAAGGAAAATAAGTGCTGAAATTATTTATTAATAATAAATATTTAAATAAAAATAACTATTTAAAGTAAATTAAATAAATATTTCAATAAATAAAACTATTAATTCTTTATTATTAAAGGCTCAGGGCACATTCCACTGCTGCTTCCCCAGGAGCTGGGGGAGGAATTCCCAACTAACCCCTGCTGGCAGGGCAGGGTGGTGTTTGGTGTTCTCTCAGTTCCCTGTTCAAGAACATATTCCCTCCCATCCCATCCCATCCCAGCCCAGCCCAGCCCAGCCCAGCAGGCTCCCCCTCGCCTGGTACTCCTCCTGGATCTCTGTCCTCTGCCTCATCCAGAGGCTCCAGAGGAGCAGCTGTTCTACATTTGGAACCAGCCCCATCTTCACACATGAGAGCACAGTGTGATTGAAGGAAAAGGGTTTTCATTTTAAACAGTTTCAGAGTCAGAGTTCCCAGAATGTGCTCCCGTTTTCCACTCCAACAGCAGCTCCCAGAGATCCTGTTGGGGTTCACACCCCCCTGTTGGAGGCTCCTCCACACAGAACTGCTGCTGAACTGCAAGGAAGGGAGAGAGGAAGAAAACCAGAATCAGAGCACCCAGCAGAGATCCACCTGGGGAGAATTCCCAGCTCTGCACCCCTTGTCTGCTCATTGCCCAGGATTGTTTCACATTTTTCCCACCAGTGACTCTGTAGGATTGACCTCAACCCCAAGAAACTGCTCCCTCAGAAGAGCAGCCACCTTGTCATTGACTTTAAATAACTGTGAACACTGTACAGAAATGTCATGTGTTGCTATAAATAGGCCTCATACCTTTCTAACAGTCAAAGGCTCCATTTCTAAGAGCTTTACCTTTTTTTTTACTCTCCAAAAATCAGTGATCTCAAGGCCAATATTAATTTCATGGGCACATCAGATGAACTCATCCCCTATCAACCAGCTCGCTCCTGGCTGCAGGACAGACCAGCAAAATTCCATTTTCCCCCTAATTCAGCAAACATTTTTCATGAGCTTTAGTCTCGTTGATGTCAGTGGACACTGAGCATTACCTTAAATTATTAATGCACTTAAGTCATAGACCAAAATGAACCCCTGCTCAGGGACGTGGAGAGCCACCTGCACCACCCCCTCAGCTCTGGAAGGTTTGGTGCAATTCATGGGTGTCATGGAAACAGAATTTTTTGCTCAGGTTGTTTTATAAGGGTGGGGATTTTGTTCCATTTGGAAAGAGAAGTGCAGAGCAAAGCAAGAGGGGTCTGAGGGATCAGGGCACGGGTTAATTTGTGAGCTGGTCAACCCCTTTGGCAGAACAAAGAACTTCCAACAAAAATTAAATGTCCAGCCAGGAAATAGCCCAAAAGCTGAATTTGTGGTATGTGACAGGAATGCCATTTCTCAGTAAAAGGATAAATAAAATTTTACAGTATTTCAGCGTTTCTGAAATGCATCATTTTCAACCACATTCCAGGTTTTCTGGTATCACATGCTGGGTGTGCCAACAGCTCACACACCAACAGTTCCTTCCTCTCTTCTTGTTTAAATGTACTCACGTGATAGCACAGAAACACCATTTCAAATTCACATCCCTTTGCTGCATCAAACGTGCAGCTGCACCTCAAGGGTGGCTGTGACAGATCAATGGCAGCAGCACTCGGGAGGGGACCAGAAGTGACATTCTCACCTCTCCCCCACGTGCATATTTATATGGAGGGTGCCACAAATACCCTTTGGAGCTGCTGTTTGTCTGCACAGCTGCTCCTCCCAGGCCACACAAAAGGGATTCCCAGTCCCTTCCTCTCCCCCAGCCTGGGCAACCAGCGCTGCCCCCGTGGCCACTCCCCACTCCCAAAGGCCATGCAGAGTTTTCATTGTTTTTACTTTCTATATGAAAAAAGAAATGAACTGCTCAGCACAAGGCAGGACAGACCTCACTTTGGGGCAGGACAGACCTCAGTTTGGGGCAGGACAGATCTCAGTTTGGGACAGGACAGATCTCACTTTGGGGCAGGACAGATCTCACTTTGGGGCAGGACAGATCTCACTTTGGGGCAGGACAGACCTCAGTTTTGGGTCAGGACAGACCTCAGTTTGGGGCAGGACAGACCTCAGTTTTGGGTCAGGACCTGTTCTGGTCTTATATTCACTTCTCAAGAGGCAGCATTTTGTCACAAACTCATTTTCCAAAGTGGTCCCTATGTATTAGTCTCTAAATTTAACCTGCTGAATCTAAACCAGAATAATTTGATAAAATTAAGGGGACAAAAAAAAAAGTAGGAAGAGAAACAACTTCAAGGGGTGTGGGAGTTAACCTGAGCCATCTCCCACTTAAACTTGAAACCTCTGTTAGCTCTTGGATTTGTCAGATCAATTTGACCTCCATTAAACCCACTTATTCCTCTTACACATCCCCTCCACGTTTGGCTCTTTGTTTTACAATGCAAGATGAGATAGTATAGAGAATAATTCCAATTATTCCCTGTGTGTGCTGATGGATTAAGGATGACATATGGCCTGGTGGAGGGTGTTTGGAGGAAAAGGGCCAGATATGGGGACTCTGGAGAAGCTCTCCCTGTTGTTCAGCCCTGCTCCAGGGCCAAGGTCAGAGCCTGGGCTGCTGCACTGACTTTAAATGAGGGGGTGACACCACAACTTCCACAGTGGGCTGGGAGACAGAGCTGGGGCATTCAGCAGGGGGGGAGACACCTGCCAAGCCTCTTCAGCTGGTGGCCCTTTCAGACCTGCCCTGGGCAGGGTGTACCCAGAGCTCGTGTTCTAACTGGTCCTGACCCCCACAGCTCTCTGGGGCTGTGATGTTTTAATACAGCCCCCATCAATCTCCTCTCACAAACTGGCAGCAAAGGAGTTTCAGTCCCTTTGCCTACCAAAAGAATAAATTCAGTGTCTCTCAGCAGCACCAGACACAGGGCACACACCCCACGATACTTCATTTTTAAACAGGTTTTCTACATAAACACATTTTACTTCTAATACTGTACTGTCACCCTGGTTTTCTCATTAGATCTGCTGAAGAACAGCAGCCTGACACTGCTCCAGTACAGAGGACATTGCAGTGGCACAAGTGAATGTAAAAGGCTTTTAGAAACCCCCCCAAAGCAGCTCCTTTTAATGTAAAGCAGCCCAGACCCACCAGCAGAGTCACTGATTTATGCCACCTGCAATTCTGGCCCACACTATTTAACAGCTTTTATTAAATATTTAATTTTCCTTTTGAATCCTGTCCCTGGTCTCTGCCCTTTTCTCCTGGGATGGCTTCCCAGGCAGGCAGCACTGACACCACTTCTCTGTGAATATTAAATGTTTATAGTGACTTTTATGTGCATGATCTCAAGGTGCTCAGCACAGGGAGAGGATTAGTCACCTCTCCTTTGCAATGGAACTCGCCCTTCATGTGCTCACAAAACATTCTTTACTGCAAGTTTGTCAGGAGACAACTAAGAGCAAGGGGGAAATGTATCCCCAGAGCCAGAGGTTCATCAGTCAAGTGTGAGTCTGGCCAGAAGAGTGAGGGCACCGTCCCCACTCTCCACGGGGAAGATGCCAGACAATGCTTAATACACTCCTGCAACTTGCCCCAATCCTTTGTGCCCCTCTGCTAAAGAGGGTCCAATCATCACAGAATCACAGAATATTCTGAATTGAAAGGGACCCAAATGGACCAACAAGTTCAACTCCTGGACCCAGCTCTGGGTGATTTGCATCAGTATGGGTTGGACTCAGTCTGAGGCTAAAGGATGCAATGTCAAAAATGTGCATTTTTCCTCCTCCCTTTTCATCTGTAATTTACTACTTTGAGTTTCATTCAGTGAGAAACTTTATTTTTGTTTTTATACAAGGCAACACCTTCAATCAGCACCCAACTAAAAGAAGAAACATTTTTCTAGAGGCACAAATGGTGCTGGTGACTTCAGTGTGACACAACCTGATGCCCCTTGGCAAATAACCTGACATGTTTCAGGTGTGGGTCTGGGCCAGAAGTTGTGGGTCAGGAGTGCAGTTTGGCACATGCTGAGCCTCAATATCCATTAACTGAGGGATCTTGTGTGAGGTCAGTCATTTATCCTTATCATAGAATCATAGAGTGGGTTGGGTTGGGTTGGGTTGAGCTGGGTTGGAAGGGACCTTAAAGATCATCTAATTTCAACCCCCTGCCAGTTCTTGGCTTGCCCTGGTTTTTCATAGAATGTTCCAGCAACCCAAGGAGTCTCTTCAGGAGCTGAAATGCAATTTAGCTCCTGGAATGTCATATTTTATTTAAACAACAAAATGGATCTTAATTTTTGATATGCACAAGTTGTATTGATAGGCCAGAATGCTGAAATTGCTTTCTGTTTTTCAGCAGGGAGACCTGTGGGTGTGCAGTGGGTGTGTTTGGGCCCTGTGGGACCCTCAGAGTGAGCACAAGCCCCCCCAGCTGCAGTGCAGGAACCCTTCCTGCTGGTGCCACCCCAGCTCACCAGAGGGGCAGCTCCAGCCTCTCACACCGACATGGTCATGGCACCAAAACCCCCCTGGTCACTTGTCCATGGCCTTTGACATGTTCAGAATGTGCCACCACTAAATGGCACAGAATCATGGAGACATTAAGGTTGGAAAAGACCTCCAAGATCTTCAAGTCCAACCTTTGACCGAATCCCCTCATGCCCAGTGAGCCACACCCCAGGGTGCCGTGTCCTCTTGTTTGCTGAACATTTCAGGGACGGCGACTCCCCCACTGCCCTGGGCAGCTCCAGTGCTTGACTGTTCCTTCAGTGAGAGAGTCACAAGCTCTTATTTGGAAAAGGCTGTTGTTTAATTAATGTCTGTAATTCCCAGCTAAAGGGTGAAGCCCAGCAGAGCTGGGTCCACCAGCACGTGTGTGTCTGGGCTGAGCCCACCACCAGTTGCCATGGCACTGGCACTGGCACTGGCACTGCCACTGACAGCAAAAATCAATCTGGCAAATGATTTGCTTTCCTAAACCTGCAGCCCTTTAACATTAAAAAAGGGGGGAAACAGCACGTGAAGTCAGCCCATCCTGGGGATCTGACCAGCCACCCCTTCCCCTGAGGAGCAAACCCTGAACAGAGCAAGAGGGTTTGAATCCAGAGAGAATATACAGAAGGAATAAAACTCAGAGCTGCACATGAAGATCAATTGAAATGCACTTTATTTCCTTCAACACAACCGTGAGCTCCGACTCCGTGTGCAGACACAAACACGGATCTACAGAGCTGAACAAACTCATAAATTATTCTTTAACTGCAAGAAACTATTAGATGTGAAATCATGGGAAAGTTGTTAAATGGGGCTGGCTAATGTTTACAGAGGTGGAATGTTCTGTACCCTCCAGACCACACTGATATTTGGGAATCATAATAAACAACTTTCATGTGATGGCAGAGCTTCAGTGTTGGACTGAAGGATGGCACATAAACTCCTCAAAGGGGGCTGATGGGCCTTTAATCATTAAACCCCAGTGAGCAGCTGATGAACCAGGGCTCCATCCACCCCCTCAGGTCCATCCACCCCCTCAGTTAAACTCGTTAGAATTTGCAGAGGAAATTCAATTCACTCTTCCTATCACTGAAGAAGATGGGGCTGTTTTCAGCAATCCCAGCCTGGCTCCCAGAGGGTGGTGCTCAGCCCTGCCCAGGTGTGTGCCTGTCTGTGCCTGGGGCTGCAGGTGAGCCCAGACCCTGCGCACACCGAGCAGCTCCAGAGAACCCACAGCCTAAACATAGGTGGGTGTTGCTGCTTTTGAGGCTGGTTTGTGTGAGGCTTCCAGAGTGGGCAGGGAGATCCCTCTGCCCAAGGGCCTCAGGAGCCGCCTGGGATGGGGCTGCAGGGGCCAGGAAAACCCCACATGCTGCAGTCCAGCTTTCAGTTTGGGTTCTGGATTCAGGGTCACTTTGCAGCCCTTGCAGAGCTGTTCATGGGGTGCTGTTTCCTGGGGTGCTGTTGGCAGGTTTATACCCATCATGGCATCCATCCTGCACCTGGATCAGGGCAACCCCCACAATCCACTCAGGCTGGGGCATGAACACATGGAGAGCAGCCCTGGCAGAAGGATCTGGGGGTGCTGGTGGGTGAGAGGCTGGACATGACCCAGGTGTGGGCACTGGGACCCAGAAACCAGCCTGGACTGATCCCGCCATGTGGGCAACAAGGAAGGGTGGGATTCTGCCCCTCTCAGGTGAGACCCCACCTGCAGAGCTGCCTCCAGCTCTGGGGCAGCACAGGAAGGACATGGACCTGTTGGGGCAGTTCCAGGGGTGGCAACAAGAGGATCAGAGGGATGGAGCAGCTCTGCTGTGAGGAAAGGAGCTGAGAGTTGGGATTGTTCAGCCTGGAGAAGAGAAATCTTTGGGGTGATTTAATTGTGGCCTTCCAGCACCTGAAGGGAGCTGAGAGGAAAGATGGGGAGGGACAATTTACAGGGGCCTGGAGGGACAGGACACAGGGAATGGCTTCCCACTGCCAGAGGGCAGGGATAGGTGGGATATTGGGAAGGAATT
>JAWWLY010000005.1:411013-432285 GCA_035041215.1 Gymnopithys bicolor
CAGGGCTTGGAGCACCCTGGGCTGGTGGGAGGTGTCCCTGCCCATGGCAGGGGTGGCACTGAATGGGCTTTGAGGTCACTCCCAATCCCAACCATTTGTGATTCTGTGCTAATAGAATCCTTTATTTTGGGAAGGACCTCTGAGCTCTTCACCTCTGACCATTAACCCAGCACTGCCAAAATGGCCTATTCAAGGCTCTGCTATTTCAAGAGAAG
Organism: Gymnopithys bicolor; assembly: GCA_035041215.1. Lineage (NCBI taxonomy): Eukaryota > Metazoa > Chordata > Aves > Passeriformes > Thamnophilidae > Gymnopithys > Gymnopithys bicolor. The sequence goes on from JAWWLY010000005.1 coordinate 411,229, forward strand.
TTTCACCAAGTTATTTTTGAACCTGGGACTCTCCCTCCTGTGCATGTACATGTTCCACAGCTCTGGGGCTCAGCCAGGCAGGGAAAATGCAGTTCAGTCAAGGACACGTTCCTGTGTTGTAACATCTCTCATTTTCCTCATTCCCAGCCTCTCCTCATGTTCTCTCTAATCTTTTTCCAACTCTCAAGCCTTTCACTCTCAGGAAAGACTCACTTAGCTCAGGAACACTCTTGTCAAGTGAGGGAGGGGGAAGCTGAACCAGCCAGTCACAAAGGTGGAATCTCACACGTCCAATTTGTAATGACTGCACTTAAGATGCACTCAAAGACAATGACAGCACCTTCATGGCTCGTTATTGCTCCTTACAGCAACTTACCCCATTACTGAAAAATAAATCCCAGAATCCCACTGTGTGGTGATCGTGGGTTTTCCTTCCTGAATATCACATAAAACCCCTCAAAAAACTATGAACAATTTTAACCAAAACTGCAATAACAAGGAAATTCTGCACCCAAGCCTAGAAACTTATTATTCTTGGAAATATGAGGAGATCTTGAAGGCTTTTAATTAGCACTGGAGTGTTTGTCACAGGACAGGGATTTAGAAACGAAGCAGTGCATTAAGGATGGAGCATTTTCCTTTGATCCATTCCAGTTCACCCCCTGTCTCTTATTTCAATTTCTTGTTCATTTTTAATTTAAATGTGTGCTTGACAGAAATGTTAAAATGTCACAGAAATAAATTGTTGCTCATTCATTTTTAAATTTATGTTTGCTTTAGAAGAGCTGTTGGCAGACTCTGAGATGTTCCAACACCCATGAAATCCATCAGTGATCACAGGGAGAAGGTGGGACCTTCCACATTATTGGGCCTGTGGCTGATATAAGGAGGAAACTTCCCTGGAGGGTGGGCAGGCCCTGGCACAGGTTGGACAGAGAAGCTGTGGCTGCCCCAGCCCTGGGAGTGTCCCAGGCCAGGCTGGACAGGGCTTGGAGCACCCTGGGCTGGTGGGAGGTGTCCCTGCCCATGGCAGGGGTGGAACAAGATGAGCTTTGAGGTCCCTCCCAACTCATGGTTTTGTGATTCTCTAACTGAAACTCAGGAGGAAGGTCTGTCCTTCCCAGGATTTCTGTAATTCCTGATACAATTTCCTTCACTCACTTTCTGGACCAAACCTGTCACAGCAGAATCCTGCAGTGAGTTTGAATCTACTCTCAATACCAGGGGGACTCTCATAGTGAAAGTACTGGGAGAATAACTTGGATGTTGAGTAAGTGGATTATCCAAAAACTGAAGAACTTCACAGGTCTGGGTGCCAGCAGGAACTGCAAAGCTCAGGTTATCGACCACCAACCTTCCATTATCCTGCAAATTTGCAGATTTCAAATGCAACTTGGAATTAAAAAAGCTGAAAAGAGGGAGGATGAAAGAGCACAGCAGAGGAATGATGGTGTTACACTGTGGAGGAGGAAAGGACTTTCATTGCAAGGGTTGGACATGTGGATTATATGGAGGGAACTTTGAAGGAGAGGTCTCAGCTGTGTCTTGTCCCAGCAGTGAGTGTGGCTGAAATCCCTGAGATGAAGCCCAGCATTGCTGCCCACACCTCAGGGTGTGCTCACCAGCAAGGGAGAGCTGGAATACAATTCCACACACTCTTTACCTCTCAGTCAAGACTGCATCAATGCAGAGGTGATTTTTGTGAGGGTTCACCATGTGCTGCTCATGGAGAGGCCTGAGGGGCCAGCAGAGGTGTCTTCAGCAGGTGAGGTGGTGTGGAGAGTTCTGGTGCTTTCATCAGAGGCCAAAGGCAGAGGGAATGTTGGCCACAGAAACCTGGGCAAGGCTCAAAAGCCCAAGAGAGAAGCCAAAAGTGCATCATGAGGACCCCAGCAGGGCTCCCACCAGGGAAGATGGGCTGCAAATCTGCCTGAGGGGGAGCTGGGGGAGCCAGGGCAGGGGCTCAGCTTGGGCTCCTTCCAGCTTGAGTCAGAAGGTACCAAACACTGCCCATCCCAGGGCTCTGGGCACCTCTGTCTCACTGCTGCCAGGCCTGTCCCACGTACCAGCTGGGTGGGAAAAGGGCAAAGAGAAAGGTGGTTAGACCCTTCTTACCTAAGGACAGATGGTGGGAAGTCAGTCCCTGTGGCTCAGCCTCCTGCAATCCCAACTGCTGAACCCAACAAAGGATGTGCTGCTGGAGAAGAAACAGAGGAGGGGAATCTGGCCTGAGGTGGGACTGTATTTCATGGGTTTCAAACAAGTGTGTGTGTTCAGACAGGGAATCAGAAGCAGCACATGCCCCCCTCTTCCCATGGCAGTGACTCTGCCCGTGCCAGGGGATGTGCCCCCGTTGTGCCCACCACACAGGCAGCACCTCTGTCAGCAGCTGCACACCTGGACTTAACCAAGCCAAACATGAGAAGGGGCAATGCCAGAGACACAGAAAGCTTGTCAGATGTTGGCAAATGTCCTAAAATTTGGCTCTGAACACGTACACAGGGAATAGTCTGTCGGCAGTTCATGTGAGGGCTCGTGATTTGGAGCACACGCTGTGGTGGGAGCAGCTCCCCAAGTGCTCCCTCCCAGGCCCTGCCCCTTGGACAGGGATCCCAGAAAAAACCCCTCAAAACTACAAGGCCAGAGATGAGATTCTTGCTGTTTGCTTGAGATCATGACTGGGATACCTCCCTGAGAGGCAGAAGGACACAGGCTGGCATGGGGAAAGGAGGCTCAAGTCAGAATTTTGAGAGCATTTGTATTCCTACAGTCATAAAGCATCAAGGGAATCCACTGCCACAGTCTTTATGCAAACACTTTTTAGCCTGAAACGTAATGAAATGTAAAAGAAAGGAAATGAGAAAATGTGAGGAGTGTGATTTGCCTATTGCTCATCTCCACAAATTGCTTAGCACAGCCCTGGTAGTTACTCCAGGAATGTGAGTGTGCATGAGCTTTGCCTGGTTATTATTATTTCCAGCTGAAGTCAGCCCTGCCACACACAGAGCTTGGGAGTCCCAGGTGATCATCATTAGTAGATCCAAGCCCAGCACTATGAGGAGCACATTAACACCACCATTTCCAGGTACATCTCTAGTAACACTTTCTGACAGCCAGAGCCATAAAGTGCTGCTGCTCCCGCCCTGAGAAACTGTTTCCTGAAGTGTTTTATGGAATATTCATCACTCTGTGGAAATAATGTGGCTCTCAGAATATTATTATCCACCCTTTTCTTTTGAACTTCTCCAGACAGGGTGGTCTGTTCTCACCAGCTGGATCTCCAGGCACCACAACTGACCAGAGAGCACCCACCAGCCTGTGCAGCCCTCCCGGTGTCCCCAGGGCAGCTGAACTTCAGGGCCTGCAGCTCAGCCCCAGGAGGTCAGTCAAATGGCACCTTTCAGTACCTGAACAGAGCTGCAGCACCTCAAAGCTGGAGTAAAAGAGCACAGCAAGGTGGAGCAGAGGTGGTGAAAGAGCCTGTGTGAGACACATTCGAGCTGGAGGCTGCTAAAGTCACATTTCTCCCCATGTTATCACAGAATCCAAGGCTGGTTTGGGTTGGAAGGGGCCTCACAACTCATTTCCTTGCCATGGGCAGGCAGAGCTTCCCCCAGCCCAGGCTGCTCCAAGCTCTGTCTCACCTGACCTTGAACACTTCCAGGTTTGGGCCATCCCTCAGGTGAGGAGGGAGAGGTGCCCACCCCTCTGTGGCTGCCACGGGCTCTCTCATTTCCAGATCTCTGTCTGGGCAGGGTTTGTGTGGGGCAGATTTCCTCTCCAGCTAACGAGGCTCACACAGGACACCCTCATGCTTGTTACAACACCTCTCTTGGTGCCACAGTTGGTGTCCTGGTAGCCCTCACACCCCCCAGCCTGTGAGCTCTGCCTGCCCACCAGGCTGAGTGAGGGACCTTCACCATGTGCCACCATGAACTGGACTTCTGACTTTCCTTCCCTTGAATTTCATTCACTTTAAGAGTTCAATTTCTTGGCAATTCCTCCAAACTCTGCAGATCAAGGCCGTGGGGGATTCAGTGGCAGCAGCTCTGCCTGCACAGGGCAGGCCATAGACTGGCACAGGAGGGTGCCCATGCCCTTGGGTTTGGCTGCCTTGGCTCTCCAGTCCAGGGCTGGCAACTGCACTGGTGGTGCCAAGTGCTGCTGGAGGGGGTGTTTAACCTGAGCAAAGGGAAGGACAAGCCATCAGATGAACATTCACTTGCAATCAGGATCCAGAGCAGAACTCACCTCTCCAGAGACAAGCAGTGGCTGTTCACAGGCACTGTGGTGTCCAGCCTCTGTCACCTGGTAATTAATATCCTTCTGCTGTCACCAATTACTGGGTGCTAAATTTCTGTCAATAATTTCCATTCCACAACTTCCCTCCAAAGGCAGAAACCTGCCCCTGTGCACTCCCTGTCTCACCCCCACCAATGTAAGGGCTCCCAGACTGGCAGGAAGGGCTGGATGACTGACAGCTGCCCATCAGAAGTGCTGCCCACAATTTGTCTGCTGCAGAGAATGGCCCATCCTGGAGCTCTCTAGAGGTTTCCATAATGCATGAAAGGATTTTAATCTTCCAAGGTTACTTTTATGTGTCTGAGGGAACAGCTCTCTGAAGGCTTGATAAGTCAGAACTGAAATAATTCCTGCCTTGAATAAAGTCTGTGAAAATCTACATTATTTTTCCCTGAAGTCCTGGCTGGCCATTGGTGCAAAGAGTGTTCACAGTGTGGTCCTGAGCTCCAGCCCCTCGTTGGAGAGGGAGGTGGATTTTCTTGCACCACTGTCTGGCAGCTGAAGGAAATGGTCCACAATTCCCCAGTTTTTGTAAACAGCATCCTTGGGACAATCAGGTTTGTTCTTGAGCTGATGAATCTCTGAAGGGCTTTGCCATGAGCAGGATCAGTTGGGTGTTTGCAGAGGTGCCCCGTGGCACAGCACTATGGAAACCACCAGGAGTGGGTTTGGGAAGGTGTGTGATGTTCTAGATCTCATGTACCATCAGAGGGAGATTGATAGATGGCACCTGCACATCTGCAGTGACAGCTGGAGGGTGGATGCTCTGACCAGCTGGGGTTTCACCTTCCCATTGCCACTGATTTATTCCAGTGTCTCAGAATGCACCACTGAGTGCACTTTGCTTGACTTGTTGAACAAAAATCAGATTTGACAGGAAACCTCATATGAAAGGAAAGCTGGCACAGCAGTAGCAGATTTGATCTCCATAAGCATTTGGAAACCCAAGAAATACTAATATAGAGACACTTTGAATTGTTGTCTCTGTTTTCTCTGAATGCTGAGGCTAAAAATTTAAATAGCAAATGTTTGAGTTCACCACAGAACAATAAATCCACATGTTAGAGGAAACCTCCCTTTCTTCCCAAAAACTGCAGGTAGAGCAGTCTGTGTGTTTTGCACATCACTGGATGACCCCTCATTCACAATGTGGCATTGGGCAACACACACTGGCATTTATTTACCCGTTTCCCTTGGTGCCAAGCTTCATGAGAGCCTTCACATAAAGTCTTGGCCATCACTTAGGTCAGAAAACAAAGGTAGGGCTCTGGTGGAGTTGTGCTGGGGGTCCTGGGGCACTGCTGGCCCCAGGGAGGAGGGCAATGCTTGGTGCAGCCACCCCTGCCTGGGCAGCCCAGAGGTCAAACACTCAGCAATTGGGCAGTGGAAAGAGGTTGGCCAAGGCCAAGAGGAAACTGGGTGGAGGTGAAAGAGGAGGATGAAAAGGCATGTGCAGAGAGCCTGGCAGAGCGTGGCATTCCCGAGTGCCCCAGGGCTCCGGGGGGGTGGGAGGGCACGGCACAGGGCACAGCGACCACCCTGGCACTGTGTACAGCACTGACAATGCCAGAGAGAAGTCTGTGTCCTGGCTGGTGTCCTTCCCTGCTGGTCACTGGGCCCATAACTCCGTTCTGGGCCGTTGGGGCTGCTCCTTCCTGGATCGTGACTCGGATGATTTGAATGCCCATCCCGTCCATGCCATTATGTAAATTATTATCCAACCTTCTGCCAGACAGAAATACAGCAGCATATAAGGAAAAGTGGATGCTTTGTATGAGAGGGTCATGATAGATAAAAATGATAATGGACACTGTAGTGCCGTAATCAAAGTCTAATTGTCTCATTAATTAAGAGCAATACTCAGTTATGTATTGGGTCCTGGAGCGATTATGACTCAAGTGCCTACGAGAACTCGGATTTATCCCCTGCCTCTCAGTTTGCAGCCAGGCAAAGCCTTTTGTGGAGGTCAAACTGTTCAGCTGCTGCTCTAAAATGTGGTTGAACTTCAGGCCTGGAGAGTCCTGGCTGTGCCACTCGGGCCGTGGCCGTGGGACGCCGCTGTCACTGCACCCAACAGGCACAGCCTGGCACCAGCTGGCACAACCTGGGCACGAGCAGCCCAGGCACCTGGGGGGGCCCATCTACCCCCCCTCCATTTACCCACCACTCACAGTGCAAACACCCTGATGACTCCCTCCCCTCTCATTTGACACCAATCAGGCTAATTTTCACAAGTTTCCTGCCAAATGTGCACCACTGGTATCAGTGGCTGTTCTGGGGTAATTGCAGCAAGATTCAAGCAATTTGCTGTAGGGCCTGATCTCAGACCATCTTTCACATGTCTCTGTGCTAGATCTGTCTTTAAATTATATTATAATGAGCCTGGCAGCACTATTAATAATCCAGCAAATCATGGCAGAGTGTGGTGTGATTTCATTGCTACAATGTGTGCAATCGAAGTGGGTGACTGCTGCAAGTTTCTGCCTTTTTTAATCATAAAAATCAAATAGGAAGATACATGAGCTTCTAAAAATTAAAAATAGTTGAGCTCCTTTACAGTCATAAAATGGATTAAAGATGGGAAGTTTAACAATTTATTGTGAGGTGGTGTGATTCATTTAAATGTCCTTAGGGCACTACCTCTGGGGTTATTTTATTTAAATGTTGTAGTTTCTGGTTTTAATAAAGGACTATTTGCCTCCCTTCAGGTGGATGAGGTGGGTCTGGAGCCTCTCACAACAGGAGGAAAAGGAGTTTGATTTCCACTTTCTGTGTTTCTGGGAGGTTTTCCCACCACAGGGTGAAAGGAGGGAGGAGGAGCAAAGAGAATGAAGTCTCTGCTCGGTGATTTTGGAACTGTCTCCAAACTTCATGTCATTTGGTGCCTGAAAGGAGCACCGAGGGTGAGTTTGCTGTGCTTGGTTGTGCAGGTGGATACACAGGGAAGGGGCTGGGCAGGAGGGGAGGTGGAGCTGGGCCCACTGTTGGTGAGGGAGGGCGAGTGCCAGGCTGTGGGAAGGCACCAGGGACCTTCCCCAGGGCTCTTTATTGAGACTTCTTTAAAATTTTGATTAATGACTTGGGCAGAGAAAGAGGGAAATTTGCTGACAATGCAAAGAGGAGGGATCTTGTCAATGCAGGAGGGGCCTGGACCATTGCACAGAATGAACAGGATGCCCATAAGAGCTGCAGGAACGTAACTGGGGTGGAGCCTCCCATTGGGGAGACAGGAATGAGCACCTGGGGCTGAGCCAGCAGGAGAAGGACGGGCAGCAGAGCAGCCCTGCCAGGCTCTCGGTGCCCTCCATGCCCTGTGCTGGCCCCAGGGGGCAGGAGGAGGGGGATGCAGAGCCTTACTGGGAATAGGGGGCTGCAGTGGGATGGGAATGCAGAGCCTTACTGGGAATAGGGGGCTGCAGTGGGATGGGAATGCAGAACCTTACTGGGAATAGGGGGCTGCAGTGGGATGGGAATGCAGAGCTTTACTGGGAATAAGGCGCTGCAGTGGGAACAGGACAGGCTGCAGAAACGTTGTTTGCTTCATTGGTGGTGATTGGCTGATGATGTGGGGACAGAACTGGTGATCAGCTGCAGGTCCCAAAGAGATGCCCTTTAGTGTCGTGGTTCTTGTTTCACGTATTATCTTCTATCCATGGAAAGGAAACATAAGTTATAGTGACTCTTCTTCCCTTATTTTACTTTCATTTAAAAATTCAAAAGGTGCAAAGTTTCATTGAATTTCAATTTCTGGAGCTGCTGAGCAGCCAGCACCTCTTCACAAGCTGCTTCTGCCAGCCTGGATCCACACTGCTGCTGGAGACTGAATCCTGCTTGCAAGGCCTTTTGGAGCACATCCACTTCTCATTGCTTTTCTTCTAATAAAAATGTCAAGAAGAGAAATAGAACATATGCAGAAATGTTCTTGATTTCACCCTCTCTACAGAACAAATGTAAATGAAAAGTTCAGGTATTTGGAGGCCATGGAAGATGCAATCCCAGCTCTCTGCTGGTGCTGGAGGTCCGTGGGCAGCAGTGGGGTTGGGTTGGGGGCTGTGAACTGGGAGAGCCTGAGAGGAGGAGGAGGAGCTGCCATGAGGTCTGTGGGTCTGCCCTGAATTTTGAATCAAGGGCTGAAGAGAAGGGTGGTGGTGACTGGTTCATCTCGTGTCTCCAGTGCTCTCCAGAGAGGGTCACAGGAAAGGCTGTGTCAGCCTTTGGAACGTGTCCTTTGATATTGCATGTTTGACAACCCAAAACATCCTCCTCAGCAGTTGGAGAGACATAAACACCAGTGTAAGAGATCTTGTTGTTTCCCTTTTCTCAAGTACAGGGATAAATATAGATTCAGTGAGGGTGAGAGACAGTAAATTAAAATTCTGAAAGAAAATGTTTCTTTGCAAGTTGTGCTGCTCATTGTGATGAGCAAACACTGAGAGCTTCCAGTAACAGAGAGAGGAGACTGGTCCAGGAAGGCATGGGAGCAGCTTGGGAGCAGCTTGGGAGCAGCTTGGGAGCAGCTTGGGAGCAGCTTGGGAGCCAGGGTTCTTTGGGAAAGGGAAAAGCCTCACCCACCTAAGACCCAGTTCTGGGGCAAAGCAGGTGCCAGCAGGCAGGGACCCTCCCCTGGAGGAGAGAGGGGCTGGGACAACAGGCAGAGACCCTCCCCTTGGGAGGTGAGGGGCTGGGGACAGCAGGCAGGGACCCTCACCCCTCTGAGGGGCTGGGACAGCAGGCAGGGACGGTCCCCTGGAGGGAAGAGGGGCACAGCAGGAAGGGACTGTCCCCTGGAGGGGAGAGGGGCACAGCAGGCAGGGACTGGCTCCTAGAGGGCTGAGGGGCACAGCAGGCAGGGACTGTCCCCTGGAGGGGAGAGGGGCACAGCAGGCAGGGACTGGCTCCTAGAGGGGAGAGTGGCACAGCAGGCAGGGACTGTCCCCTGGAGGGCTGAGTGGCACAGCAGGCAGGGACTGTCCCCTGGAGGGGAGAGGGGCACAGCAGGCAGGGACTGTCCCCTGGAGGGGAGAGGGGCACAGCAAGCAGGTCCAGCTGTCACCACTCTGGCAGCACAGGGCACAGGGGGGATGTGGCACAGCCGTGTCCTGACACACACACGGGGCAGGTTTCAGCTCCCTCCCTTCTCTGCTTTTATCTTCCCTTCCATCACACAGCCAGGGAAAAGATAACTTGGTCTTTCACAGCTTGACCTGAATCTGCAAGACTGGCAGAAGTAAACACCTCCTGCTTCCCACCCTGAACAATTTGATATGCAGCTCTGAGAGAGGCTGAAAAAAGAAGCCTTTCATCTTCCTTTCCTAAAGTAATTTTTTATCATATTCTAAATTCATAGATAAAACCCCAGGCGATTTTATTGGATTAAGAATGACCACAAACATCACAGAGTGTCTCCCCATGACATTAATATGCTCGTAATTGATATATTCGCTCTGGTTTCCCCCTGGGGTTGAGATCACTGTTGTTCCCCTGGTGCTCAGCAGCTCCTCAGACCCCCCTGCACACACACGGGCACAGGTGTGTGTTTATCTCCAGTGCCAAAATCCAGCAGAACAGCAAATTATGCAGCTCACTCAGGAACAAATCTGCTCAAGTGGGGAGTTCTCTGATTGTTTTTCTGGAAAGCAAAAGGTGGCCCAAGCACAAGTCGCAGGAGGATGAGACCCCAATTCCATGAGGTGCCAGCCGGGCAGTGCCCCCACCACGTCCCACAGCTGGAACTGGCTGCAGTGTTGGAGTCCTGCTGGGCATCCTGCTGGGTGTTTCAGTGCTAATCCCAATATTCCTAAATATGAACTCATCCTGTTGACTGCAGCCCAACTGCAGGAGAAGTTTATCTGCTCAGTTTTGAAAAATCAGCCGCTGCCCTTAATTATATGAGAAATTAACCCCAACTCTCTGTGTTTCTGGACATGCTTTTACATACTTTGGCAAAGCCCTGGGGCACTTTTCTGGCAGTGCCAGACTCCTTGTCTACCAAAGTAGTCCTGAATGGCCAGTGATAACCTGCTCAACTAGAAGTGTCGTGTCCAGCCCTCCCAGGAAAATAAATTTCCTCTCTGAGGGAAAAGTAAATCTCTGGGTGGAAGTGAAAGCAGGATAAAAAGTGGAAAGTGATAAAAAGAAGTATGATAAAGTCAGGATAAAAAGTTCTTAATTCAACTTTGCCAGGCAGGAGGTGGATCTAATTTTCACTTTGAATAGACTCTGGCTCTGGTTTTTATTCTACTGTTAAATGACAAGAATAGTTACTGTAGGAATCTGTAGTAGGTCTGTTACTGCTCACTGCCTGCACTGACTGAGCCCCACAACTGGCTCTGGGCAGGCTGGACTGGGGGACCAAGGCCAACAGTGGGAGGGGCAACAGGGCCAGTGCCAGGTCCTGCTTTTGGGTCCCCAAAGCCCATGGAACACTCCAGGCTGGGGCAGGAGCAGCTGGAAAGCTGGAAAAGGCCCTGGGGGTGCCCATCAACAGGGGCTGAATGTAAGCCAGGTGTGCCCAAGTGGGCAAGAGCCCAGTGGCACCTGAGCTGTGCCAGCACTGGTGTGGCAGCAGGACCAGGGCAGTGCCCATCGTGCCCTGTGCTGGCACTGCTGAGGCACCTCCAGCCCTGGGGGCAGGTTGGGCCCCTCAGACAAGAAGGCAGTTGGGGGCTGGAGCATGTCCAGAGAAGGGAACAGAGCTGGGGAGGGGTCTGGAAGGTGAGTCTGGATCCAGAGTTCCCTGGAGGAGACAGAAAGGTTGAGTACAGGGAGGGTTTGGGTCCTCTCTTACTCTCTTGCTGAGGGAAGGGTTGGCACATTAATGGCAGTGCCCTCCCTGCCTTGGCAGCTGTGGGAGCAAGCCCTGAGAGGAGGGCAGGGCAGGGCAGGGCTCCTCTCTGCCCTTTGCTGGGAATTCCTCCTGGGGTGTGAGGATCTGTGTGCCCACAGCCTCGAGCAGGGACTGCTGATGATCACCCAGAGACAGGTCCTGGGCTCGGGGGTTTGTTCTGCCTTTTTTGCTCAGTAACAATTTTCCTGCCCAGCTCCAACAGCTGAAATTGCATTTGGCTTGATCTGCTTGGATCTTCACAGCACTGAAAACCAAAGAAAATTAAAGGACAGGGATTTTTGCATAATTTCACTCATACTAAGAATTTCCAATTACAAAGGCATAAATTGATCCTCTTTGCTTTAATATCTTGGGCTTTTTCCCTCTGCACACAGATAGCAGCTGAGTTTTAATTCATTTTAATTCTATTACCGTGCCTGACTTCATGCACTGTGATAAGTATCTCTCCTGTACACAAATGCCTTTGAGAACTACCCATCAAGTACTTATTTAAGCCCATTGTGGAAGGCAATAATGGCATTTCCTGTGTGTGTTTATTTTGCCTCATTTATAGAGCAAATTAACTTTTTTACACAAACACCCTGGTATTTCTTTTTCCACTGACATTGTTCCCAGTGAGGCTCCACTTTCTGGGCTGCATTCCCTGAAGGTTCCCAACATCTCTGTCAGTGCCCCACTCAGTGTGTGTAGCCAGATTTTCATTCTTAGCATTGTTATTAAATGTCATTACAATGTGACACAACTTCTACTGAGGTGGGTGAGATCAAATTCTTACAGGAAATGCAGCATATTTAACTTATGATTTGGATGAAAATTCTGTCTTTTAGAAAAGAAATGTCAAGTTGCTACATAGAAACGTGTGTGCTGTGTTATATTTGCTGAATAAAAGATCTTTTTATTGTTGTTACTCCACTCCTTGTTCCTTGTCTTTGCAGGAAAAATTACGTAAGCCAGTCCAAAGTACTCAAAAACTCCTCCAGTGTGATGGATATTTTAAACTACAGAAATAAAACTGCTGCAGTCAATCATAATTACAGGCCTTTGATACAAACAAAGCCAAATTTCTCAGGGTAGAGGACGCTGTGACAAGGACTTGGAATTCAGCAGGAGGAGAGTACTCAAAGGTGGGCAGCTGTGACTGGCACTGTTCCTCATGGCCAAAGGACAGAATGGTCCTGGGGGGTCCTGCTGGGGTCAGGGCAGTGCCCAGCTGGGGGTCCTGCTGGGGGTCAGGGCACTGCCCAGCTGGGGGTCCTGGTGGGAGTCAGGGCACTGCCCAGCTGGGGGTCCTACTGGGGTCAGGGCACTGCCCAGCTGGGGGTCCTGCTGGGGGTCAGGGCAGTGCCAAGCTGTGGGTCCTACTGGGGTCAGGCCACAGCCCAGCCAGGGGGTCCTGCTGGGGGTCAGGGCAGTGCCCAGCCAGGGGGTCCTGCTGGGGGTCAGTGCAGTGCCCAGCTGTGGTCACCTGAGCTGCTGCCAGGTGCAGCTGGGAGCAGAGAGCAGGAGTGTGAGCAGCACGGGGGCACCAGCCAACACCCAGGCACCCACGGGGCAAGCACTGCCAGCCCCACAGGGAGGTCTCAGCCTGTGGGGAAGGAAGGCCCATCTGAGTCCTTCCAACCAAGTGACAACTGTCAGGGTGCTCCTCCACCTGCCTTACAACAGTCACTCCTCTTGGTGGCTTTCCAGATGAGGCTGCCCCACCTTGGATGACCCACCCTGCTGGTTGCAGGCAGGACCCCACCCCAGAGCCCTGCACTGGGCACCATTTGGGGAGGGGAGACACCTTGGAGGAACCCTCTGGTTTCATTTTTAGTGCATTCCACTCACCCCCAGCAAAGTTCCTGCTGGTGTTCAGGGAGATCATCACCAATCTGTGTGATTAACAGCTTGCAATCACAGCACTGCCCTTTCTTAACTGACGACAGCAAATTAGTTAATTATGGGCCTAATTAAATATCACTCTCTTCCATACTGGCAGTGGATGCACTTGAGCTCTGCCCTCCCTACTCTTGCCCCTTGCCCACGTGTAGCCCCCACCATCCTCCAGCTGGCACGAATGGCCCCTCAGAGGCCACGGCTGAAGGCTCAGACGCTGTAAATGGACAGGGGTTGACAACTTTTGGGAAAGGACAATTTCCCTGCAGAGCTGGAATTTGCAGTTTGGGTGGTGAGATGGAAAAAGCACCTCTGGGATCTGGGCTGTAAGGGGAGAAATCTTAACAAATAACGAGAGATTCAATTGTACCCAAAATAACAGCCATAAACACTGAAATTCAGCTGAGGAACAGCAGCACACGAGCAACTGCTGAGGGCAGGTGTGTGCCCACCCTCTGGGGACAGAACTAAACTGGCACCTTCTGCACATGGAAGGGGGAGAGCCTGTGGAAATGGGAGAGGTTGGGCAATCCGAGCGTGTCCCTTTTTGGAGACCAAACCCTTTCACCTTTGTCTTGGCACATGGTGGATTGTTGGGGTGTCCTGTGCAGGGCCAGGAGTTGGACTCCCTGATCCTGGTGGATCCTTCCAGCTCAGGATATTCCCTGAGTCTGTGATTCTGTGGGGGTGTAGCTTTTCCTCAGCACTTTCTCTGTGTTGTCACCAAGGGGAGTGACTGGCAGGTAGGAAAGAACAAACCTCCCCACTCCTGCCGTGTGTGTTCTCACTTGGTTTGTTTCCCTGCCCACTCTGCAGGGCTTCTCAAACTCAGTGGGTTTTCCCCCTTTCCATTTAAACTGGAGAAGTTTGAGAAGTTGTTTTTCTCCAAATAATTAATCATGTTCATGCATTCCTAGGTCTTCACCTCTTGTCACAGCAAAAATAAAATGCAAAATAGAACCATATGGAGGAGCCAGCAATAACAGGATAAAATAGTGCCGACCTCTTCGCGCCTTCACTCCAAATTAGCATTTATTTTTTTCCTTGTTTGATGCTCTGTCATTACAGGCTATGTGTGTGTTTTAGGTTTTTTATTAATAAACATGGTAATTTAACAAGCAGGTTAATGGCAGTTTTAATGAGAAAGAATATTAATTGGACAGGCTGGGGGATGTCGGAGCGGCTGCAGTTTGTTCCTTCGAATCCCACTCACCCCACTCATCTTGGACAATGCCCAGCATATGTGCCAAGGGTTGGGGGTTGTTTCCATGTTGCCAGTTAATGCCCACAGCTTGTACTACTTTGTTTGGTTTCACAGAGCCTTCTGCACAGCCACACTTTGGGCTGCCCCAGCCTGGGATTTGCACTTTGCCAAACCTTCCAAGGTTTGCATAAACAGGCGCCTTGCTCTGGGGAGGACAGACAAAGGGACCATCTGCCTTTCTTCTGCAGCCAAAGGAAGATGGCAGAAAGTCTGGGGCTTGTCAGCTCAAACTGAGGAATTGCCCAGCTCTTCTGAGCAGAACTTCAAGCTCTCACTCTGCAGCACCATCAGTGGCTTTGTGGAGGGGGCACACCCAGCCCTGGATGCCCCAACGATCCTGGAGAAGGGCATCAACCCTTTAAGGGGTGCCCCCACCTCCCTCCCTCTCCTCTCCTTCCCTCCCCTTCTTTCTCCTGTCCTCCCCTCCCCTCCTTTGCCCTCCCCTCCCAGTGAACAAGCAAGAGGACAGGAGGGAATGGCCTCAAGTCGTGCCAGGGGAGGGTCAGGTTGGATATTGGGGAAAATTTCTTCATGGAAAGGGTTGTCCAGCCCTGGCCCAGCTATCCAGGGTGGGGATGGAGTCCTCATCCCCGGAGGGATTTAAAAGCTGTGTGGCACTTGGCTAGTGGTGGCCTTGGCAGTGCTGGGGGAAGGGTTGGACTCGATGAGCTCACAGTTCCTTTCCATTCTTTGCAATTGGCTGACTCTGGTTGCTCAGTGCAAACCAGGGCACGGTGGGATGGCAGCCCCTTGGAGCACGTGCCTGACTAAAGGCTGAAGGTCAGGCTCTGTCTGCCCCTGCCCATCCATCCTCCAGCTCCACAGAGCCCTCTCTGCCCATTGGCCACCATGGTCCTCTTGGACAGCACAACCTGGGCCCTCTGGCTGCCTCTCTGAGCAGCCCAGGGTGGCTGGGAGGGCAACTTTGGTCTCCAGAAGGGACAACCCCCACTTTGCCTTCTGCATTCAAATGGTAAATTAAACCAAACAAACAACACTCCCTCCCCTGAGCAGATTTATGAGGCTGTTTGTTCTCAAGATGCTGAGCAGACACAGCAAGTCAGATTCACATGGAGATACCCAGCAGAAAACAGGTTTTCTCCAGTGAAACAGGAAATCACCTCCCTTTAAACCAGTTTGCAAAATGAGCAGATTTATGGTGATTGTGTGACAACAACCCACAGTTTATACTGTACAGCAGTTTTACAACATTGTCTTAATGCTGCCCAGCCTGTGGTGGTGGTTTCTGGCTCTCCATAAATCTCACAGACATAATAAAGTGAGACTGGAAATTCATCTCATAGGCAGCAATTCCAAGTGCTCCTCTGAGCTTGGGAGGGCTGTTCTGTTACCCAAGTATTGCTGTGCACCTGAAATACAAGGACTTGTGTCAAAACTTCCTGTCATCACACAGGGGACATGGAAAGGTCATCCTCCTCCTCCTCCTTGTCCTCCTCCTCCTCCTCTCTCTCATCATTATCTGGTCGACACATTTTGATGTGTAATTGCAGGAGGTGCCTTGTGCTGACAAGTCACCCAAGCACTGACTGCATCATTGCCAAGACATCAGGACTCTGCAAATGATAATGATGATGATGATGATGATTATAATAACAATAATAACAATAACAACAACAACAACAACAACTTAGTCCAGGTCCTCTCTCATTCACCCTCATGCCAGGGCAGAGTGTGAGTCTCATCCCACACACACTGAGCACCTGCAGCTCCTGTTCATTTAGGGAGAGTTCCATGTTCTCAGAGGAAAAATTCCATGCAGTTATTGTTATGTCCAGTCTCTTTCCTGTGCTCCCATGGATGGGTTACAGCTCTGGCTGTGGCCCTGTGGGCAGCCCCAGCAAGGGGAATGAGCAGCAGATTCTCTCCCTGAGCCATCTCCCGTGACAGCAGGTCAGGCTTTCACACCGTGTGGCACCAGACCCTCCCTTCAGACACTGATTTATACCCTTAAATCAGCCTCCAACACTTTGCTGACTTGCCTTCTGTCTCAAAAACAAACACTGCTCACAGTTTGTATCTCCTGGGTGGCCTCTCAGTGATTTATTTGTCAGCTCCTTTGGTTGTCTTACTCCTGGAGAAAAGGTCCTTATCCCAGTGGACAGCGGGCACTGCCTTTGCCTCCTGCTGCCGTCATTCCATCAGCCCTGGCATGGACAGAGGGGTTCTACAGCACTGGCACAGGTGCCCAGAGAGGCTGTGGCTGCCCCAGCCCTGGGAGTGTCCCAGGCCAGGCTGGACAGGGCTTGGAGCAGCCTGGGCTGGTGGGAGGTGTCCCTGCCCATGGCAGGGGTGGCACGAGATGGGCTTTGATGTCCCTTCCAATCCAAACCATTTCAGGATTCCATGAAATGTTCCTCCCATGCAAAGAGCTCTCCACTGCAGCAGAAGGGGCTTTGCCTGCAATCAGCTCATCTGTCAGGGTTTGTGTTACAGGGGAATCTTTCTTTTCCACCAGGGAAATATTTTTGCTGATGTTTTGTTGTGAAATAATGATTTAATTAAACAGTAAATATTACAAAGTCTTCTGAATTCATTCGAAGTGAAACAATTCTATTTCACTTCAAACTACCTCAGGTTTTGCTGTTGGATTATTGACATGAAAAAACTACTGTTTGCTTCAAACTGTTCCAAATCTATTCCTGTTTCCCACCTCTGCTGCACCCTCCACATCTCCAGGGCAACCCACCCATCCTAAAGGCAACCTGGAGACAGAAGTTTGCTTCTCCAGGCCACATGTACACCAGTTCATTCCTTTTCTTCTTCCAGGGAGCCCTCCCACTCTCAGCACTGGGCATGTGTGCCCAGGCAGAGCCTCCCTGGGCAACCCTGGCACGGAGAATCCCCCAGTGCCCTCTGACGGTGCAGACAGACCTGCGGCTCCAGCGGGAGCCTCTCGAGATGCTCCAGCACAGCTCCAACAGCAGCACCAGAAACCTCCACAGCAACAGAAAGCATTTGGGAGACACAGAACTGACAGGGGAAGAAAAGGCAACTGTCAAAAAAAGAAGTCAGTTTTCTTTTGAGCAGGTTCGACTGGAACCTTCTCTGCAATTCGCATTTTAGTCCAAGAGAGGATCCCCTTCAAGGCTTGGCTTTCTCTTCAGCAAACTCACAATTTCAACTGATCAGAAGACAAAGAAGAAGCTTCAAGTGAAATGCCCAGAAAATTGGATTAATCAGAGTTGATAAGAATCGAGTGAGAGAATTCTGCAGTGTGAATCTGACTGAGAACTGCACGATAAGGTGTTCCAGTGACAATATCTGATTAAAACAAACAAGTTATTATTTTCCCAATAATTTGTTTGGCACTGTCACACCATGCTCTGAGTGAGGAAAGACAAAAGCAGCTTTGTGATCTAATTACTTTAAAAATCCTATTAACACAACAATTTGATCCAACTGGTTCAGAGGTGTCCCTGTTTCGAGCACTCATTCCTATGACAACAGAACCTTTCCTTAAACGTTTCAGTTTGGGGGTGGAGCATCTTCTGAAGGCAACGTCCTGCTACGGTGTGCAAGAATGTCAGGAATCATCTAGGAGAAAAATAAAGTTTATAAAATCTAAAACTGGCTCTAAACCTGGAAGAAAAATGCAGAAAATTCTTTCAAGTCTCAGTTACAAAATATGATACCATGAAGACCCCCCCAAAAAATCTCATTTTAGCAAAATGTCAGGTGGAAATGGGGTTTGGGGCACTGCCTGGCAGTAAAAAATAATGTTTAATTTTTATCCCTGAAGTACATGCAAATTAAAGATGTTTAAGATTTTCTGTTCTTATTGTTTTTCACTGAACACCTCCATGGATGATATTCCATTGGAAATCTACAACGTGATATTTTAATGCTTTATTTTGAGACCTCTGAAGTAAAAGTTCAATTTTCAGCTAAAGATTAATCATGTCAACCCTTTTTTCCCCAGAAAGACACGAGAAAAGGCCAAAGCAACAAAATGCAATTTCCAGCCCTTTAAATACAAATCCTAAAGCTCTTCATTGGCAAAGAGGGGCCATAAAATATCAGAGAGTCACAGAATCGTTAAGTTGGAAAAGACCTTTAAGATCACCGGGTCCAGCTGGTCCCCCAGCACTGCCAAAGCCTCCAAGAAGTGCCATGTTCACGTGGATCCCCCAGGAATGGGACTCCCCCCTGCCCTGGGCAGCTGTGCCAGGGCAGGACTGGCAGTGCCGATGGGCAGCGAGAGCCACAAACCCCAACACCACAATTTTATTCCTGAGCAGTCACGGCCTAATCACAAAGAGGATCAGAATGTACTTTGTTCCTGTGAAACTCTTTCTGTGCCTCATGACCTTTTCCACGAATCAGCTCTCATTAGTTGCTCTGAGCTCTGATGTGATACGATCATTATTGGCTGTGTTTGGGTTCCTGAAGCTTATTTATTACCTGCTCTGTTTTACCATCAGCAGCAAAGGACAGAGGAGCTGCTCTCAGCTGGGCTGGCATGGCATGGGAGGGGCAGAGATGCAGAGGGGGCCAGCACTGGGACAGGAGCTGCTCTCAGCTGGGCTGGCATGGGAGAGGTTGGGATGGGCAGAGATACAGAGGGGGCAAGCACTGGGACAGGAGCTGCTCTCAGCTGGGCTGGCATGGGAGAGGTTGGGATGGGCAGAGATGCAGAGGGGGCCAGCACTGGGACAGGAGCTGCTCTCAGCTGGGCTGGCATGGGAGAGGTTGGGAGAGACAGAGATGCAGAGGGGGCAAGCACTGGGACAGGAGCTGCTCTCAGCTGGGCTGGCATGGGAGAGGTTGAAGGGGCAGAGATGCAGAGGGGGCAAGCACTGGGCCACCCTCGGGTCTGCATTCACATGGGGAGCTTGGACCCATACAAATTAAAAATAAAAATGTTTTATTTGTTCTTCAAAGCAGGGAAATACTTGTGAAGAAAAACCATAAAATGAACTGTGAAAATGTCCATAAAATGACCAGGGAAATCCCAGAACATATTAGGGAAAATGCACCAAGGAGATAAATTAATCTTTGTGAGCATGTCAGTATGTGCCACTTTTATTGAGTGGCTTTAGGAGTCATTTTGGAGCTGTGTTTGGAAATAGATATTTAAAAACTGTCAGAGACTGAACCCTTTGACAGTGGGAAGCTGAAGGGGGGCAGAGCCTGCTGCCAGGTCCGTGGGGTGCAATGGGCACAGTTCTCAGCTTGAACTGAAGTTTGACCAGACCCCATCTGTGATTGCTGTCACTCCTCTCCCCTCCCCTGTGCTCTGAACTGTGTCACTTGGAGAGTGATGAGTCTTTCCCTCCTCAGGCATGGGCCTGTGGCTTTCATGGCACCTCTCCATTTCTGTTTTCTGTATAATTCCCCAAAATTTTCCCCAAATGTCACACTCAAATGCAGGAACGGATGTTGTTACTTAGAGGAGGCTCTTAGAAGCAAATGTCTGTTGGCCCAGGATGACTCTGAAATAATGCAGAAACAGTTTCTCAGGCTGTCATGGCAGTTCACATTCCCTGAGAACACAGCTGGGGGCTGGGGGCACAGATGGAAAACTGAAGGGAGAAGGGGCCATTACCTCGTGCCACGTGCCCTGGCCATGGAGGCTGATCTGGCCATGGGGGCTGCCCTGGCCATGGAGGCTGCCCTGGCCATGGGGGCTGCTCTGGCCATAGGGGCTGCTCTGGCCATGGGGGCTGCCCTGGCCATGGAGGCTGCCCTGGCCATGGAGGCTGATCTGGCCATGGGGGCTGCCCCAGCCATGGAGGCTGCTCTGGCCAGGAGAGCTGCCCTGGCCATGGGGGCTGCTCTGGCCACAGGGGCTGCTCTGGCCATAGGGGCTGCCCTGGCCATAGGGGCTGCCTCAGCCATAGGGGCTGCCTCAGCCATAGGGGCTGCTCTGGCCATGGGGGCTGCCCTGGCCATGGAGGCTGCCCTGGCCATGGAGGAGCAGCAGAAGTCCAGTGGGCTTCACGTGTGCAGGGCTGGTGGAATCACTGAAGCTTCCCCTGTGGGGCCAGAGGCAGCGGCCCTGGGAGATGAGGGAGGAAAGCATGGGCTGAGTGCCAGGGGACAGGGGACAGTCCTGTCCCTGCTCCCCCACTGTGAGCACTGCACACCCCAACAAGCACCCAGGCAGCTGCAGCAGCTCCATTCCTGCCTCTGCCTGCTCCTGAGGAGCACAGCTACAGTCCTGCTGATTCCACGTGGTTTTGGGAGCTGCGCCGAGTGAATCCCTGTTGCAGGTTAAGGAGCAGCTCCATGTGCTCACTTTTGCCAGGGCAGGTTGGTTTCCAAGGCTTTACTGAAGAGTGTTGCTACGGTGAGGTGGGTTTCAAGGGCGTCTGATAAAAAAAAAATGCAGCAGATGAGTAAATTGGGCAAATCAGATCAATGAGAAGCCACTTTCCAGCATTGTGCCGTTTTTTTGGCCAGTTTTGGCTCAGCTGAATGGAGAGCAGCCCAAGCTGGGGGAGCAGAGGAAGCTCTTCATGTGCACATCAGAGGAAATGCAGCATTGGAGTATTGGCCATGAGTGATGGAGGGAGGTCAAACAGCAACAGAAGGTGCAGTTAGGGAATATCAGGCCATGAAGACCCTCCCTTCTGACTTTTCATCCACCATCACCCCCAAAGTCCTTCTCATCAGGGCTGCTCTTGATCTGTTCACCCCCAAGCCTGTACTGATACTGAGGATTACCCCAACCCAGGTGCAACACCAGCACTTGGCCTTGTTAAACCTCAGGAGATTCCCATGGGCCACTTCTCGAGTTTCCCAG
>JAWWLY010000005.1:432618-454213 GCA_035041215.1 Gymnopithys bicolor
GAAGTTCAGACAGATGACATCTGCAGCCCTTCCCTTCTCCACTGATGGACTCATTCCACCCTAGAAGGCCACTGGGTCCAGGGCACCTTAATTAACTTTTCTGTTGTGTCCCTTGATTAGATCACCTTCCTGCCTCCAGGCTACTTCTCCTACTCTACAACCTCTTTAAAATGCAGTTGGGAATCTTATGCTAATCCACACAGCATAATGAGAATTAGTTTCAACAGTTCCTTTCAAGCTTTATAACACCCTCCTCACTCTACCTGATGTAAGCAGAGGAAAAACAAGACTGATTTGTAGTCAGGTCTTGCTGTGTCCAGACTCCCTCCCTCACCCCTTGGTGGATGGGAATGTGCTCTCCCAGAAAGGCAGGCTCAGCACCTGCAGTCAGGGGAGGCAGGATGGGATGGGTGGCAGCAGCAGTCCCACCCCACTGCCCCCCTTCTCTGAATGATGTGGCTGTTGTGTTTCCTGCACTCCAGAGGAACTCTGCTGCCTCAGGGGCACTTATGTGTTGGGGCCCAGAAAGGCTGAACCAGGAGGTGATTGATCCCTGTGGTCACACAGAGCATCAGCCTCCAGGAGCCCCCACAGGGCCCTCAGCCTGAGTTCCACCCACTGCTCACAGGGGAGTGAGGGGAGGTCTCCCCGTCCCACATCCAAATCATCCCTTCCTGCTCTTTGTCCCACAGCTCCTGCTCTGTTTTCTCAAGCCAGGAAGGACTGTTCCTGTCTACAGGTTTTGGAAAAAAATGAATGCTCTCACCTACTGTTTGTTTTGGAGGAAGAAGAGGAGGTGGAGGAAGGCCCTTGCTCTCTGTACCAGTCAATGGCACCTGGTTCCCATCTGAGGAATCCAACCTGAAGGAGCTGAGGAAGAGGCACCTCCAGTTCATGAGTGAAACTCAGCATCAGAGCCCAAAGAAAGCAAAGCAGAACAACACAGAGCAGGGAGCAGGGAGGTGCCTTCCTGCCACGGCCCAAATCAACCTGATTTAGAAAAAAATAAATCTTTGGTTCAGTGTTCAAACTTCCAGCAGGACTCTGTCACCTGATCAAACTAATTATAAAAGTCACGGCATTTGCAACATAAAAGAGCAAATATGAAAGTTCTTTTCTTGCCATCACCACTGTCAGGCAGAGGTCACGGTGCTGCCAGAAGGATGGTGAGATGTCAGTGACAGTGACACAAAGTTGGCACTGTGGGGCTCAGGCAGCTTCCCAGAGCAGGGGGAGGGAGAGAAGGAGGGAAAGAAGGCAGGAAGGGATGCCCTGAACGGTCTCCTCGGTGGCTTTGGCTGTGTCTCAGACTCCCTCCTCACTCCCCCATGCACAGTCAGGTTATCTGTCACCACTTCAGGGGATTTCTGTTGACAACACTCACTCCTGCTGTCCTTGAGCCTTCAGCAATCCTCATACCCTTGACCGACTAATCTGCAAAGGTCAAGCCCAAACTCTGAAGCACCTTCAGGGTTTTATTGACTGTACACTGAGAGCAAAGCCCAGCCCAGAGCCCAGGATCTTCCCATGCCCGTGGGCACTCACATGCTGCAGCCCAGCCAGCCCCTCTCCTCGAGGTGCTTGTTCTCTCCCAGAAAGGTCTGCAATTCCAGCAGGTGCAATTGAAAATCCCTCTGAGGCTTTTGCTACCTTGACAATATAATTTCTTGCCTTTTGGTCACAGATTCCATGTAATTCTCTGTGGCTCAGGATGGCAGGCATTGGGGCAGGGGCTGTTTCCAGGGATACCCCAGAGAGGGGCTCAGGCAGTTTTGGCACATTCCCTCTCATGCTTTCTTGCCTAGTGGAATCATTGAATCAGGGGGGTTTGCCCTGAGCTGTCCCTGGGGCTCCAAGTGCCACTGGGACATTTCTGCAGAGCTCAGCCCTTCACTCACTGGGTTTGGTTCAGCAGGTGACAGTTTCACAAGGCATTCCCAGCTCCTGGAGCAGGATCCCCCTCAGACACCTTGCCAGGACCCCTGCAAAGCTCTCACACTTCATTGCCCAGGTCCCACTCACTCCCTGCTCCAGCTGTCACCAACTCCCTCCTGACAGAGCACCCCACTGCTGTGTGGGTACCCCATCCCTGGGCGCCCCATCCCAGGGCACCCCACTGCTGTGTGGGTACCTCACCCCTGGGCACCCCATCCCTGGGCGCCCCATCCCAGGGCACCCCACTGCTGTGTGGGTACCCCATCCCTGGGCATCCCATCCCTGGGCACCCCACTGCTGTGTGGGCACCCCATCCCTGGGCACCCCATCCCGGGGCACCCCACCACAGCCCTGTACAACCCTCTTTGTCTGCCTGTTCTTGGCACTGGTGAGGTCACATCTCCAGTCCTGGGCATGGAACAAGGAGCATTCTGAGTCTGTAAAGGGAGCACAACAAAGGAACAACAATTTAAAAACTGGTAAAGTCCCCAAAGTGAATATTTATTCAGACTAAGGAAACAAGAGCTACTGAATGAAGGTGTTCACGTTCAGGAGCACAGCTGGGAGCAGGAGCTGCTTCAGAAACCCAGTCTCGGGTAGGAAATTAATGGAGTGGAAATCTGGAAACTACAGATTCAGGACAACAAATCTCAAGTTCAGTGAGAGATCTGGGTTTCCATTAAACACTATGATTCCACTACTTAAGGATAATAATGTACATTGTTCTTGGAAAGCAGGATGTCAGCAGCACAAACCAAATCACAGACCCTTCCTATGCAGCAAGGGGGTAATGGCTCCCAAGACAAAAGCAGGATTTTATTTATCATACACCACTCCTGGGAGTCAGGCAGTCGCCTGGTGTGTAATGCAGACATTGCAGACCCGAAGGGATTCAGCTGGAGTATGACAGGGAGTGGGAAAGGTTTCAGTCTCATGAAAATTCATTGGAAATTACATTAGTGCTGCTGGGAAGGCAACAGCATCCAGCAGGAGAGGATGCACTGCCTCATCTGTACGGATCCCATGTGCAAAGTCTCGGTCCATACCCTGCTAATGGTCCCATCCCAATGGCCTCAGTGCACAGAGGGGCCAGTGGGCAGGGGCAGGAGCAGCCCCTGGTGAGCTGGGGCAGAGCTGAGCCCCAGGGACTGAGGGAAGGGCTGATCCTATGGACGGTCAGTGGGCAGGAGCAGGGGCAGCCCCTCTGGGCTGGAGCAGAGCTGAGCTCCTGAGGGAAGGGCTGATCCTATGGAGGGTCAGTGGGCAGGGGCAGGAGCAGCCCCTCTGGGCTGGAGCAGAGCTGAGCTCCTGAGGGAAGGGCTGATCCCATGGAGGAACCTGGGACAGCTCCCACTACCACCAGCACTTTCCCTGCCTGCCTGAGGATGGTCTCTTGTGAGCATCCAGCTGTTTGGCAGGAGGGACAATGGAAAGGGTTGTTTCTCCCAGGAAAATCCCATAAAAGCTCTGCAGACTGAAATGCCAAGGTGCTTCTCCTCGGATGTGCCTGGTGGGATAGGTGGGGTCCCTGCAGGTGAGAGGACACAGGATTCCCATCCCACCAGCTCTTCCCTGCCAGCATGAGCTCTGAAAACAGCACCTCCATCCACACATGATGAGTCTGGGTGCCTTTCCCAACACCATCCTGACAAACCCCTGCACCAGTGTGTCCCAGGGACTCGCAGCTGTTAGTGTGGGGTGACAGTAGGAAGCCTCAGAGGGCAGATAATCAATATCAATAAATCAGTATAGGAAAAATAGTGTGCTCATGCTCGACTTATTTCATAGACCGATGAGTTTCATTTTGAAAATGCCCATAGTGTTTGATTTGCTGTATTTTCAGGAGAACAGGCAGGAAGGTGGGAGCCCCTCAGGAGCTCCACAGCCTGGAGAAGGAGCCTTTCCTCCCTTCCCTCCCACGGTTTGTGCCTGCTGCTCACTGTGCTCTGCCTGGCCCAGGTTTGCTGTGCCCCACACCCTTCCCACACTGCTCAGCCTCTGGCACTCCCCGTGCTCCCCAGCCCTGCCCATGGAGCTGCCACCCAGCACTGGGTACTGCCCAGAGAAAAGGAAACTCTTCCCAGTGTGCAGAGCTCTGAGACAGTGCAGTGGGGGCACTGTCCTTTCAAATCATTCCCCACCTCCTTCCAGCCCAGCCCTTGCCAAGCCCCACTTGCAAGGGGAGGTGAAGACCTTCCCTTTCTTTGCAGGGAGGAGCCCCAGACACAGCCAGAACACAATTCAACTGCAATTCATCCCCATCAGGATGGACGTTACTCTGCACTGAGATAAGGAGTTCAAAGCACTCCAATTCTTCTTTTTTTGCTGTTATTTTCCCTGCATTTCTTCACCAAAGACTTGTTTATACCCAACTTTGCTGATCAGATACAGAAAACAATAATCTCTAATTAACCCATTCATCTGGACTGGTATTTGCACTTTCTGCCTGATCACTTCCTTTGGCCTACCTTGAAAGAAATCCAAACACCATCTGTGGACTTACAGCACAAGCCAGGCAGCATTGCCATCCCACACCAGCACTGGGGAGCACTGGGAAGCACTGGGGACCACTGGGGCTCAGCAGCAGCTCCTTCCCTTGAGCCCAGGGCTGGGCAAGCAGCAGGACTGGCCTGGGTGGCCTTGTCCCATGCTCAGTGTCACTGCTGGTGTCACCCTGTTCTCCCACCCTGTTCCTCCCACTTTGTGTCACCCCCAAAAGGGTCACTTGCCCACTGGGACACAGTGCCAGTGACCAACAGGGGGACAAAATCAGCCTTTTAAAGGTCATTGTTGTTTGCTCTCCAGAGTAAGAGCACGTGTAAGAAGTGAGGAATGTCAAATCTGTGCCTGCATCTCCTCACCTCACACTGTCCCCTAAGTAGGTTTATGTTTTCCTGTCTTCCCAAATAAAAAAGGCATATTCTATTATAGAAAATCAGTAAATATATATATGTATTATATAAAGGAAGACAAAAACATCGAGGCACTCACTGCACATGTCAAGTAAAACCAATCAGTGAGTTAAATGCCCCCCAGACATGCAGTGATTGATGGTGAGAAGCTCCAGCACCATCATCTGATCTCTCCACAAACAAGGCCAATGTCCAGCACTGGAGGTGCTCAGAGCAGGGAGTGTGCCCAGCTGGGCAGCAGCTGGAGGCTGCCCCAGCCAGGTACTCCAATCCAGCCCCTCCCAGACTTTCCTGCCAGAGTACAAACATGGCCATGGTCAGCACACACTGACCAGCTCCTACTGGAGAGAAGCTGGAGGGATTCTCATCCTGATGCCCAGGCTGTGTTTATTCTGCTGATAAAGATGATTCCTCATCCTCCAGGACTTTCCAGTTGACACCTGTCATGTCTACAAGGAGTTTCTTCCCTCAGTGCTGCAATAACAAGCAGAATTAGAATTGACTTCAGAGGAGTCAGCTCAACCCACACCCACCCACAGAACAAGAGACTGAAAAGAGGAGACATGACCTCCATCTCTTCTCCAAACTTTCCCATTACTCTCCACTGCTCAAGTCCTCTTCTCCCAGAGCACACTCTGAATTTAGAATTCTCAGTGTGTGTACAGGCAGTGAGCCCACCAACCCTTCAATGGCACAAATCAACAAATGCTGCAATGCTTTATCAAATTAAAGATTAGAAATTGAAACGTTTCGTGTAAAGTCTGATCCTTGCCTTGGTCCCTGCATTCGGAAAAATCAATCAAATAATGTGCAACAACCATGCAAGGCTTCTTTTAATGACTGGCATCTTCATAAATACCACATTCATTACAGGCCTCCATCAAAATACATTATCTCCACTTGCCCAAGCTGCCGTTCCTTGATTGGGAAGCCTCACCTTGCAAAGGCATGAAAAATGGGTGAGAATGGAGCAGAATACAAAAGGGCCACTTGTTATTTGTCAGCTGGCAGGGTTTGCCCTTTCACAGCAGATATCAAAATTTTAAATGTGATCTTATAATAGCAGCAGGTTTCTGCTGGAGCTGCCTGTGACAGGTCTGGGGAGCTGCAGAGGGCTCGGCCACTGCTGGAGCAGCTCAGGGATGTTGTGTCTGTCTCTGGGCTGAGCAGCAGCTGCATCGCTGGCTCAGGGAAGACATCGAGGAACACGATTGCAGGAGCTCATGCCAAGAGAGTAATTAATGCCTTTCTCAGCCCTTTGAAGGTTCAGGCAACAAGTGACTTGGAATTACAAACTCCCCACATTTGCTTGTGCCCTTGGAGAGAACTAACAGGGAAGCTGTGAAGGGAGAGGTGGGCTGGGAGGGCTGAGTTGTTGTCAGGGGGCACTGAGGATCCCATCCATGAGATCCTGTTAGATCCGCTCCTTGGGGATCCTGGGAACTTGAGGGAAGAGCCAGTAGGAGTTAAAGTGCCTCCTGGTCAGAGCCTCAGCTCCCTGTGCCCCGTGCCCAGAATCCGAGGGCGCTGCCAGCACTCCCACGTGGCACAGGGAGCACACCTGTCCAGGCACAGGGATTGCTCTGCCAGTCAGTGCCCAGGGAGGATGTGACGGTGCTGTCCTGGCACAGGGATTGCTCTGCCAGCCAGTGCCCAGTGATGGTGCTGTCCTGGCACAGGGGTTGCTCTGCCAGCCAGTGCCCAGTGATGGTGCTGTCCTGGTAAGGGATTGCTCTGCCAGTCAGTGCCCAGTGATGGTGCTGTCCTGGTAAGGGCTCCCTCCCTGCTGTGGCTGATCCAGCACCTTTGCACAAGGGGTGATACATCTCCAGCTCTGTGTTTTCTCACTGTGCTCAAGGTGTTTCTGCTGGTCCCTGCACAGCTCCAGGAGCACCAGGAGCACTTCTTGCTTTATGTGGTACCTGAAAAAAAAATCTGTGTGTCTGTGGCTTCTGCTGGTTTGTTTGTTGTAGGTAGTACTCCATCCATGACCTGAAATAACAAACTCCCTGTTTGCTTACCTGGAAACTGTCTGACTTCATCTTTCTCTCCTTGATCCATGAGCACAAACACCAGGAGACTTAATTTCTCCAAGATATTTACCAAAAGATTTAATAATGATTGGATTAGATTTATTGAAGAAAGAGATGGCATTTTCATCTCCAACAGCAGGAAGACCCTTCTCCCCAGCTGCCTAAACCAATTGATCCGATATTAAATTCCACCAGATGAGCAAACTGTCAATATCAGTGTCCAAACCCGTAACTGCCCTCCCAAAGTATTAGCAGCTAATTAAAATTAAACAGTAATGTTGCCCACTCAGCATTACTGCCATTGTAAGGAAGGTCCTTTGGGGACATTCCTCTCCTCCCTGCTCAGGGCATGGCTCATTTTTTCTAGAGGAGGAAAACACCCAATTTGCTGTTTGATATCAGGCCACCACGTGGCAGCTGAGCCCTGGCAAGGCCCCACCTGTTGCTGCTTTGGCTTTGACTTTCTCACTGTGCCTCCCCAGGGATGGGGTCTCGTCCCATGGGACAAGCTTAGCTGGAATTCCTTGAGAAGCCACAAAATGCTGTTTCCTCTGACACCTCATCCCAGGGAGAAGAATTGGAGTGAACAGATAAGCAGTACATGCATATTTCAGTGAGAGTGTAAAGCTGGCCATGAGCAAGGAGTGGTGGGGAAACTCAGCAGAAAATGCCAAATTCAACCTTCAGCCTGGTTCTGTCTCTAAGCCCATGACCCTTCCGTGGGCAGATCCTTGCTGACCCTTTCCATGGACAGGTCCCTGCTGACCCCCTCCATGGGCAGGTCCCTGCTGATCCCTTCCATGGGCAGATCCCTTCCATGGGCAGGTCCCTGCTGGTCCCTTCCATGGGCAGATCCCTTCCATGAACAGATCCCTGCTGACCCCTTCCATGGGCAGGTCCCTGCTGACCCCTTCCATGGGCAGGTGGCTGCTCCTGGAGCAGACATGGCTGCAGGGGTGGGACAGGCAGCAGATTCTGTGCTGCAGATCTACACATGTGCCTTCAGCCTCCCCTACAGCAGTTCTGAAACTCCTGAAGAAGGCTCCAAAAAGGAAAATGCAAATAAACAGACCTTTTTTGCCAAGGTGGTGAAGTGGATTAGTGTGAGTCCCACCCTCTCTGCTCCCATTTGCATCCAGCATTCCGACAGCTCCTGACTCTGAAATCATTCCAGTAAAGCGGAAAATTAATATTCTAATATGGCTGATTCTCCAGCAGCTACAAATAAGTGGAAGCAGTAAAGAAAATGCTTTAGTATTAACTCTGGATATGAATATTTATTGTCCCTTGCCCTCAGCCCCTGCCTGTCCTGTCCCTGCTCAGTGTGCTGTGGGACCCTGCGGAGCCTCAGCAGCAATTCTGTATTTATTGGTTAGCAAAGAGGGCAACGAGTCATTTCTGGTGGGCTCTTGGTTGGCTTTTACCACGAGGTTTGCTCAGGTAGCAGCACCCCTGGCTGAGGGCACGGGGCAGGGACTCAGGGCCCTGGCTGTCCAAGGGCACATGTGGTCCTGGGCAGTTGTGGGCAGGACAGGGCTGGGGCTGGCACCCCCCAGAGCTCCACCTGCACAGAGCAGGGGGGTCACAGGGACGGGGGGGGTCAGGTTAGAGGTTGGGGGGACATTCTGTGCATGGAGGGGTGGAAATAACTTATGCAGCTCATCAGCTAAAGGCGACTCCACATAAAGGCCTCAGCACAGCTCACCCAGGTCCATATTTCTCTCTTTAGAAAGAACTTTGGGGGCAAAGATGATGAGGATTCAGGCAGGAGCTTTGCCATCCAAGGGGTGGGATGGATGGATGAGTGGCACAAGGAGCTGGAGCCCCAGGTGGCCCCACAGCTGCCTTTGGAGCTGCTCTGTGGTATTCACAGTATTGAAGTCACTGAGGTGTAAAATTGGAGGAGCACGATGGACTCTTTCTGTGCTCAGAAAATCCTGAACGCACTGAGTGTGCCCAGGGGCTTGTCTGCCTTCTGCAGGAGCAGGCAGGGGCCAGCACCCCCTCACCTGCCCTGCTCACCCGTGTCTGTGGTTTTGTTTGTTTATTGAGAGAGTTTGTAAGTAAAAAAAAGAGGATTCAAGGACTGTCTCTTGAGGGTCACCCTTTGGCTCCACTCCAGGAGATATTTTCATTACAGGATTAAAGGAGAAATTCCAAAGTTACAGAAGGAAAAGGAGTTTTAGCAAATTAGAAAACGCTGGAATCTCTCACAGGTTTGGTTGCAGGAGCAGAC
Source organism: Gymnopithys bicolor (assembly GCA_035041215.1). NCBI lineage: Eukaryota > Metazoa > Chordata > Aves > Passeriformes > Thamnophilidae > Gymnopithys > Gymnopithys bicolor. Next base: position 441,735 of record JAWWLY010000005.1, read on the forward strand.
TGACTGACACTTCTGGCTCAAGAGGTGACAGAGGAACTTTCCCTATTGTTTTCCTTTCCCGGAGGAGGTGTGGGAATGGTGGGAACAGGACAGGGGTGCCCCCCCTGACTCCTGTCTCCACTTCCCTGCCCATGGGGTTGGGCTCCCAACAAACCCCTCCAGTGCCACTGGATCTGAGTGGGCATGGAGAGCCTGGATAGAGCCAGGAGCTGAGGGGGCACGGAGAGCCTGGAGCCAGGAGCTGAGGGGGCAGAGGGAGCCTGGATGGAGCCAGGAGCTGAGTGGGCATGGAGAACATGGAGCCAGGAGCTGTCAGTATTCCAGGACTCCAGGGAACACCTGCTCTGCCTGTGCTGCCCAGCCTTGCCTGGCACCAGGGAATCCATCCCCATTCCCAGAGAGCTGTGACCCACTTCAGGCAGCAGGAACCCTCCCTCAGGGGAGCTGGCACCAGGCACTGCCTGTTGGGAAATAAACTGCCTTATTAATAAACTCAGGACATAAAATTGGTGCTCTAAGGTACATTATAATTAAAATACAATCTAAAAAATTCTAGTGTTACAATGCCATCAAATAATTGTGGCTTATTCCCATTTTTTCCATATTTTAGCATGTGCACTCTGTGAGGACTGAATATACAGGAGGGTGAATCACTCATTTCCAAGTATAAAACTTGCAATTGTAAGGCTGAATTATTCATATTATTCCTGGTTGGCCCTATTGCTATTTACATTCTTGATACTGAAAAAGATTCTTCAAAGATGAATTTTTAGTAATTAAAATTTAAAGATGGAGCTTGATGATGCTCATTATTAAATCTTCACAACCAGGACAGTAAAAATCACGCCTGTGACTGGTGGCAGCTGCCAGAGAGGCTGTGAGTGCTTCCAAGTGGGGCACAGCTTTCCAAAGGAGATTCTGCACAAAGTTTAGAGCTGTTTTGGCCTTTTTATTTCATTTGTGGTGGATATTACTGGGCTGGAGGTGCTCACTGTGCCCCACATCCTGCCCCTGCTGTGCCCACACCCTCCCTGCCCCAAGCCCTTGCCCTCCAGGCACACTCTGGGGCTGCTGAGCATGGCCAGTGCCCCTCCCTGGCACTCCCTCCCTGCTCATTCACCCCTTGCTTTTCCTGTCCACTCAGATATGTGTCTGTAAATCCAGGGCACAGTCAGAAATTATGTGGGCAGGGAGGACATGATCACCCTCTGCAATGCCTTGTGTTTGTGAGCAGAGAGGAAATGCCTGAAGGGGTCAGAGAATCCTGGGCTGCTTTGGGCTGGAAGGGACTTGGAAGATCAGCCAGTTCCAAGACTTTGCTGTGGGCAGGGACACCTTCCAAGCCCTGTCCAACCTGGCCTTGGGCACTCCCAGGGATGGGGCAGCCACAGCTCCTCCGGGCACCTGTGCCAGGGCCTGCCCACCCTCCCAGGGAAGGGTTTCTTCCCAATATCCCTCCTAACCCTGCTCTCAGTCAGTGGGAAGCCATTTCCCTTTGGCCCTTGTAAAGAGTTTCTCTCCATCTTTCCTGTCAGCTCCCCTCAGATCCTGGAAGGAGGTCACCTACTGTAGGCAGGTTAGTATGTAACATGGTCATATATATATATAGATATACACATACATATATAAATATATATATACACACACTTTTTTTTTAGTAAGTAGGCAATTATGCTTGTTGGGAAAATGCTTCACTGCCATGGTTGACCCTATGAACCTTTTCAGTTGCTGCAGGTTTTCCTACAAGGACAGTTGCAAACCAGGCGGGCAGATGGGACTTTGGCAGCTGAAATCATCCCTGGATGGCAGAGCCCACAGCCCTGGATGTGCCACCAGTGGGATGCTGCCAACACCTGCCTGGGGTTTCCCACCCTCCTCCTCCTCTCACCCAAACAGACTCCTCTGCCTGTTCCACCCACTTATTAACAGCAGGTATTTGCTGCTGATGCTTTTCTACATATCCATCAGAATGATAAGAAATACTGAAATCTCTCTATTTCAATTGCTCTGGTGAAGTATAATATATTAATCATAAATAATTTATATGAATCTGCCCCTTTTTTGGCACATCTCAGCAGTGTCATAGTAACATCCTTTCCACAGAACATCACTCTGTGTTCTCTTTTAAAAACAAAAGGAAGGGGGAAAAAAAGAAAGAGAAAACCAGGTAAGTGTTTCTTCCTTCTCTCCCACTCGATGGGAACAATCCCTGGGAGATTTCCAGTGTTTCCATTTGAGATGCAGTGGGGATTGCTGCTGTGGCACTGGTGGCTGTCACAGCACTGCCAGGGAGGGGACAGCCTGTTCCTGCTCTCAGCTCTGGGGAACAGTAACAGTGAAGGCTCCCGAGGGCTGCACAGATCCCATGGAGCACTTGGCTCCACCTCATGGACACAGCCAGGGGGCATTCCGGTTCATTTGCTGCCTTTGTGGCTTTTCTGCTGGTCTGTTCACAATTCACCACTTCCCACTCCCAGCTCTGGCTGCTGGTACCACACAACAGCCCCTGGGAATGGTTTGGTCAGGCCAAGGAAGGGCACTGTCCCCTCTGACACCCATTGTCCTGCTGTGCCAATCCCTTTGGGTTGGAGTGACACATTAAACCCCTCACAGCAAGGACATGCCCAGCATTTATCTCCATCAGGGCATGGCAGAAACATCCATCTCTTGAAGCAGCACCATTCCCTGGGAGCAGCATCCATCCCTGGGAGCAGCATCCAACCCTGGGAGCAGCATCCATCCCTGGAGCAGCATCATTCCCTGGAGCAGCATCATTCCCTGGGAGCAGCATCCATCCCTGGAGCAGCACCATTCCCTGGAGCAGCACCATCCCTGGGAGCAACATCCATCCCTGGGAACAGCATCCATCCCTGGAGCAGCACCATCCCTGGAGCAGCACCATTCCCTGGAGCATCATCCATCCCTGGGAGCAGCACCATCCCTGGAGCAGCACCATTCCCTGGGAGCAGAATCCATCCCTGGAGCAGAATCCATCCCTGGGAACAGCATCCATCCCTGGGAGCAGCACCATTCCCTGGAGCAGCATCCATCCCTGGGAGCAGAATCCATCCCTGGGAGCAGAATCCATCCCTGGAGCAGCATCCATCCCTGGGAGCAGAATCCATCCCTGGAGCAGCACCATTCCCTGGGAGCAGAATCCATCCCTGGGAGCAGTGAGGCTGCACAAGCAGGAGCAGGACTGGCCTCGTGTGCCAGGGCAGAGCTCCCTCCACCCCCAGCACCCAGACACAGACACTCCCTGGCCTGGGAAAAAGTCCCTTAAAACTTCTGCACTGCCCAGAACACCCCAGGAGACATTTCCTTTCTCTCACATGCCATCAGGGGGTTTATTTTGGTGGGGGACATTTTCATGGAGTCAAGATTTTCCAAAAGCCAGCCCTTCCTTCTCAGGAAATAATCCAGGGTTTGGCAGGCTGGGATTGAGGGCAGCCACTGCCTTTCTCCTCAAAGCCGTTGGGGACAAGGAGCCTCCGTGGAGAAGCAGAGATGGAAATTTCCAACAGAGCTGTGGGAAGAGCTGGGTTTTTGTGCTTGTGACTTTCAGAGGCTCTTTGACAGACCCTGAGCTGGAGAGCTGAACTTTGTTTCCTTTTTATACTACCCACAGTAAAGGAGAAACAAAACCCCAACAAACAAAAAAATCCAGACTTCAAATCTTCAGAGCTGTTTCTTTACCAGCAACAGGGGGGGTTGTGCAGCAAGGTGAGGAACAGGGGATGATCCTACACTACTATTTAGCTTCTGAGACATAAGCAACTCTAATTAACATTCTTTTGGTAGTGGAATTACAGCAAGAAAAGCAATTTAATCTGTAAAACTCTATTTGTCACAGTGATGATGATAAACAGAGAGAGAAAACATCAAGGGAAAAGCAGAAGAAGGAATAAAGAAGGAAGGGTGGAGGAGATGCAGCTCCAAGAGTTGTTAAGTGGCTAATAAAGTTATTTTTGGAGAATGATGAAGACAAAGTAAAACCAACTGAGCACTGGCTGAAGCCAGACATGGGGAATTCCTCTTTGTCCAGGACCTTCTCTCCCTACTCTTCACCCAGAGTGAAACAGAGACAGGAACAGTAGCACAGGATGCAAGGAAAGGACCCCAACTCTAATCCTCCTGTTTGCCTCAGTACTGAATAACTTTGAGCATCAGTTCATTGGGCCACAGAGTTCACAGCAAAGATTTCCTTTATTGGTTTCGAGCAGCCTCGAGGACCCAGCTGGCACTCAGGGACCAGGGAAGTGCATCTATGTAATGGTTGTTTCTTCCAGCCCCTCTCGGGGTGGGTTCCAGGAGGGGGATGCTGGGCAGGGGCTGCAGTGGCCACAGCAACAATCCCAGGCAGGCTCAGGCCATTGGAGAGCAATTTTTCAGCCCCAAGAGGCAGGAATTGTGCAATTTCAACAGATTTTCTTTTCTTTTTTTCATTTTTTCCCTGATCACGACTTCAATTGCTTTTGCTCTCAGGCTTCTCTGTCCTGAATTTGTTCTCACCTGAGAGCAAAACTCCAAATGGAAAAGTAGGGATTGGATTTTTGCATAGATTTGGGGACATTTCAGCTCTTGCAGGTGCCACCACGGTGTTTATTCCAGTGGTGTCTCCGTGCCCCGTGCATCATCTCCAGATAGAAAACTGTGCAACTCTTTATAAATATTTTGCCTCTAATGTCTTGGTGTGAGAAGATTTATGTGCTGATTAGTTCTTTCATCTTGTTTGTTTAAGGAGCTGATGTTTACAGAGCCCCCAACAGAGCTGCAGGGATGGCAAACCGTGCAGGGCTTTGATCTCCAGCAGCCCCCACCTGCCCCTGCTCTGGTCCCACAGCAGCTCCAGGGCCTCAGGACACCTCCTTGGCACCAGGGAGGGAATGGAGAGGGGGCCCTTCCCTGCAATTATCACAGAAATGTTTTCATATGTTACTCCTCGTTATATCCTGGGTTTGTCAACAGTGGAGCAGAAGTTGCATTTTCTATTTTAGATATAATTAAATAGGAAATGCTGCACCTTGTTAGGGAATGTGAAGCACAGGCTGGACTTAGGCCACAGTGTGAAGAACAAAATACTTTATTATCAATGTTTTTAAATGTACTGTCACATTTCGAGAACTGTTTTAATCCTCACTATTGAAAATAGTTTCAGTTCCCAGCAGAGACAACAGAGATCACCCAACTATGGGGACACCAATGAACAAAAACCAGTTTGTCTTCCCTCTTTTCTCCTCTGCACGTTCCCTGGTGGCTGAGACATCCCTCTCTTCTCAGGCTTGGCTGTGCTGGCAGTGGGGCCTCAGGGAGGGCTGGGAAGTGAGGAGGAGGAGCAGGAGCAGGAGGACCCCCACCTTTACTGTCCCCCTCTTTATGTCTCTGCTGCCTGGTGGGACCTGCATTCCCTGTCCCTCCCAAACAGGGGGCACCACAGTCAGGTGGGTGTTTGGGGAACCCTGTAGTGACCAAAGCCCCCCAAGTACTGCTCAGCCATGGGGGATGCTGAGGGTCTGGGGTTTGGGGACCTCGTTGTGACCAAAGCCCCCCAAGTGCTGCTCAGCCATGGGGGATGCTGAGGGTCTGGGGTCCTGCTCGAAGGCCCAGCTCCTCCTGCAGGACTCCCCACAGATCCCAGGGGAGGGAGGTGGGACCTCCAGCTCCCTGGGGCTCAGGGACACCAGGGGCTGCATCCCTCATATTCAGCCACATCCTCCTGTGGCATCCCCCGGGCACAGGGTACAGGACACCTCCCTACCCCTCCCTTGGGTGTCCCCTGGGCTGGGCACCCCGAGGATGCTGCCCAGAGGGGTCCCCCCGCTGTGGATGTGGCAGTGTGGGGCAAGGGGTGCTCAGTGCTCACCCTGGCTCAGTTCTCCCCATGCTGCTCATTCCAAAGTGACTTTTGCTCCTGGGAGCTGTTTCCAAGTGGGAACAGGGGGCTGTGGTGCCCTTTTTGGGGGGAGTCGAGGGTTGTGGCACATTTTTTATAGGGTAAAGCTGACAGGGTAAATCCTGTGCATTTACCCCTGCAAGGAGCAGCTCAGCCCTGGCTCACATCGAACCCTCCTCTCAAGTGCAGGGTCTGCCAGGGCCACTCCGACAAGGAAAGGAGCCCTTCCCTGCTGGGCAGAGCCTGTGCCTGGTAAGGACCAGGCAAAGTGGCCTCAGACCCCTTGGCAAAGCTGCCTCTGCCTCTTGGGCTCTGCTTGTTCACAGCAGAGGGGACTGTGGGGCTTGTGCTTTGAGAAACACCAACAAATGTAAGTGCCCATGGAGAGAAAAAGAACATTTTGTCTCAAAAAGCCCCTCATTAGTTTGATGGTGCAGCACAGGACATGGTTTAGTGCTCTGTGGGTTAATTACTGAGAGTCTCAGGTGTCATTCAGTGGCCATTGATTCTTCTTTCTCATTTACAACTGTAGAATAATGTTTGTCAGTGTAAAGTTAAAAGAAAACTGAAAAATTGGGGGTATTTTTAGTTTGCCTAACAAGGCACCAGGGGCGTGATGAGAGCTCTAAACACACAAGTAATGGCAGGTTAATGATCTCATTCTCACCACCGGGTTAATCCTACAGACAAATAACAAGGCAAATACTGGAATATTTATTCACTGCTGGAGGAGTGGAGGAGCAACAGATCGGAGTTCCCAGAGTGCTGTGTACAAACTCAAACCTGCTATGGAGGTGCCTTTTGCCTTGGGTTCTTGTGACTCATATTTTACTGTGGAATCTGAAAAGATTCTTATTTATTGTTTTGTAGGTTGGAAATTAATTTACATCTATTACTGCAAAGAAGTCCCCATTGGTGAGGCACTTGTGAGGAAAAGGTTATTTGTAATGACCAAATTTGTCACTGTTTGGGATCTCATAAAGGTCACAATGGAAGGTTTTCTCTTGCTTTAAATAAAATTCTGTATTTTGGAAAGGAATGTGCTTAACTTTCATTTCATAGAAATATCAAACCTGTTTGCACTATAATTTACTTTGTGAGCTCTTGACATTTACCCAGCTGCCTGTCTTTGGAGAACAATCTCTTGATTTGCCTGGGAAGTGCTCCCAAGGAAACTGTCAGGGAGGAACTGGAGGGTGATGCTGTGCCAGGGCTGGATCCTCCCCAGTGCCTGGGAAGTGCCCACCCACCCTGCCTGCCCAGAGCTGGGGCTGCCCCTGCCCTGGGGACACACAGGGGCCTGGGGTGGGCACTGCCAGGGGACACACAGGGCTGGGAGTGGGCACTGCCAGGGGACACACAGGGGCCTGGGGTGGGCACTGCCCTCCCAGGAACTGCAGGTGTCAGAGGGCTGGATGGGACAAGCTCTAATTTCATGGTGGTCCCCCTGAGCAGATGGAAAGGTGCACAAACAGGTGGAAAGGCTGGAAAGCCTCACAGAACATTTCACGTGGGAACAGGAGCTTCCATTCATCTACTCCTACATGATCATCATCTACTCCTTCCACACCTACCTGCCCCTTGTGCCTGAGGAGTATGGACACCCTGGCAGAGGCCTCAGCCACCATCATCCCCCACTGCCTGGGAAGTCATTAGCCCATGGGAGGGTTTTAAATTTGTATTTCCTTTTCCTGGCAGACACACAGCACAAGGAATTTTGCACCTCGTACCACGCAGAGTTCAATCTTCAACAAGTCATCAGCTGTCAGTGCTATTTACTCCTTCCCTTATCCAGACCTCAGGGTCCAGTTTAAATCACAGACTCTTGAGATGACATGGGGGGTTTACAGCAGAATAAGCATTTTATTCACCTGACACCTCAGCTTTAAGGGGACACTGCCCCCCTTTGATGGGCCCTTGCTGCTGAACTCTTGGCAGCAGAGCCTGGTGCCTCAGGGGGGGGACAGCACCAGATCCCACAGAGGGAACTCCAACTGCTCCACAGCAGCACTTTGTGTTGGGGGAGGTTCCTCCTTCTCCACTAATGGAATTATTCTTTAGGCAACCTGAGCTTTTCAAATTGCCAGTCGAGGTATGAGGTGCACACGTCAGGGCTTAAATTGTGTTATTGATAACTGATATTGGTATTGATGTGCACAGGGAGCCACTCGCAGTGCAGTCGGTGCTGAGTTACCAGGAACAGCATCACAGCCCCAGTGCCAGGCTAAGGAAGCAGCTGAGCTAATGGGAGACTTATTTAGACTGCACAAGCAGCTGAAAGAACGGGATCAGCCCAATTAATTCCAGAAATACACCTGTGTAACATTTCCATCAGCTAACGAGGGAGAAGGCAGGAGTGTTTTGTCACCACCCTGCACCTTCAGTGCCAGAACTGCAGTTATTTTCCCAGGGGACATATTGGAAGGTGACCACCAGCAGCTGTTGATTAACCCTTCCAGGGTTACTCCTGTCCCTACTCTACTCTCAAAAGACATCCTGAAGTGTTGCCTGGATGGGCCTTTGCCCTTCCTCTTCCTCCTCCTCCCAACAGCAAAGCTGCTGACCCAGAGCCCCCACACCATGTTCTTGCTCCTGTACTTGATCATGGCATCACCTCACCATCCCTCCAGGGTTCTCTGTGCCCTTGTCTGCAGGAGCTGCCCCAGGAGCTGCTGGAAAGAGCACTACAATGTGGGCATGGGCTGTGATGTACCCTGTCCTGGTCATGCCCTGGAGCCAGTGAGCCCCTCCTGCCTCATGCTCTGCCTTTGGACCCCACTCAGAGAGAAGATGGGGGCTGCCTCTGGGCCAGGGCCCCCCCAGGTGAAGCCCAGCACTCCCAGATGAAGCCCAGCACTGCCAGGTAAAGCCCTGCAGGGTGAGGTAATGCCAAACACTCCCAGGTGAAGCTGTTCATCCCCAGGTGTTGTGCATTAATAGGACGGGGGCAGCCCCTCCCCAGAGCTTTGTTCTGTTCCTTCAGCTCTGCAGCCCCAAATGTGAATCAGGTGCAGCTCATTAATGCTGATTGAAGGTGCAATAAATTGGGAGGGTTTGGGCCAGGGAAAGAGCAATGGTGGAAGTGAAGAGGGTGAAGTGCTGGAGCTTGTTGTGAACTCCTGTAGGGTGAGTGCTGCGTATTATTGTCATTTTTCTGCTGTTGCTGGACTGGTCTGGGTGCTCAGATGGATTCTAAATACTGAGTGATGTTCAAATTGCTTTTTCCTCGCCTGGAAAGGAGCCTTTACTGCTGTGCATGCATGAAAGATGCCAGTGAAAAGGAAACTATCATCTCTCATAAAAGAGAGCAGGTTTGAGGCTGTGTTTTAGAATATAGTTGTGCCATATAAATGCATGGGGGAGGTGTGTGCTGGCTGTGACCTTGTTTGCTTTGCTGGGAGGTTCATAAAGCACTGCTGTGCCCCTCTTTGTCTTAGCCTGGTGAGAAATGGGTGGGTTTGGAGTTTAGGCAATGCACAGCCAGGGATTGCCATACACATGTGCTGTAATCTCACTTAGTCATTGCTGGGAACGTGTCCCAAAGGATAATTAAGGGTCGTCGAGCAGCTGACCTGGGCAGTGAGTGCAGGAGCCTTTTATTAACAGCTGCAGATGGATCTCAGTGCGGGACCTGATGTTGGGATTAAAACTGTGGCCGAGGGGCGACTTTGTCCGTGCGCTGCTACTGCTCCAAGTTGTGGTTTATTTGTTATGTTCTTCGATTAAGATAAAATACCTGTTAATGTTTATTGACACAAGTGAAATGCAGCCAACTCTCCTGGAGGATTTGCAAGTGAGAGTGAGCTGCAGCTTTGCGGGTGCTGAATCCGCAGCATCCCGGGCCGCTGTAACCAGGGGCAGGGGACGAGCCCGCTGTCCGGGAGCGAGGCCAGAGCAGCCTCGGCTGGTGACGGTGTGTTGGTGTCTGGGGGATCTGCTGGCTCAGAGCAGCAGCATTTGCAGCCTCTGCTCGCGGTCCCGCCGGGATGGGTGGGGTGATGCGCTCCTGGCCCTTCTCCCAGGGGAGCGAGGGGAGCGCGGCTCAGGCTCTGCCCCATCCACCTCGGATCTGCCATCTCTGCTGCAAAGAGACTTCCCTCAAATCCTCCCCGCTTGACTCCTGAGGTGATCGGAGACTCGGGAGGTGCGGGAAGGGCTCCGGGGCTGAGCTGGGCAGGGCAGCGCTGCTCTTTGGGCCTCTCTGCCGAGCCCTTGGAAGGGCATTGCGGGGGATGCAGCAACGCCCAGCCAGAAAAAATAACATTCAAAACAAATCCTACACCTATAAAAAGGGCTCTTGTGGCTCCGCAAATGCGCGATGCGCTTCCTGCACGTGGGAGATGGGACCTCCATCTGAGGGGGTTCCCAGTGGTCTCTTAACTCTCTCATTAGCTAATTCTTCTCCCTAAAGCACTTTCTCTCGGGCCATTCCCGGGCTCTGGGCAGTGCCCGCCTCCCGCAGCTGGTTGTTTGGGGGAAAGGCTCCCTTGGCCTGGGCACGGGGGTGCCCTGGGGGTGTCCCGGTGCCAGGAGGGGCCGCAGGAGCCGTGCCTGGCGCTCCGGGCAGTGCCACCCCCGGTACAGCCGCGGGATGCGCGGAGAGAGGGAAGGGAATCGTGGGCTCACCTTGGTGCTTTTGCGTGAGTTTCTCGATGAACTTTCAAACAACACGGACCTGCCGCGTGTCTGTCCCGAGGTGTGGGAGGTGCTGGAGAACCTCAAGGAGCGCTTTGAGGGGAAGGGAACTTCTCTGGCTCCTGGATCTGGGGTGTCTTTTCCTTTCTTGCCACGTTTGTTCCTGGGACTCCTGGCGCTGAAGGGTTGGATCTAAAACAACACCTAAAAGAGTTCTCTTACAGGTGTTATCTCTGCAGAACTTTGCTTAAAAAAGTCTGTAAGTTTGTACATGTAACATCTGTCTCATGTGTTTGTGTGGATTCAATTCATGCCCCCAAAGCTTTTCAGGGAATTTCAAGACAAATATTTTCACTTGGGAATTTCAATATAAATATTTAGCAAGAATTTCTCTGCTCAAAGATAGAACATAAGAGGCTCCTGCTGTATCTTGCTGTACATGCACTGCTATTTTATTTCCTATGAGCTGCTGAGAGTTTTGCATATATAGCTCTGGAAAACTGTTTTGGAAGCTGGAGAGAGGCTGTTTACAAGAGCATGGAGGGATAGGATGAGGGGAAACTGCTTCAGACTGCTGGGGGTCAGGCTTAGAGGGGATGGTGGGAAGAAATTCTGATCTGAGGGTGGGCAGGCCCTGGCACAGGTGCCCAGAGCAGCCATGGCTGCCCCATCCCTGGGAGTGTCCCAGGCCAGGCTGGACAGGGCTTGGAGCAGCCTGGGCTGGTGGGAGGTGTCCCTGCCCAGGGCAGGGGTGGCACTGGGTGGGCTTTGGAGTCCCTTCCATCTGAAAGCAGTTTGGGATTCTGTGACAAGGAAAACCCTTTAGGAGAAGGTCACTTTGCCACCAAATAACAAACAGGTCCTGTGCTCACACTACTGCTCTGCAGAGGTAAAAGCAGCCTGGGAGCAGAGGGAAGCTCGAGGCTCCCCCCTTGGATTTACTGCTGCACACCCCGTGCTGAGGAATGGGGGTGGAGAACAGACCCCAAAGCCCCAGCATGACACAGACTCAGTGCTGCTCTTCCCCAGAGTCTCCTCCATCCATAAACACAACATTTTTAATAACATGCAATGGGCTTGTACAGGGCCATCAAATGCAGAGTGGATTTTTTTTTCTCTCTAAATTGATGTGGAAATCTGTTTGGTTTATAACTGCCAAACTTAAGAGCTACAGAAAGTCTTGACAAGTTTGTAATGGTGTTCTTAATCTAATAATTGCCAAAACAAAGCCAATAAAGGAGGACTTGTCATTGTTTTGAACAACACGAATATAATATATTGGGAATTGAAGTTTGAGCTTAATGAGGAAAAGTAATTTAGACGTAAACAACTGGTCTGAGTCAAAAGCCTGGGGATTTCAACAGGCCATTATCCAGCACAGAGAGTGCTTTTAAACCCAGCTGAGCTGTCAAAGGCTTTACAGCAGCTCCTGAAATGCCCAAACCCATCTGCTTTAGGCTGTGTGAGCCTCTGCGTGGGGAGGTGGAGCTCAGCCCCTGGAAAGGACCTCAAGGCCCCCGGGGTGTCACCTGGTCACCCTCAGAGGCCACTGGCATTAACATAACCAATGTGAACTATATAGAATATGTGTAGAACAAGTATAATGGGCTGCTATAGCTGTGAATGCCTCCTGTCTGTAAGAAGATTGCATTGGCTGCTGATGCACAAGCAGCTTCACTTCCATCTCTCCTCCTGCTGAGGCTCCTGTGCAGCAGGACTGGCTGGAGAGGGATGGGGAGGGAAGTCTGGATTTTCTAAAAACCAAAATGCAAACAAAAAATACTGGCAAGATAAAGTCAATGTTTTGTACTTTGCTCCTTGGAGGTGGCAAGGGGCTTGTGCAGAGCCAGTGGGACACGACTGTTCCTCAGCTCCTGGGTCTGCTGTTCCATCCTGAGGACACCATGGGAGCTGCCTTGGACCAACCCAGGAGCCAGTGGGACATGACTGT
>JAWWLY010000005.1:468487-479550 GCA_035041215.1 Gymnopithys bicolor
CTCAGCCGGGAGACAAGAAGGCTCAGGGGGGACCTTCTGGCTCTGCAGCCCCGGTCAGGAGGGGGGGGTCGGGCTGTGCTCCAGGGCACAGGGACAGGAGCAGAGGGCACGGCCTCAGGCTGGGCACTGGGCTCAGGGTGGGCTCCATGGACTGGGAGGGCTTTTCCAAGGTGGGCATCAGGCACAGGGTGGAGTTGATGATCCTGGAGGTGTTTTCCAGCCTCAGTGAGTCTGTGATTCTTTGCACAGCAAACTCTGCCCTTTCCTTGGTGAATCAAAGAGTGCTGAGCAGTGAAACCCCTCAGCATGTCCCCTGTGTGGGGACTCTGTGTGTGCAAAGTCCTTCAGCCTGGAGCTCCTGGTGGCTGTTTCCAAACTGCACTTGCTCTCCCAGTTAGGATGGGAGCAGTGGGCTGGGCTGGCAGCACTGGCTCTGTGTTGGCACCAATATTGGGGAGCAGTGGGCTGGGCTGGCAGCACTGGCTCTGTGTTGGCACCAATATTGGGGAGCAGTGGGCTGGACTGGCAGCACTGGCTCTGTGTTGGCACCAATATTGGGGAGCAGTGGGCTGGACTGGCAGCACTGGCTCTGTGTTGGCATCAATATTAGTGAGCTGCTGCTGGTTGGCAATTATTTTCATCATGCACCATATGGGGAGGAAAATGTTTTCATTCACCCACATACAACTCAAGTTTTGCTGAGGATCTCATGCTGAGTGCAGCTCTCCCCCCTCTGATGGCTGGTTAGACCAACCACGAACCCAGAGATGCACATGTGCTTCTGCTAGGCTGAAGGGTTGGGATTGGGAGGAATATCTGGTGCATGAACAGCACTGGGATAAAAAGCCTGGTTTATGAGGGGCTGGGGCAACACTGCTCTTCCTCGTGCTGCTGGAGGTGCTAAACAAGGAATTGTTCCACTGTTTCATTTCTTCATGGAAAGAGTTGTTAAACATTAAAACAGGCTGCCCAGGGCAGGGGTGGTTCCCCATCCCTGGAGGGATTTCAGAGCCCTGTGGGTGTGGCACTTGGGGACATGGGCAGTGGTGGTTCTGGCTGTGCTGGGGATGGGTGGACTCAATGCCCAGGAAGGGCTTTTCCTCCTGGAGTGACTGTATGGACGGTGGGTGTAAGATGGGAGCGGCTCTGCCCCGTGGCTGTCTGTGTGTCCTGCTGCTCCTGCAGCACATCTGTCCTCCCACCAGGCTGGGATGTGGCACAAATGAGGCCTCCTCAGCCAGGAGAGGATCCAGGGCAGTGACATTCCCAGTGCTTCGTGTCTGCATAATTGGAGGCTGTGATTTATAAACAGGCACCTCTGGATCTGCTGCTGCTCTGGGAGCTCCTTGTTATCCGTGTTTGCTGCTCTCTGATACGGGCTGAGCGTGTTCTGTAGCCTTGTTCTGTCAGCTCAGAGCACTGAATCACCAGCAGCTCCAATCTGTGCAAATCAGGGCTTCATTCATCCCTGTGTGCTGAGAGAACTCCTGGCTCACAGCTGGCAGGTGCCAGCGTGGATGGTGTGGCACCAGGATGCTCCCAGGCTGGGAAGTGCAGGGAATGATTTCACTTTACTGCAGTTCTCTACAGAGTCGTGTCAGACTCTGCAGGAAAGGGAAGATGCATTTTATGGAGATTCTGGCATGAGGGGACAATGTAGGAATCCAGAGTACACAGGAAAATCATGGAATCCTTGAGACTGGAAGAGACCTCTGAGGTCATTGACTCCAACCATAAAAAACCCACAACCAAAACCAAAAACCAAACCAACTCACAAAAGAAGCTACTGGAGTCAACACGATCAGGAATGGGAAGGAACTGACTAAAGCTGAAGAGCTGATTGCAAACTGGCACATGGCACCAACCATGGTGTGAGGGAGAGGGATTTTCTGGAGTGGATTATTCCCCTGGCATCCTGTGCCTGGCTCCAGGCACCAAGGGCTCTGCCTGCAGGTGAGAGCCAAGCCATGGATGCCCTAATTCCGTTGCCTGTGACCTCCTCCCATGGGGAGTGCTGGTTCTGTGATACAGGTCAAAAGCACCAATTCCCTGGGAGACTGTTTTAGTCACTCAGCTTCCATCTTTTGTCCCTGGTGGGAAGGAAGGGGTGCAGGAGAGTGAAAGGCACAGAAGGAAATGAAGCAAAAAGCCAAGTGTGAAGTCTGGGAATCAGTCTTGAGTATTTGTGCAAACTGTTGAAGGAATACTTGCAAACAACAACCAAATTTAGCTTTTTGCAATGGTTCTAAACAAAAATAAGCAACTGAATCACAAGGATTCAAGAAGATTTCTGTCAAGAAATTCTCACCAAGGCAAGATTTCTGGCACCTCTTCATGGAAAGGATGCACTCACCAGGGTGTGCCCAGGTGACCAAACAGGGCAATGCCATTGTGGCCTGCAGCAGGACCAGAGCAGTGACTGTCCCCCTGTACTGGGCAGGGGTGAGGCCACACCTCCAGTCCTGGGTCTAGTTTGGGGCTCCTCATACCAGGAGGGACATTGAGGGGCTGGAGCAAGCCCAGAATGGAACTGGGAAGGGTCTGGAGCAGCTGAGGGGGAGCTGGGGGGGCTCAGCCTGGAGAAAAAGAGGGACCTTCTTGCTTGGGCAGGGGCAGGTTGGACATCAGGAGGAATTTGTCCCTGGAAAGGGTGGGCAGGCACTGGCAGGGGCTGCCCAGGGAGGTTTGGAGTGCCCAGCCCTGGAGGTGCCCAAGACAGGAGTGGCCGTGGCACTCAGAGCTCTGGGCTGGGAGATGAAGTTCTTTTATTTTCTTTCTGCCTTTCTTTCATTATTTTTTTTCTCCCTGAGAGTTCCCTGGACTTTGGAGGTGGGGGAGACCCAGATGAAAGAATTCAGTCCCTACAGTAACCCCGACTGGCATCGCTGCTGTGGACTCTTGACCTGCCTGTTTTTCCATTGACCTGCAAATGGCATGAAAGGCAGGGACATGAATCTAAAAATGAGCAGAACAAAAGAAAAAGCTTCGTCTTGGCTATTGATTGAAATTTATATGATCTTTTAGAAAATTAATAGAAGGGTGCTGGGGAAAGTCTTTTGTTCTTCTTGTTCAAAGAGGAGCAAATTATTTGATTGTTTGTTCAGGTTGAGTAAAAGCAGCATCATGTGACTCATTAGAGGTTATGGAGCTTTACCTAAAATCAGATTTTGACTCTTTACCCCGTGTCTCTGTGGGTGATCTGAGCACTGATGTAGCAGAGCAGTCAAAGGCCTCTCACACACAACAGCCCTGTGAAGTTTCTCACTTCTGAGCCCCGACTCCCGCGTGGCTCCGGCGCCTTCCTCTGACACCAACGTGTGTGCAGAGGTTCCCTCAGATCTGGAAGGTGCTTCCCCCAAAGGCCTTGAAACAGCACTTATGATCACAAACATGTTCATAAATGTCCTGCCTCAGAAATGAATCAGTTTGGCAAATGCCTGAGCAGCTGTAACAGAAACATTGTACACACACACAGGAGGAAACGTGGTTTGTTCTGGAGTGCAAGTCTGCAAGATGAGAGCCTGGTCTGATGGATCTGAACTCTCCTGGAGTGTGTGTCTCCTCTTTTTTTAAGAAAACATTTGTTATATAAATAGCATTATCTAATTTGGGTCATATCTCATGCTTGAGATAAAAGGAGGAGTAAAAAACCTTGAGAAACAGGTGTAGGGATTTTCTTGGTTTTGTTCTGATTTTTTAACTTCCCCTACTCAGACAGTTTAACATGACAGATAATGAGATGGGACTTGGTAAATAGTGGAAGGGTCTGATTTTGGAGCAGAGACGTTGAGGAGACTCTGCCTCTGGAGATACATGAAGTTAATGAGACAGTCCTGAGCAGGCAGCCTGGGGAGGCCCTGTTGGAGCAGGGGGGTTGGACAAGGTGACCTTTGGAGGGCCCTGCCAGCGTCAGCTGTGCTGTGACTGGATGGTTATGCAGGAGACAGAAGCTCTTGGAGCTGAGGTGTTGTCACAGGTGAAGCATCAGAGAACAAATGTACACCAGAGTTACCAGATTGCTGAGGTTCCTCTACAAACCAACACGTGAGGATGTGGTGTGTGGAGAAACCTCTGACACTGCTGGCAAAAGAACCTGATGTGTGATGGGAAAGAGACATCCAAGAGCTACAGAGATGAGACATTTCACAGAATCATGGGATGGTTTTGGTTGGGAGGGACCTCAAAGCCCACCCAGTCCTACCCCTATCATGGGCAGGGACACCTCCCACCAGCCCAGGGTGCTCCAAGCCCTGCCCAACCTGGCCTTGGACACTCCCAGGGCTGGGGCAGCCACAGCCTCTCTGGGCACCTGTGCCAGGGTCTGCCAACCCTCCCAGCCAGGAATTCCTTCCCAATGTCCCACCTAATCCTGCTCTCCTTCAGTGTAAAGCCATTTCCCCTTGTCTTATCATGACGTGCCCTTGTCCCAAGTCCTTCTCCAGCCTTCTTTATGGTCCCTTTAGGGACTGGACGTTCACATTTCCAGCTGGTTGGTGTGGATGTGTTTTGGTTGCTGCCTCAAGGAGCTCTTGGGCCTGCAGAGGCCCCATGGGAGGTCACTGCGTGTCTCTGAGTGGGTGGGGTGGTGGCAGTGGGGGTGGGAGGGCTCCCCCTGCCATGAGCAACTGCCTGGTAGTGACAGCACCAGTGTCCCGTGCCCAGCCCATGCCCAAGGGCAGGGCACTGCCTCAGAGGCACGTCTAGCAGTATTTTAGGTACTCTGTGTCCAGTTTGTGCCTGCAGAAGGCTCCTGCTGCTGTGGTTGATGCCAGGGCCCCGCGGGCAGCAGCAGCTCTGTCTGTGTGTGTGTGTGTGTCTGTGTGTGTCTGTCTGTCTGTGTGTGCCACAGGGACTGTGCCACTGTGCAGTTGTGCTTAACATGAAAAAGGCATCACTGTGTTCAGGACAGTAATGCCAGCAAGGCCTCCCCAGCCACCACGTGGGAGCCAATCCCCTCTCTCTTCCCCCCCCCTCTTTCCTCATCAAGGATACTCTGTAGTATCGTGTCCTGCAGGAGAAGAGGAAGAATTTCCTTTTGTGTACACTCGAATTTCCTTTGGCAGCTGGGAAGCTCTAATGGGATGTGGTAATGGAGGGCAGAGCTTACAGGAACAGGGATCTGGCTTTACTGACACAGCAGGCAGTGGGAGCATTGTGGCTGTTAAAGGTTTTTTCCTTGGAGCTTTCTACTCCCCAGTCCTTCTGATGCAAACTGGGGGTAGGGAAAAAATGGTGCAGCAGAAAAATCAGTCCCCTGGCAGGGGATGAAAGGGAGAGAACTGCAGGGAAATGGCCCATGTGGGGTGGCAGAGCTGCTGAGAGGGACAATCCCCCCATTGTGTGGGCCAGATGTGCAGGAATTAGTGTGGGAAGGCTCAGCACCGCCCCCGTGGAGCTCTGCTGCAATTCCTGCTCCCCAGCAGTGTCGTGCTTACTCAGCTGCTCCCCATCCCTGGGAGGGGATTCATTCCTGCAGGGATTTGGGCTGATCCTGGCAAGGTGCAGCCTGGCTCTGGTGCACAGTGAACCTGCAGAGTGGGTGTTTGGTAACCAAGTGGAGCAAACACAACTCCCTGCTCGGTGCCTTTGCCAGAGGCTGGCAGTGATATGAGGGCTGTGCTGAGAAGGCCGTGGGAGGAAAGAGACTCCTCACTCCTGGGTGTCTACAGGGAATTAATCTGTTAGGGCACTTCTTGTTCCTCATTGAAGGTCTCCAGTAGAACTTTAGGAAATAATCTGTCACAGCGAATTTTTGATCCTTGCTGAAGGCCTCTAAATGTTCTGGTAGAATTTTGAGAAATATTATTCAGTTGCTTATTGCTCCTTCAAGAGAATCTCCAGATGCCTGCTAGAATTTTGGGAAAAAATCTTACTGGTTTATCAGTCTTGGTGAAGGTCTTGAGTTGTCCTGGTAGAATTTTGAGAAATAATCTGTCAGTGGATTTTTTTTCCTTGGGGAAGGCCTCTAAATATCCTGGAAGAATTTTGGGAAATAATCTTTCAGTGGGTTTTTGCTTCTGGGTAGAGATCTCTGGATATCCTGGCACTTAAAATTATTTTTGTGATTTTTTAGCTCTTTGGAGAAGCTCTGTAGGTGGAATCTTTTTCCTAGGTAGAATTTTAGGAAATGGAAGTACCAGAGTTGGGTGATCCTTCTTCCAGAAAGGTCTGGATTGTTTGTTTGGAGGTTCCAGCAGCTCCTGGGGGCCTCTCACGGTGGAGCCGTGGGCGCCGTTTCCAGCTGTGCCTCGCCGGTTTGTGCCAAAGTGGCCAATTTTCCTGCAATATTCTGTGTGGCAGCAGCCGGAGGAGCGGTACAGGTGGGCTGTGGCAGAGCAGCAGGCTGGGAAAGAGGGCCCGGGTGGGCTGTGGCAGGGCAGCAGGCTGGCAAAGCGGGATGGTGGCACAGCAGCAGGCTGGGAAAGAGGGCCTGGGTGGGCTGTGGCACAGCAGCAGGCTGGGAAAGTGGGCTGTGGCAGGGCAGCAGGCTGGCAAAGCGGGCTGTGGCAAAGCGGGCCCGGGTGGGCTGTGGCAGGGCAGCAGGCTGGCAAAACGGGCCCGGGGGATCCGCGGTGCCCGTGGGAAGAGGCGGGGGGTGCCCACGAGCCGGGATGCCGAGGAGGGCGGAGCGGGAAGGCCGGGATAAGGGGCCGAGCATCCCTGCGCCGCCGGGCCGGTTGCCAAGGCGACGGCTGCGTGGCAACGGGCTGGCAGCGGGGACCGCCCGGCGCCGCCGCGCAGAGCGGGCGCTCTGCCCTCCTCGCTGGATGCTGCGGCGGCCGCCCGGGACCAGCCGCGCTCCGCTCCCGGTCCCGCTCCGTGCCCGCCCGCACCGACGCGGGGCCGAGCCCGGCGGCAGCAGCAGCAGGAGGAGCGCTCAGCCCCCACTGCCGGGGCCGGCGCGGCGCGGAGATGGTGCCGCTGGTGCGGAGCGCCGGGGGCTCCCACCAGTGGCTGCCCATCGTTTTCCTCGGCCTTTGCTGGTTCCTTCCCCGCGGGAGACTCGCCGCGCCGGGCGGAGACTTCCCCGGCGCTTCCGTGAACAATCTGGTGGTCAGGAAAGGGGACACGGCCGTGCTTAGGTAGGAGGCGATCGCGGGCGGGAAGGATGCGGGGACGGAGCGGCTCGGGCGCCGCCGCAGCATCTCTGAGCTGCCCACGGCTCGGCCCGGAGCCCGCGGCCCCGCCGGGGATGCTGCGGCGCGATCCCCGCAGGGATGCTCGCGGTGCCCCGGGGATGCGGGAGCCGGACCTGCCGCCGCGGTACCCGCAGCCCCGGCGCTCCGGGCTGCTCGCCGCTCCCGCCGTGCTTGTGCTCCTGTTTTAACTCTTTAGGAAGCCTGGGCTGTTGCTGGAAGTTTGGAAGCGGGTTGTTGGGGTGAAATGATGCAGCTTTGACTTGTGGCAGCAGTTCGGGGCTCTGTAGAGCGAGCAGCGTTGGGCTGTGGCAGGGAGAGGATGATTACGCTCTGCTAGAGGCATTATTGTTAGTATTGTTATTTATTTTGTGATATATTTCCATATTTCTCAACGATTGGAGTGCTGGCTTTATGCCATGAGGAGATTATGTTCCTGCTTCTCCTGATAGACCTTGTGCTCCTGCATGTCCTCGCTACTTGACTGGAGGAAAATTTGTTTACCAGCAGTCAGACACCACGGTTAATCTCCTCAGTCCTTCCTTCTGGTTTGTGTTCAGTAATCCTCTGCTTGATTTGCTTATTCCCCTAGCCCAGAACTTTTTAGCCCTGTGCTGTACTTTTGCCATGATTTTTCTGTAGTTCCAACCCCTCACATTTTCTCCTGCTCTGGAATAGGGTTGCAGTGGGTTGAATCTCCTGACAGTGATAAATCTCTGCTTTAACGAGCAGCACTTCTCAGCTGTGAAGTCTTTGGTTGTGTTACTTTTGTTGCCTGTCACTGAAATCTCCAGGTTGCGACGTTTTTATCCACAAGCATTTTCAATGATCCTGCAATCTGCTGTAAAATGCTGCATGAGGCGTTTTTAGTAGGGATTTGGAGGCATTTCCAGGCTGCTCCTGGTGTAGTAGCTCCTGCAGATACAGTAGATGTCTATGTAGGGCAGCTGACAAGTGGTTTTTATGTGTGCCTCAACTGTACTCTGTGTTTTGAGACGTGCTCAGGTCCTTGTGCCTTCTGTCAGCACAACTGGGGGATCAAAGGAAATAATAATAAAAGAAAGTGTTTTATTTATACTGCTTCAGGCTCACAGGTTGCAGAGGAGGTGACTTGGGTTCCCAGGCAGTTAAGGCGGATACTCAGCCAGTACTGAGTGCTGGAAGGACATAAATATGTTTAAACCTGCAGTGTTACAAACCAGTGTAATTACTGCCGAGGTTCCCTCCCGGTGGGTTCTGCTGTAACACGGGAGGTTTCCAGGCCCAAGCTGGAACTCTGCTGGTGCAGCTGGGCAGGTTACATAAAGGAGAAGGGAGCTCGAGGCTGCAAACATCCTTTTGGTCTCACTGGGGAGGGCGAGTGTGCGTTTGGAAAGAGCTGTTGCTACAGGAAACGTTCCCATCATTGCTGAGCTCTGGGAGAGAGGGATGAGGGACTGAAATTCCGTGGATTTCCAGCTGGATTTCATTCTTCATGCCCTGGGATTAACTCCTCTCACTTGCCATGCCTGCAGCAGCCTTGCTCTAAACCAGGGCTTGTTTTGCTTCAGGCTGGTGGTGTAACTGGGAAGGGGCAATGCAGGATCGCTGTGGGCAGAGTGTGCAGCAGCCAGGCAGGGCTTGTTATCCTCGGTTTCCCCTGCCCAGCATCTCAGCTCCTCTAGGATTGCTCCTCACTGAATATTTGTGTCATAAACATATTGCAATATACATTAAAATAATTGCCATTAGCATTGTAAGTGTTGGAAGCTGACTCTTATTTAAATACAAATTCCAGTAAGTTGGATAAAGCCATTTGGGTGCTGGAAAAGGAGTTTGTTCCTTCCAGCTCTGTAGCCACCTGAATTCAGCCCTTTCCAGGGGCTGTGCCTGGCAGTGCCCAGAGCTGGCTGTGCTCCTCAGCTCTCAGCCCCTCGTGGCAGGATGACCATGGGCCCCCTGTGGCAGCACTTGTTGATCCTCCCTCAGCACCAGCTTTCTCTGCTTTGGCTGTCCTGTGAGGGCATCCAACATTCCCTGCTCTCCTCACTCCTGAGGCAGCCCTGTGGCAACAGCATCCTGCTTTAATAATTCAAGCTGAATATGGGCGGCACTCCCGTGCCTTTGAGTCAGCATTTTCGTGGCTGTCAGAAGACAAGGGAGATTTATGGGGTGTGTGTTGAGCTGGAGCCATCCCCCAACAAGGGGTGTTGTGGGTGCCCTTGCTCAGGCACAGCCTCCCTGGGACAGCTGCATTCACATCCCCCTGCTCTGAGCTCCCCAGGAGAGGGGAAAAATGGGGTTCCCTGTGTTGAACTGAGGAAAACCTTTTGCTCAGGCACCTCATTTTGAGCAGACACATCAGGGAGGGCAGCACATGGCCCATGTCAGTGGGTATGGGGCAGGTTGGATGGGCCAGGACCAGCTATCACATAAAGTTTTCATTGTCTTTGCTGAAGATGAGCAACAAAGGCTCCTTAAACTGGTGAGATTTTCCTCATAGCCTCTGTGTGTTAACACAGAGTAAAATAAGTAGTTTGGTTCCCTATTTTGAAATAGTTAATTCATGTAGCAGTGTCATTAATCAATACAGCATCAAACACAGGCAGCATTTATTTAATGCTGCTCCCTGCCCGGTGCTCTGGGGACATCACTCCTTGTCCTGGTGCTCTTGGAGCATCTCTCCCTTCTTGGCACTCTGGGAACATCATTCCCTGTCCGGTGCTCTGGGGACATCACTCCACATCCCTGTGCTCTGGGAATGTCTTTCCCTGCCTGTTGCTCTGGGAATGTTGCTCCTGTCTGCTGCTCTTGCTCAGCCAAACCCACTCCTCGTCCCCCTGGAAGCCTGGGGGCGGGGTGGGGGGTGTGTGTCCTGTCCAGCCCCATTGCCAGGACAGTCATGGGGCTGGGTCCTGCTCTGCCAGGTGCCCAGGTGGCACTGGGGGCTGGGATTCTCCTGGGGCCTCCCCAGACAGCAGCTCCCAATGCTGGCAGAGGCCCAGTGCCCACATGGACCTTCTGAAGGGCTGACAGAAGGTTTGACAAGAATGTTACTGGGAACCTGCTTTGGTCCAGACACAGCTCAGCAAGGGGATTTTCCAGGACAGCCCTTGGTTAGCCAAGGAGTTCTGTCTGGGATGAATTATTTCTGCAGCCTCTGTGATTAAACCCTCGTCCCTTTGGTTTGGTTTCAATCGCTGATTGGTCCCCACAGTCTCAACACTATTTGTGTTTATTGAAGTTACAAGAAATCACGTCAGTAATGCTGTTGTTTTGCATGGCACAATCATTTTGGGAAGCCACTCATTTTCATCCTGCGTTGGTCCCATGTTCTTCCCAGGCAGTCTGTTAAGATTTCATGAGGAGACTCGAGGAAAGAGAGAGCAAGTTATAAACCCAGATTTTATTAAAAGAATAAATTGCTGCACTGTAGACTGCTGGAAATGCAGGAAACACGCTGTATTTTCAGAGCTGGGGTTTTCCTGTGACCCTTTCCAAGACCTGCTGTAAGGAGAGGGATCACCCTGTGTTCCAGCATATCCATCCTGCTCAGAGCAGGAGAGGGGAGTGTTTTAGGAGAGGTGACAAATGCAGAGCACTTGGCAGGGAGGAAGCATGGGCAGCCTCCCCCTCAGTGCCCTGGGGGCAGGGCTGGCACTGCAGGCCTGGATGCCCAGGGGGCATGAGACCACCTCCACCTGGGAAGGGCTTCATCCCATTCCTGGTGATGTGGCGAAGGCAGTGCAGGGCTCACACTGGGATGGATGGCAGCAAGAGGCAGCTCTGGCTCTGGGGAAATGAAAGGACTGCTCCTTATCTTCCTGTGCTGGTGCTGCTCCTGCTTTGGACTGATGTGTGCATGGCCCCATGGCCTTGGGGCGCCCCGGGAAAGGGCCCCGTGGCCTTGGGGCGCCCCGGGAAAGGGCCCCGTGGCCTTGGGGCGCC
>JAWWLY010000005.1:578908-593523 GCA_035041215.1 Gymnopithys bicolor
GGGGTATTGTTGGGCCTGGCACAGGGGGATTGTTGGGTGTCAGTGCAGGGCTGGATTGGCCTCCTGCTCCCTGTGGGTCCCTCCCAGCTCAGGCCATTCCCAGATATTTGTGCCCCTGGCACAGCCCGTGCTGGGGGAGGTGCCCTGGAGGGAGGGCAGAGCCTTTCACAGCCACCCCAGGGCACCTCCAGCCACCCCAGCCTGTGCTTTCTGTGCTCTCAGAGCCTGAATCCCTTTGCTCTGCCCACCCCAGAGCCCCTTCCTGTGCTTTGATTTCCATCCTCCTCCTGGAACTCCTTGGTGGGAGTTTCTTTGGTGGAGCTGCAGGTGCTGAGGGTCCCTCTGAAACCTGCAAACGTCTCATCAGCCACATTTACTTTTCAAATCTGAAAAAATTCATTATTCATTTGTTAATATTTTTAGAAAATATGTTGCACTCTTTCACTTTTTAATAGTTTAATGTTTGTAAATACAAGTGCAAAGATGAGATCTCAGATTAGTGGATGTTTTTTTGTGATCCTCAAAAAGGGGACTGCAAATCAATTGGTGCTTTTGCCAAAAAGCTGAGGAAAAAATCCCTTGATTTATTCAACATACAGGCAGTCTGGTGAAAGGGCAAGGCTTGGGCACTCACCAGAGTCTTAGGGATGTGAAACTGTTGGGAGAGTGGGGATGGAAACTGCAATCTCTTCCTGCCAAGAAAATCAAATGTGTGACCTTTAATTAAAAAATTATTTTGCCTGGTTTTTATTGGAAATACAAATTTGCCTGTTGGTGGTTCACAGACACAGATACTGCCCCCACCCCCACAATTAAATGAAATTAAATCAAATTAAACCCCAATTTTTTTCACACTATAAACCCTTCATCCTACATAAAACATGATGGTTCATCCTGGAATGTGTTTAAATAAATAAATCAACCTTTAGCAGGCTCTGGAGTTAAAACAAAGTATTTGGTCTTTCTTTGCTTTTTCATAAGAAAAGCAAATTCCACCAGAATTTAAGCAAACCTTGCCTGGCTCTGCACTCCCCAGAACTGGCTTTCAGTGAGAGCTCTTCACAATCACTTTCCATTGGGCTCCTCTCCCAACAGGACACAAAAAGGTGTCAATAATGAGGTTTTCTACAGGCTCAAAAATACTTGAATATTTTCTGACAAACTGCTGTGAAGCAAAACCCAAAGAGCTGAAGGTGGAGAGGAAGGATTGGCCCAAGGAGGGAGGGAGGGAGGAAACTCCTCCCAGGCAATTTCAGGCCTCAAACTTCAACTCAGGAATCTCTTTTTTTTTATTTTTTTTTGTTTTAGCATCTCACAGGCATTGAGTCATTAAATATTTATCATCCTGTAATAAAAGAATAAACCATTTAAATAAAATAAACCATTACCAGACAATTAAGGTGTAATAAGTCAAACCTGTAGAAAAGCCCTAATTGTAATTGCAAAATATTAAGGGGGAGGGACAGACACAGAATAAATTAAGTGACGTCTCTGCCCAATCCACTTGGTTTGCAGCCCAAAGAGTTGTTATTAAATGTGTTTTCCATTCCAGGGCTCTCCAGCAGGCTCTGGATTTCCTGGGCTTCCAGTCCTGTATTTCACAATAAATCATTAATCTTTAACAAAGCTGGTGAGGCCCAGGGGAGATCAACTTAAATAAGCCCCGTTAATTATCAAAGGTCAGACATGGAAATAGTTATGTGAGTTTCTTTAATTAACTAATGAGTTGGTATTTAACTGCCAGTTGTGTGTTGGTGCAGTTATTGATTCCTCCAATACATGGGAAGCCAAAATATCAAAGTCAAACCATTGGACTGATCCAGGTTGGAATGAAAGAAGCTTTTTGTATTTTCCTGTTGGGAAATTTTCTCCCTATGACAATCCCACCAATGGTCCTTGTTGTCCAAACCCTCCTGGAGCTCTGGCAGCCTTGGGGCTGTGCCCACTGCCCTGGGGAGCCTGCTCAGTGCCCACCACCCTCTGGGGAGCCTGGGCAGTGCCCACCACCCTCTCGGGGCAGGACCTTTCCCTGAGATCCCACCTGACCCTGCCCTGGGGAGCCTGGGCAGTGCCCACCACTCTCTGGGGGCAGGACCTTTCCCTGAGATCCCACCTGACCCTGCCCTGGCACAGCTCCAGCCCTCCCCTGTGCCCTGACCCTGCCCTGGCACAGCTGTAATTCTCACTCCTGCTGGCCCTGCTGTCCTCCCCTCGCTGGGCATTTGCTGTCCTGACAATGTCCTGTGCAAACCCCTGTGAGTCCCTCTGCCCTTGGCCTCCTCGGCCGATGAATTTTGCCTTAACTTTGCTCTGGCCATTTGCTTTGCCCTGTTGCTGGGCAGCCTTCAGGTTGTGCCAAAACTCAGGAGTATTTTTAGGTCCACGTTTGATTCCTTGGGGAGCAGAGGGGCCCTCCTTTCCCTGAGGGATCTTATCCCTTCTTGTCGTGGTTTGGTGGGAATGGTGATGCTCAGGGTGACCTCAGAGGTGCTTTCCAGGCTCAGTGTTCATGATCTCTGGGGTCAGGGCTGTCTTCAGCAGGTTTGCTGTGGTGTCCCTTCCAAGGGGCTGTTCTGGTTCCCCAGGCATTGCTTTTTACACCAATTCCTTTGGCCCCTGGGATTTGCCTCCTTGTGCTGTGGGGCCTTCCATGGGGTGGTTTCCCCTTCCATTAAGAGCAGCTGTTTCCTGCCTGGGCTCAGGAGGAGCTCCTGGATACACCTCCCTCTCCTTTGGTGACAGGCAGTGCTGGATGTCCTGGACACCAAACCTCCCCTCCTGGCCCAGCCCTTCAGGAGCTTCTGTTCTCCAAA
The DNA here is from genome assembly GCA_035041215.1 of Gymnopithys bicolor. NCBI lineage: Eukaryota > Metazoa > Chordata > Aves > Passeriformes > Thamnophilidae > Gymnopithys > Gymnopithys bicolor. The sequence continues at coordinate 581,722 of JAWWLY010000005.1, forward strand.
GGTTTCCCTTCTGAGGATTAGAGCTGGAGTCACAAATCTGGGGGGTTATTCTTCCCCTTCCTTTAAACTCCCTCAGCTGCTGATTGCTGGCTCGTTCCAGCACTCAGAGCCAGCACAGACTCTCCACCCCCAACCAAAGCTGATTTCAAAGAGAATGTTGCATTTTAGCTCTTCCCATGACCCTGTGGAGGAGATTCCTGCACACGTTTCCCCTCCCCAGCCCAGCAGGGCCAGGCTGGTACACAAGGGCCTGGCAGTGCATTTCTCAGGGAGGTTTAGGTGGGATGTTAAGGAAAATTTCTTCACTAAATACCTTCACTGGAAGAGATTCAGGCCAGGAAATGATACTGAGGGTTTGGAGGCCCTGAGATATGGACAGAACTGCCCAGCTGTCCGTGCATGTCTGGCAGCCAGGGATGCTGTGGCAGGATCCCTGTGCCCAGGACATTCCTCTTTCTGTCTCTTTGGTCCCAGCCTGATTTAAAGCTCTGCTTTAAACTGAGGAGCTGGTTTAGGCTCACACCTTCCTCCCCAGAACAGAGAGCTCTGCAGACACCAGCAGGTCCTGCACAGAGAGCCCCAAACCTGGCAGGGGCAAAGCAGGAGCTGCTGTGGACACGTTGCTGCTCCTCTGGTTGTGAAACAAGCCCCAAAGTTCAGCTCAGGGAGGATCCTCCACTGGAGCCCCAGAAGTGGCACAGAATGTCGTGGGGTTCCCTCAGACTTGCAGATTCTTCTCCACAAGTCCCCTTGGAAGTGGGAGCAGTGCTGGTGTTACAGGCCTGGGGTCCCAGGAAATGCAGCACAACCAGCCCACCCTGCCCACCCTTCCCTTCCTCCCAGGGCTGCTGAGAAGTCATTAAACATTTTCACTTTAATGAACCAGCCGAGTGTGCTCACAGAGAAGCAGCTGGGCTTGTTTGCTCTCTGCAGACCTGAACATTTGCATGAATAAAGATTTGCAAAGAGCTGAAGAACTTGAAACCAGAAATAGATCCCTCTCTCCAATTCCTTCATTAATAACGTACATAAAACCAAGAATTTTTGCAAGAATAATACCTGACATTACCACCTTCACTTCCAGCCTCAGTGATGCCACGAATCTGTGACTTTATACTCCCTTAGGCACCTGGAACTGAGTCAGGATCCGTGTTCCCCAAAGGGCCTTGCACCACCCCTGCTGCTTTGGGGCTGGTGCTGACCTTTCTCATGGAATGTTGGACTCTGAGGGTGTTAATTTACTGTTGGAGAGAGTGGGGTTACTCTGCAACGAGAGGAACTTTTCCCTTCATTGAAAGTCAAAGCCACAACTTTTGATTTGGGAAGTTATTTGTCTGTTATTTCACTTGGACTTTGTTTTCATCATATTAACCTGAAGAGAATTGGGGGAAAAGCCCCCCAGCCTGGCCAGGAGCTGTGAGTGTGCTCAGCTCGTCCCTGCACAGCCCTGGGGGCAACGTGCTCACACTTTTTTCATTAGTTTCTTGTTCAGTTGGAGATCTGGTCAGTGATCTTTTGAGCTGGGTAATTTTGCTAAACCTCTTTTATGAAGAGCATTGAATTGCTGCACTGAGGTGGGAGCTGCTTCCGTGCCAGATTAATTGGGGCTGGTATTTCATTTTGCATAGCACTATTCAAAGCTAATAAAAAGGGCCAGAATAATGAATTCTAAAGTCAAATTATAATGAAAAGCCACAGGTGATTGTTTCATTAGGCTGGATGCAGGAGAGCTGTGTCTTCTCTTAACTTTGCCTGTTGCCCCAGGGGAAGTAAACAACTTCCAAATGGGTTTGATGTTTCTGAGAAATGTTTTCTTCCTGAAAGACTCCAATAATTAAAAAGATGTGGCTTTCTAAAAGTTCACTGAAGCACACAACTGTTGCTTTAAAATATTCTTTGTGTTCAAAATTGTGCCCTTGACTCATATTCATGGGAGGAAATTGCCTTCCCTGAGGTGAGCAAACCCCTTTCTCCAGGCTTTGGGACCTCCCAGCAGGAGGGGTTGGAGCTCCACAACTCCAAGGGCAGAACTGGTGCTGTGCTGGGAGTGGGACGGTCCTGGGGCTGCTCACAGAGCGTGGCTGGGCAGGGGCAGCCCTGCTGCAGCCCAGGGGCACAGGAGCTGGTCCCTGCAGGTGGGCAGGGACACAGGAGCTGGTGCCCTGCAAGGTGGGCAGGGGCACAGGAGCTGGTGCCCTTCAGGGTGGGCAAGGGCACAGGAACTGGTGCCCTGCTGCAGCTCAAGGGAACAGGAGGTGGTGCCCTACAGGGTGGGCAGAGGCACAGGAGCTGGTGCCCTGCAGGGTGGTCAGGGGCACAGGAACTGGTGCCCTGCAGGTGGGCGAGGGCACAGGAGCTGGTCCCTGCTGCAGCTCAGGGGAACAGGAGCTGGTCCCTGCAGGGTGGGCAGGGGCACAGGAGCTGGTGCCCTGCTGCAGCTCAAGGGAACAGGAGGTGGTGCCCTACAGGGTGGGCAGGGGCTGTGGTGCCCACCCCACCCGGACACAAACCGTGCTGTGTGTTGCATGACTGTTTGCTGTCTCATTCTGTATTTGTCTGCCATGTGTGATTAACTCCCAAATGTTCTCTTTTTTTTCCTTCTCCCTTTTCATAGAAATTATTGAGCCTCCTACCTCTAGTGCTGTCTCGAGCCCAGGTCAGTATGGCCCCCCCAGTGCCAGGAGGTTGGGTGCTCCTGGGGGGCTCCCCCCATGCATTGCCGTGCCCGTACCCACAGCTGACCACAGGCAGCTTCTTGTGCTAGTGCTGGACTGTCCCCTCCTGTCTTTGTGCTTCCATTGGTGTGTCCTCCCTCCAGGCTTCATGTGTTGTCCTGTTCTCCTCGTTCTGAGCAGCCCCCCTGTCCCTGTCCTTGTCCCTGTCCCTGTCCCTGTCCCTGTCCCTCCATCCAGGCTGTCCTGGCTGACACTGTGTGTGCTCCTGTGATAACCTGACTCTTCTGACTCCCCTCTGGGGTTGCTGTGAACGTGAACTTTGGGTTGAGGTGACACATTTCCTGCTGTCTGATTGCTGAGTGACCTGTAGGATGGACCCAAGGGCCTGTTGGGAGCTCCTCCCCATTGCCACTGCCAGGAGGTGTTGGTGGAGATGTGAAACTCCTGCCCGTGTGCTTGGCAGGTGGGAAGAGGTTCTGCTCTTCCTGGTGCATCCCCATTTCCTTGGGGATTTCCTGTTGCTGCTGCCCAGCAGGACCCACAGTGGAGCTGGTCACAGAATCCCTGACTGGTTTGGGTCAGAAGGGACCTCAAAGCCCATCCAGTGCCACCCCTGCCATGGGCAGGGACACCTCCCACTGTCCCAGGGTGCTCCAAGCCCTGTCCAGCCTGGCCTGGGACACTCCCAGGGATGGGGCAGCCACAGCTTCTCTGGGCACCTGTGCCAGGGACCACCCTCCATCCCAGTCCCAGCAGTGGGACCACCCTCCATCCCAGTTCAGCAGCAGGAGGGGAGGGAGGGGTGGGCTCACTGCAAAAAGCTGATAGTCCCTGCTGTAAAGCTCCTTTCCCTCCGATTTTCCACAGCTCCTTTGGGCTGCCAAGCTTTTGTAAGGAGGCTGAGGAATTGTTTTTGGAGTTAAGAGGAGCTGAGGAGGAGAGCTGAGTGCAGGCTGGTGATAGCAGACCTGAGGCTGAGTGTTGCTCAACACTGGGCTTTGTAGTGCCTTGGAGAGTCTCCTTAGCCTGATCCTATTCCAAGCTTTGTTCAGGGAATGATGGTTGATGCTGTTTGGTTGTGGTTGGAATGGCCTCAGTAACATTTTGGGGGTTGATCTCCCTAAGGGAGCACCACAGCAAAGACCCTCAGGCTTTTCTCACTATAAAAAACTGATGCTGGAGTAACACAGCTTTGAGAAGTGTTTAAATTCTTGCTGTCTGCAGAAATTTGTGATAAATGAGCAAAATTATCTGTGGGTTTGGGAGCAGGATGGAGGTGGGGGAGTGGAAATGAATTGTATCCTTTTGTAATGATCCCTGTCTTAATTCTGGGAGCACAGACTGAGCACAGAGGTCTTTTCCAAAATACAATATGAAATTGAGGCTGTGGAAACCTTTGAACACAGCAGAGGGAAAACTGAGAAGCAGTTAAAGCTGTAGCAGTTCTGAAGCTACACGAGCTGATCCAACTTTAAATGACCAAGGGAGGAACTCCAAGGGCAGTTTGCAGGGGAAAAACAACATCTGTTCCACTGAAAGACAACAAAAAGGGTGGGGGTTTTTTGAAGAAAGTTCTCCAAATGGTTGCAAATGTAGGACTGAGCCCTTCCCCTGGGAATCAGCCCTGGTCTCAGCAGGGGCAGTGCCATGGGGCAGTGCCTGGGGCAGTGCCTGGGGCAGTGCCTGGGGCAGTGCCACGGGGCAGTTCTGTTGGCCTCAGGTGGTTAAAGAACAGTCACTGCCCCTCTCTTGGCTGCTCCAGCTGGGGAGTGGCTGATAACACCATCACTGGTGCCACCACCTCCTCCAGCTGCAGAGGCAGTTCCAGAGTTTCCAGAGGGCCAGCACTGGGTCCCTCACGTGCTGCAGCACCAGGCAGGATGTTGTGGGGGGAGAGGAGGGCACAAAACGTGGTTGTTTGTCTGTGGCTGCTCCTGAAAGCAAAACAAGACTGATCAGAGAATCCTACAATGGTTTGGGTTGGAAGGGACCTTCAAGCTCATCTCACCCCAAGGCCCTGCCATGGGCAGGGACAAGATTTCTGGCTTTGTTTGAGTCACCCCAGGAGGTTCTGGCTGCAGCACCCACTGGGTCCCTGTGCCTGCCCTGCTGCCCTCCTGGAGGGGTGAAAACGTGGCCAGTTTGTGGGAATTCATTTTCTCTCTGTGTCTTTTAGTCAGAACACAAATCATCAGCCTCCTTCCTGCTTAATCAAGGCTTTGCATCTAATTGCTTGATTACCACCGTCCTTTAGCACTTCAGTGCAGCTCCACTGGGTGTTCTCCTGGAGAAGGTTCTGCTGCTGGAAGGACACAGGTCCTTTGCAGGGTTTCAGTACGAGCTCAGGGGTTATGAGAACACCTCAGGCTGAGTCCCTGCAGGCAGAGGAGGGAGAGCTGCAGGCCAAGGGTCTCACAGGATCAAAGGAAACCACTCAGGGGTTGTTCCATCTCACTGGTTGAGTTTTCCAGGATGTTTCTCAAAGTCCAGACTAGAAAGTTCTTAGGAAGTGACTTTTTGTAGAAACTGAGGGATCTGTAGGAATCCTGAAGGTCTTTAAGGGCCCCTCACAGTTCCAAATAGGAGACAAACCATCTAAGATGTTTATAATTATTGTCTGAGGGCCTGGAGACAAACTCCTGCATTGCTCAGGGGGGGCTTCCTTTACATTTGGGGATTGACTGTCCTAAATTGAAGTGACAAAGCTGAAAACATGTAGGATGAGCTGCAAAAAGTTGAGCAAATTGGAGCCAGGGTTGGTGTGTCTCTTGTCAGCCCCACCAGGGGCTGAGGGGCTCACAAACCTTCCCTCCCTCCTGTCATTGCTTCACAGGTGGAGCCTCAAACAGCCTTGGCAGATGCTGCTGAATTCTTAACGCTGACTAAACAAGTAACTGTGGCAGGTCAGAGAGAATAATTGAGGAAGCTTCTTTAATTAATGATTTCACATCTGATGAGGCACTTTTGTGAAAATTGGAGTTGGAGAGAGAAGGACCTTCAGTTATTTAATTTTCTCAGGAACAAAAGGCTGTGTTTAAATGAGCTCTCGGGCAGGTCAGACAACTCCTTGAACTTCAGTGGCTTCTCCCTGCTCTGCCTCTCTGCATATCTAACACATTTAACAGGCCAGAATACCAACTAACACCTCATTTCCAACAGGCTCTATTTGTCTCACAGGAAACTTTCAAACCTTCTTTTTTCCCTCTTCTTATGCAGTTGCAAATCCCATTTTAATCAATAAATGATTTGCGTGAGGAAAATCCCCAGGGCTGGACTCGGAATCTCCAAATTTATGGTGTTCTTTCTTGCCATTAGTTTTGGCTTTGTACCTCCAAATGGAGCTCTTTGCACGTGGGCAGGAGCCCCCTGAGAGCAGCAAACCTGGCCTGGAGAGCAGCCCTGGGGCAGGAGGGGGTGCCCAGCGGTGGCCACAGCGGTGGAGCTTCAGCAGCCAACACTCCAACTGCCCCTTCCTTCCCAGTCTGGGAATTCCTTCCAAAACACTCAGCAAGGATGAGGAGATGGCCCACATTTAGGGTAACAGATCCTGGATCTTTGCAAATTTAACTTGTAAGTTGTGTTAGGAACAGATGTCTGACTGTTCAAAGAGCTTTTGATGCTTGGTGGCCACTTTGCTGCCTCCCCCACGAGCCCCCAGGCTGCCCCTTGTCACCCTCCAGCATCCAGAAGAACCACTGCAGAGGGTCTTTTGCCCCAGTTCAGAGACACAAAAGCAGGACCAGGGTTACAGGGTAGTTTGGTATCAAACAGGGAAAGTCTCCACAGAAAAACACCAATATATTAAAGTTCCCCATTCCCCAGATCAAGGCTTTGTGTTCCTGGGCTTTGCTGCTGCATTTCAGAACTCCAGGCAGGTGGGACATTCCAGCACAGTTCTCTCTGCCAGCAAAGAAAGGTTTCCCTGTTCCCTCAGCTCAGAGCACTGCCCAGTGAGTGCAGTGGCACTGTGGGAGCACAGCCCTGAAACTGGGAGCACTGGGAGGGAGGCACTGCCTGTGCCCTGGGCAACAGCTGCCCTTAAACATCCTCTCATCTGCTGGGACAAACAGGCGAACTCCATGTTTTTAAATCACCTGGGAAAGCTCCAGGCTCAGAGCAGAGTCTGTGGAATTGGGTAAATGTTTCTGTTTAAGCAGAATGTGAGTCTCAGCACTGAGGATTTGCTCAGTGACATTCTGCACTGGTTAGAGAGTGCATCATTTCACCAGCCTGGTTGAACACAGGAAATCTTATTACTCACTGCTTGTTGGAGAGATACATTATTTAATATCAAAAGAGCTACTTTCTATCAGCTGAAAAATAGGATTAGAACTCGGTCATTTTTAGTCCACTGATTCCCTCTCTCTCAGCCAGAATGTAAAGTACAAGAATGTTTTTTTCCTGATACTGTATTGCCTACAAACCTTCTGTCACGGGGGATTTCAATGTTAATGAGTTTCCCCACAAATGTGAGGAGCCCACTCAGGAGCAGAAGCTGCTCTGAGAATGTCTGAATATTTCAGACTGTAACACATTGACCAGTTTGCTGAAATGCCACATTTTGGCCAAGAAGTGCTTTTGAGAATCTCCAGGAGAGCAGTGCAGGGACAGTGTGGAATTCTGGACTGGCTTCTGTGGTCTCTGGGAAGGGTCTGGGATGTGGAGGGTGAGAGATGCTCAACTTACTGTTGCTGCTTTGGTGTTGACCCTTTCTGCTGCTGAGTGTTCCCAGTGCCAAGTGATGAGCCGCAGTTTGGGAGCCCCAAGTTCTCCCACGTGGCTGAGGGATGTTCACTGCAAGTTCTCAGCTCCAAGGGGTCACTGTCCTTGGTGCTGGGGGGTTTCACTGTGCAAATTCATTTCTGTCACTGTAAATGGGCTCAGCAGTTGCTTCTCTAAGGGCACTCTGTGTGGGGACCCAGTGAGGGAACCAGCACACCCTGGGGGCACAGGGGAGGCTCCAGCACAGCTGAAAAGCACAGCACTCCCTCCCCACAGGTAACGGGGTTGTGAAACACAGATATCATGAGTCATGGAATATCCTGAGCTGGGAGGACCCACAGGGATCAGGAATCCAACCCTCAGCCTGCACAGACACCCCAACAATCCCACCCTGCCCCTGAGACCATCACCCAAACCCTCCTGGAGCTCTGGCAGCCTTGGGGCTGTGCCCACTGCCCTGGGGAGCCTGGGCAGTGCCCACCCCCCCCTCTGGGGGAGAACCTGGTCCTGAGATCCAACCTGACCCTGCCCTGGCACAGCTCCAGCCATTGCCTCTTTCTTTATAGGGGTGGTATCTGTTTATTAACTCTTACTAGACCAGAGCATGACCCCCTCAGTCCATGTCCTTGAGATGTATCCCCTTCTCAGTGAGATGGTGGGACCAGATGCTGTTCAGGAGGTGGGGGGAGCCTGAGAGGGCATGGACTCTGGGATGGGCTACAAACACCTGCCCTGAAGGCAGTCTGGGGGCAGAGATACACATGGCTCAATTTATGCTTCATCTACAGCCATGGTTTGGGCCTGTGCCCCCAGGCTGTGCCAGACAGGTGGGTACCTGCACATGGAGCTCATGGCACAGTAAATCCATGGGGGCTGATCTGCAGAGTCCTGTCCAAAGCCAGGTGTTCCTGTGCTCTGGGGAAGGGAAGAATTGCAACCAGCAACCCTGCAGGACATGGCACAGGAGCTCCAGAGCACTGCCCCTAGAGGGGCATGTTTGTGCAGTGCAGAATCCTGGAATGGTTTGGATTGCAAGGACCTTAAACCCATCTCATTCCACCCCTGCCATGGGCAGGGACACCTCCCACCAGACTGAGACACCCTCCAGTTCTGATTGAGGAAGGAGAAGCAGGAGGTTGCAGAATGTGATTCACCAGCAGAAAGAGAGCAGTCCCTCTTTTTATTTATCACAGAAGGGAATGTTTTCTGTGAGGGTTTGATCAGCCAGAACTGGCTGACTACAGTCATTTGTACAGGAATAAATATGCATATTTCCATCTCGATGAGATGTGTGGCCATGTGCAGAGATTTCAAATGTCTGTACAACGGGGGAGCTGTAACTTCAGGGAGGGTCCCAGCTCTGGGGGGAATATAAAAGAGCCTCCAGCTACAGCTGGCTGGGAAGGAGCTGCCAAACTTGGGTTGGTGAGGGAGGAAAGGCTTGAGGGATTAGGGGACTTGTCAGAAAAAGCCTATTTGAAATCTCCCTGAATATGTCAGTTTTGAAGAAATTCAAATAAAGGCCTGTTGAGTTTTGAGGGGAAGAATCTCTTGGCTGCTTTCCAGGCTCCCCATCTCCTTGCAGGCAACACTTCTGCTTTTCCTGGCTTTTCCCTGCCTGAATTTCACACCACATGGGACTCTCAGTTCCACACCAGCTGCACTGGGAGTGTCTGTGCAACAGGGACCTTCGGTGCAGGTGGCAGCAACATTCCCATCCAGGGATGAAAATCACCATCCCAGGATGATCCAGGATCCATCTCCCTACTCTGAACCTTTAAAGCCTCATCTCTGCATCTTCACCTTTGCCTTGTTGCAAACCAGTTGCAAGGCCCAGTCTACCAAACTGGCTTTTAAGCTGGTTCTGGACCAGCTATAACTTTCCAGATGAGCTCTCAGGCAACCCGAGAAACACTGCAGGGTGTGTTTTTCTTCCAAGAAAACAGCACCAAACTCTGTAGGCCACACCATGACCGCTGAGCCAAGCCCATGTCATTCCAAGTGTGTGGTAAGAACAGGTTGGAGCAGCAGATCTGAGCAATCAATCAAATATTTCTTTGTCCTGAGGTGCCACCACTCCCAGGAGTGGTGCTGTCCTGGTTGTACCTGCTGTTGTGCAGGGCTCTGCAGTCCCCTGCCCAGCTCCCAAAGGAAGAAGGAGCTGTGTTTTACAAAGGGGTGGAAACCCAACCCTGTGAAATGCAGATTGTCACTGCCCAAGTCCCAGTCAGTTATTCACAAGGTTTGCTTTGTAGAAACTTGAAGGATTTTAGTACTGAAGGGTTGTACATCATACAAACTAGGGAAATATTAATTGGGTTGGAGCCAAAATGTGCCTTTCTCTGATGTGTCTCCAACACTATCAGAGTTGGTTTGAGGACATGCAGAAGTCCCTCTCTGTGTTTCCAAAAGCACCTGAGCCAGGTGTGGCCTGGGATACACACTCAGAAAAATCCCCCTTAATTCCTGCAGGGGTAGAAAAAGGGAAAGGTGAAAAGTTTTCAGCACCAACTGCCAGATTCACCCACTTTATTATAGAATGTATCTCATTTCCCCTTCTGTCCCTATTTTTTTAAATATGCCATCCAGAACTCCTCTGAGAGCTGCTCACGCTCCTGCCAAGCAGCACGTGCTGCTTTCTGGCCTGTCTTTCTAAATCCTGATTCTGAGCCCAAATCAGTGGCAAAGGGAATGGCAGAGCAGAGTCCCTGTGTCCCTGCAGTGTCCCTGTGTCCCTGCAGAGTGTCCCTGTGTCCATGCAGAGTGTCCCTGTGTCCCTGCAGAGTGTCCCTGTGTGTCCCTGCAGTGTCCCTGTGTCCCTGCAGAGGGTTCCTGTGTCCCTGCAGGGCAGGGGGTCCCTGTGTCCCTGCAGAGAGTCCCTGTGTCCCTGCAGAGTGTCCCTGTGTCCCTGCAGTGTCCCTGTGTCCCTGCAGAGTGTCCCTGTGTCCCTGCAGAGCAGAGGGTCCCTGTGTCCCTGCAGGGCAGGGGGTCCCTGTGACCTTGCAGAGGGTCCCTGTGTCCCTGCAGAGAGTCCCTGTGTCCCTGCAGAGCAGAGGGTCCCTGTGACCCTGCAGAGGGTCCTTGTGTCCCTGCAGAGTGTCCCTGTGTCCCTGCAGAGCAGGGGGTCCCTGTGTCCCTGCAGGGCAGGGGGTCCCTGTGTCCCTGCAGAGTGTCCCTGTGTCCCTGCAGGGCAGGGGGTCCCTGTGACCCTGCAGAGGGTCCCTGTGTCCCTCCTGCCCTGCCCCATGGCAGGTTTCTCTGATTGCACCCCAAGAAGAGCTGAGCCACAGGGCGCCTACAGGTGTTTGCTGAGAATACAGGGCTGTCCCTCCTGGCTCCAGGGCACTGCTGGCTTGTGGCCCCCGGGCCCTTTCCTGGCACTGCTTTCCAGCAGAACGTGAAGTGCATGTTAATGGCAAAAGAGGAAATTGTGGGCTCATGATCAGCGGGATGGCCCCAGTGGTGGCTGGACCCACGTGCTGTGCCAGGGGCACTGCCCCTCGGGGGTGGGTGGCAGCAGAGATGGATCCCTCCCTTGATTCAGCCCTGATAGATCCACATCCATGGGCTGCAGGGTGACAAACTACACACTCCAAGTGACAAATCACTCCATTAAAATTTACAAGGGGTTAAATCCCGTGTGACCCCGGTGGGGGCCGTGCTCGTGAATCACAGTGGGAGGAGGAGCTGAGTGGCAGCACAGCGATGGCTCTGAGCTGCAGGACCTGGGCACTCCCTGCACTCCCCGGGTGGAGGCAGCCCCCTGCTCAGGAAAGATCTCAATCAAGCTGAAAAGTTGAAAAGTAGTCCCAGTTTCACTTAGGCAGTGTTTGAACACTCTTGAGTTTCATGAATAGTTAATGCCACGTCAAGTGTTCATGACAAACGCTCTTGTACCTTAAGAGCAAATAGCTCAGCCTTGATGAGTTATGTTTGTGCCTTCCCTGCACAGCCTGGTGGAAATTGCAGCCATCCCTCATGGGCAGGCTCAGCAGGTTGTGCTGTGGGAGAGGAGGGGTGGCCACTGCCTGTCCTAAGCGATGGAGGACATGTAGAACCGCTGCTGTCCCACCCTTTAGTGGTGCTGCTGAGCACACAACGTGCTGGCAGCTCTGTCAGTGTGTGTGGTGGAGGATTCCACGTGCCAGGGAGCTGTGCCCTCCATGGAGATGGGGACATGGTGCCTTCAGTGTGAGACATACCCTGTGACAGAGGGCAGGACTGGGCAGGACAGGGCAGTCCTGAGGGATAACAACAGCCCAGTGAGCTCACAGGGTCACACAGTCACAGGATCCCACAATCCCAGAATCCCTGAGGCTGGCAAAGCTCTGCCAGCCCATGGAGCCCACCCTGTGCCCGATGCCCACCTTGGCAAAGCCCTGCCAGCCCATGGAGCCCACCCTGT
>JAWWLY010000005.1:593623-610504 GCA_035041215.1 Gymnopithys bicolor
TCCAGGGCTGGGCACTCCAAACCTCCCTGGGCAGCCCCTGCCAGTGCCTGCCCACCCTTTCCAGGCAGAAATTCCTCCTGATGTCCAACCTGACCCTCCCTTGGCCCAGCCTGAGGGGTGTTAAGGCTCCAGGTGCCACTCCACCTTCTGAACTCAGGAAAGAGTTGGACTTTGTAATTTATTTCATCCATCACCTCATTATAATCAAAGCACTGTTGATTAATTCCTTGGCTCTCAGCAAGGTTCAGCAGTAAAACTCCATGGATTATGGGGGGTCTGATATCCCTATAAAACTAGAACAATATATACACTGTGCAGAAATATGACCAAGAGAAACCTCCCAGAAATGCTGGAGAAAATCAGCAGCAGAGCTGAATAAACCTCATGTCTCAGAGACCATCTGACAACCAGTGGGAGATCGTTTAAGGCTTGTCAGCTCCTCCAGCAAAAAAGTTCCTTCCTTGCACACAGTCACCAAAACTGTGAGAAATCATGGACTAACTTGCTCAGCTCCACATCCTTTGTCAAGAGCAGGAGAATGATGTTGGAACTGTCCAGGAACTGGAAAGTTCAGTGTAAAAATTATCATTCCCCACGTATGAGGCGTTGGCTCCACACAGCAGAACCAGCAGAGCTCGTGACAGATGAGAACTATCAGAGGTTGCCACTGAACACAGAGATTTAATGTGCTGCTCCATCCCAGAGCTTATTTACAGCATCACACGTCACTTGGGGGGAACGGGGCTGCCAAAGAATCATCTCCAGTACAGGGGGAATGTTTAACAAAAGGTCAGACATACAAGTATTTTACATATTAACTACTAATAAATTCATTTCCTCTGAAAGTTAGAGGGACCAGCAAATGTCTCCAAAGCCATTTGCAATATTTCAGCACGAGACCAACCTCTGATTACCAATGGAAGTTGTAAATAATTTTCAGCTATGCAGATGAGCCAAAAATTCTCTCAAATTAGAGCAATTAGCTCCCAAGTCAAATTTTTCTGTCACATTAAAATGCTTTTCCTTTTCTCCAATGTGACACTTACAAATGAGGGCCACATTGTCAGGGAAGGAGTTATTGTGGGCTGCCAAAATCAGGTGCATAAGGGCCTGAAAACATTTTACTTTCCAAACAACCTGTGCTTCTCAGCAAGAGATTTTCCCACTCCACGGTTTTGTTGCAGCATCAGACTTGTGAGGTGGGGGAATTTCTCCAGCTTGGACCTTTGCAAGTGAGGCAGAAGATTCCACAGCACTTGGGAAGGGAATGTCTGTCCTGGAGAGCCTCAGTCCTTGACTCCTCCTGGTTCTGCTGGGCTGAGGAACCTCTCCAGCCCCGTGGCCTGGGGCTGTGCACACACCCAGCCCAGGGAGGGCGTGGGAATCCTGCCCTGCTTCCCCAGGGAGAGCCCTGGCACTTTCTAGTCTTGTTCTCAGTGTGCTCTAAACCAGCGCTGGGTTCACTCTGTCCAGGGGAAGCTCATGCCCCGTTGCAGAACCAGCATCAGGCTTGTTTTCCATCTGATGTTGAGCTGATCCAGGTTGGGTTTGCTGGTTGCTGCAGGTGGTCACAAAGTCAGGGCCAGGTGGGCACTGCAGATCTGTGGGTAAGGAGGTGGTGCCAGCCTTGAACGCATCACACCCAGACCAGTCCTGTGATCAGAAAACTGGACAGTAGCATGAAATAAAACATTATTTGTTTATCTTTTCTGAGCCTACAAGTTTCCCTTCAAATGATCCCTTCTGGTTGTTATCCCCCTCTGCCTCAGCAGTTGTTGCCATTGCACATCTTCCAAACCTGACAGAGGGGTTTGTACTCACATACCCACCCTGGACTGGGCATTTCCTTTGCCCTGACTGTGCCAAGAGCAAAGACTGGCAGGATTCTTACAGAGTGAGGGACAGGTTAAACCTTCCTCAGGGCTCTCAGCCATCTGGGCTGGAAATGAGGAAAAGGTCCTTCCCCCAGAGGGTGGTGGGCACTGCCCAGGCTCCCCAGGGCAGTGGGCACAGCCCCAAGGCTGCCAGAGCTCCAGGAGGGTTTGGATGATGCTCTGGGGCACAGGGTGGGATTGTTGGGGTGTCTGTGCAGGGCAGGGGTTGGGTTGGATGGTCCTGGTGGGCTCATTCCAGCTCAGGGTGTTCCGTGGCTCTCTGATGTGCTGGTGGGACCTGCAGTGGGAAGCTCTGGAGTGTCTCAGGGCACAGAAATGTGGAACTTCCACAGTCCCAAGGACATTGATCTGCCAAGCACTTTGCAAAATAAATGGGAATCTTTTCACTCTGAGTAATTAAAAATAGGTATTTACAATATTTGAACACACTTTGCCAAATCTAAAGGAGTTTAAAGGAACTGAAAGCTTCACATAGAAACCTGCCAACCACAACAACAAAGGAGTCCAAGTGTGTCCAACACGTGTCCATCACACTGCAGGTCCTCCAAAAGTCACCTTTCTGAGCAGAGCTTGGCAGGGCAATGGGACAGCCGGGTTTGCTCTCTGTGGTTCAGCCCCAGGGGGAGGCAGCCTCGCTGCCCACCAGGCTGAGACTCCCCAGGAATCAGCTCCATAGAAATTGGGTTTGATATCAGTTAGAAAGCAGCATTTTAATGAAATGGAGGCATCAGCTGCTGCATCAATTACAAAACACTATAAATTTATTCCAGGGTTTGTTCTAAAGAAAGAGCTTCTTTCCTCTATGACAAATAAACTCAGGGAAAAAATGGTTTTCTCACCAAATCTGGGGCAAGAAGGACAGACTGGGAGTTGTACATTTCCCTTGAGGATTACAGCTTAAAATATCTGATAATTAATAGCTCCAGTTCCAGGTCTCTTCAGACATTGTCTCTGAGTCCATGTGTGTCTCAGAACTAGGACACCTTTGCTGAGATCTTGGGAAATATCACAGAATCCCAGACTGGGTTGGGCTGAAAAGGACCTCAAACCCACCCAGTGCCACCCCTGCCATGGGCAGGGACACCTCCCACCAGCCCAGGGTGCTCCAAGCCCTGTCCAGCCTGGCCTGGGACACTCCCAGGGCTGGGGCAGCCACAGCTGTTCTGGGCACCTGTGCCACCACTGCATTGAGTTATTTCTTTTCTGGCCAAAACATTTCCCTAAGTCACTAAGCTGAGTTTGAATTTTCCTGGAATTGGTGCAGCTCCTTCCCACTGCACTCACACAGCTTTGGGTTCTGCATGAAACCCCAGCTCAGGTCACCTTGGGGCAGTCCCTGCAGTGCTGTCAGCTGGCCCAGGACCTGGGGAGGTGGTGGGGCTGGGGGTGACCAGGTGCAGGCTCTGGGGAGATGGTGGGGCTGGGGGTGATGTGGGACAGGCTCTGGGGAGGTGATGGGGCTGGGGGTGACCAGGGGCACTCTGTGTCTGCTCTGGGGAGGTGGTGGGGCTGGGGGTGACCAGGTGCAGGGGGTGTCTGCTCTGCAGAGCCGTGTTGGGCTGCTCAGAGCTCTGTTTGGCTGCTCTGTGCTGACCCTGTGCTGTCCCTGTGTGGTTGCACTGGCTGAGGGGGAGCAGCAGGTTCCTCCAGGCCTGGGCTGGTGTCTCTTCTGCTGCTCAAAGCCATCCTGTTCTTCCAAGGCTGGTTCACATCCGTCACTCCAGGGCTCCCAAAAGATGTTTCCCTTGCCCAGAGTGACTGAGGGTCTCAACCACACAGGGGAATGGGAGAGGACCTGAGTGAAAAGGATGGTACAGAAAGCCAGATTTTATTCTGTTCCCTCACAGTACTTTTCCTCATAAATACTCCTCTGGATTATGAAATGCTCCTTGCAGCAGAAGCAGGTCCATCAGGGCTGTGCCATTTCATGCTGTTAAACACTGGGACTCTCCAGATTCTCCTCACTTATCCCAGCAAGGCATGGGAAGGATTCCTTTCCTTTGCAGGATTTCATTGAAAGGGGGTTTATTGGATATGATCAAGTTTATCTCTGTCTAAATTATATTCTGTTAAAGATACACCACAGAGCCAAGTAAGGGTTTAAAACGGGGTTTGCTTTTGGAGCTGTGACTGAAGTCCTGCACTTTGGGAATGACTGAGTGAGGTGGCTCTGTCTGAGCAGCACCAGAGCTCTGCTGCTGTGGGACCAGAGACATTGCAGAGAGTCCCAGACTGGGTTGGGTCAGGAGGGACCTCAAAGCCCACCCAGTGCCACCCCTGCCATGGGCAGGGACACCTCCCACCAGCCCAGGCTGCTCCAAGCCCTGTCCAACCTGGCCTGGGACACTCCCAGGGCTGGGGCAGCCACAGCTTCTCTGGGCACCTGTGCCAGGGCCTGCCCACCCTCATAGCCAGCAATTCCTTCCCAGTATCCCACCTGTCCCTGCCCTCTGGCAGTGGGAAGCCATTCCCTGTGTCCATGGAGTAGCTCTGGTTGGACACCTCAGGATGTGTCTGGCAGGTCCCTGTTAAATGTTCTTTGTGTAGGTCTGGTTAGACCTGATTTCAGTTGCCCAAAACTGGCCCCAAGGTTGGATTGGAGGTGGTCCCTCAACAGGGAGAATTTTTTTCCAAAACCTGTGCCAGTACCAGAGGAACATCAGACTGGAGAAGGACCCTCTGGGTCTCCACATCCACCTCAGCCACAGTCCAAGTGCATTTCAACATCACTAAAATCCTCAGCACTTCCCAGTGTTACTGTCATGGTCAAAGCTGTGTTTAATCACAGCCTCCATCTGGCTCACACTTGCAAAGGGCCTTCCCCTTCCCATTTATCTCTTTGGCTTCCCTGGTGCATTTCCCAGCACAGTGAATTTGCTGTCTCTCAGCCTGGGGGATGATTGCATTTGCATAAGACTAAACAAATGGGAGTCATTTTTAGACAAGACTTTAAGGTTTGTTCTCCCAAGGTCAGGCTTTCTCCAGTCCTTGCTGCCCTCCAGGCACAGGGAGGTTTCTCCCCTTGGAAGCTCCCCTTGGTCAGAGCCTCTGGAGCCTCCTCTGGAGCCCCCCAGGCCCTCTGTGTCCCCCTCACTGCCCCTTCCCTCCCACCAACCCTTCACACACTGTCGACCTTCTCCTGCACAGCCATAAATCCTCAGCTAACTCCGAGTGTAACAATATGGAGAGATGTTATCCCAGGACTTGGCTGAGCCTTCTGAGGCCCATTATCTCACAATCTTTTCTTTCAAAGGAACATTTTTTGACAGCCCAGTCGTTTTCATCTCTTCTTTTCTTCCTGCTTTGACCTTCAGTTATTTTACTTCTTCCTTTGCTGGATATTTTAAACATTGCACCAAAAAAATCCAATTTATTGAGGCTTTCCTATAGTAAATGATTAACCTGGATGTAGTTAAATGCAATGCTTATTAACATCTCCCTGCATAATCCATTTACAGAATTAGTCTCGCTTATTCAGACAACCTGAAGGGGTTTGTGCTTTTGTCTACACGGCATCAGCACTAAAGCTTATAATTATTTCTGGTTAATGCAGCCCTTGGTGTTGGGAAATGCTGGTTTGTGTGTTCCAGCACAGCACTTCTCCTAATCTCTTGTATTAATTAGAGATACTGATATAATATTACTTTGTTCCCTTCTATTCAGCACCAGGAGAGATGTCTGAACATAATCCTGTCTGTGCTAAGGGTGTCTTAAATATTTTCACAACTGCTGGCTGGTGTAAAACATCAGGATTATGTGGAATAATCACTGAATTAGAAGCAAAGAGAGCTTGATAAGAGCACGTGGGACTTTGGGGCTGGCCATGGACTTCTCCTGCCCCAGGACTGACCCGGTGTGTGGATGGGGAGGTGGAAGTTCAGGTCCCTGCCAGCCCAAAGCAGCCTGGGGATGAACCCCTGGCCCCTCCTGCTGCTCCCTGTGAGGCTCAGCTGCAGCTCCTGCCTCAGCCACAGGGCTGGGGAACATTTAATGACTTACCCATTAGCGGCAAAGGAAATTATTGTCCTTCCATGACTGAAGCTGACAGTTTAAACTTACTGTGCCTCCTAAATCCTGGCTCATTTTACACTTCAGACATGAAACTTCATCAAGCTCGTTTTGTTCTTCTTCTAGATGGAAATTCACTGTCTTTAAGGTACTTTAAGGTGTCACTGCCAGGGCTCTGAACTGAATTTGCTCATAAAATCACAGAATCATTGAGGTTGGGAAAGCCCTCCCAGACCACCAAGTAAAATATTCCCCCAGCACTGCCAAGGCCACCACTGACCATGTCCCCAAGTGCCACATCCACAGGGCTTTGGAATCCCTCCAGGGATGGGGAACCACCCCTGCCCTGGGCAGCTGTGCCAGGGCTGGACAGCCCTTTCCAGGAAGGAATTCCTCCTGATGTCCAACCTGACCCTCCTGCCAGTGCCCTCTGCTCCTGTCCCTGTGCCCTGGGGCACAGCCTGACCCACCCCCAGCTCCCCCTCCCAGCAGGGATTGCAGAGCCAGAAGGTGCCCCCTGAGCCTCCTTTTCTCCAGGCTGAGCCCCCCCAGCTCCCTCAGCCCCTCCTGCTGCTCCAGCCCCTTCCCAGCTCCCTCAGCCCCTCCTGCTGCTCCAGCTCCTTCCCAAGGCTCAGCACAGGGAGACCCACTGGCTCTGGTTTCCATGGCAGAGCCACCAAGGTGTTCTGATGGAGAACCCTCCACCCTCTGCAGCCCCACCATGTCCTCCTTCCCCTCTCTGGGCACCAAAAGCTCCACAGGCTGTAAGATCAGCCCTTACATCGTGCTCTGTTGTCGTGGTGGGGACGGGGCTGATGGCAAAGCCCGGGGTGGCTGCAGGTGTAATCCCAGCCTCCAATAATTCACTTTCCTTAATTCCTAATCACACCCACCTGCCCCATCCCCTTCCTGCAGAAATAGTCTGTGAGAGTCTCTGTGTGTGTGTGTGGAACAATGACATGGCAAGACTTCAAGAGGGGAAGAAAAGCAGATTTTATGCTATTTTCAAACAGTTAAAACTTTTCCTTTATTCCTCAACTAAGGGCTTAGTCTGACATGAAAAACCCCACGGAAATGAGCAATGCAAGAACAAAGTGCCCTTGCAGAGCTTGGCCCAGGGAAGCAGGGGCTGCTCAGCTCTTACCACAGTAATTGCTCCTTGGAGATGAAGGACTGTGGAGACCATACTGAGGGCCTTTACATTTGTAAATTGTAAAACTTGTTTATTTTTCAAGTTTGTAAAACATCACACAAAAAAAAAAGTCCATGGAATTTTATTAATTTAAGAAGAAAATTTTCTTGGGCCAGCAAAAAATTCAGGGAGACTCAGGAAAAGTGACTCAGTACTCTGAGGTGGAAAAGGACTGCAGAAATTTATTAATTTTGAAGCCCTTTTAAGCCTCAAGCACCACATTTGAAGCTTTGTGTCCTGCAGTGGTCTTACTGTGACATCAGAATGGGTAATTAAACTGCTCCAGCTTCCCTTCTGCAGGTTTCTCTCCCATCCCATTGCCCTGGTGAGGCAGCTCTGGGAGCTGTAACTCTGCTCCATTATCTGCCCAACTCAGTGTATTTTTCCCTCATTAACTCACTTTGTACCTTTGTGCTGAAACAATCCAGGTATGATTTAATAAGCCTTGGAAAGACAGAGCTGGTTCAGAGGCAGGAAATCAGATTTACATAATTTTCCACTGGCTTTTACAGCCACCAGAGTTCAAATGAGCTTTAAGTTGAGGGAACTCTTTTAATGCCACCAAATGGAACAGCACCTGTGCTTGGCCTGAGCAGCCTCACCTGGGCTGGGGATAAATTAGGGGTTGGTTTGTCCCAGTGTCTGAGCACAGAAAGGCCCTTTGCAGGGGAGCAGCAGAGCCCTGGCCTGCCCTCAGTCATGGCCATCAGGCACCAAACCAAAAATCCAGAGAATTGGTGGGTTGGGTTGGGTTGGGTTGGGTTTATTACCTGCACCCTTCTGCATGGGGGGAACCCAGGGGGGGTTGGTTGTCTCACACACCCTGCAGCAAACAGAGCTCAGAGTTCTGTGGAGGCAGAAAAGGAGCATTTATGTTCCCCTGCTTGGACTGAACAAGACCTGGAATTCAGGATTATATTTCTCCTGTGTCTTCCCTCTCTTTGCATGCACTCAGTGTGTATTTACTCAGGAATTTGAGAAAGATCTCGTGGTAAACAAATAAATACCATTTCTTCAAGGGGGCTGGAAATAGGTAGGAATGTCTTTGGCTGAGCAAAATTGTCAACCTTTCTCTTTTGGACTTGGGCAGAAAATGAGTTGTTTTCCAACAGAGTCAAATCCAACCCCCCTCGTTGCTCTCAGTAACTTTGACACAGCTCAATTATTGCAATGGTTATAAAGGAGTCTCCTCTGACACCAAGTTCTGCAGTTTGAAATCCTTCCCTGAGGCCAGTTTGTCCTCTCTGAGCACTCAGCACCGTTCCCTGGCTGGGGTGGCAGAGGGCTGGGCTGCTCTTGTAGCCTTTCCTCGGGTTTTCTGGGGGGTGTTCCTGCTGCACTGAGTGTTGTCCTTGCAGAATTGGTGCACTCTGAGGATGTGTGAGAACTGGCACTGACCCGTTTCCCTCTCTCTGCAGCTCCCAGCACAGCCCAGTACGGCATCACCGGCGACGCCGAGGTCCTCTTCTCCTGCTGGGCCCTGGTGCTGACCCTGCCCTCCCTCAGTAGCATATTCTACCTGAAGAACATCATTCTGCACTAAAAGTAAAGACCCCTAAAGGCTCCTAAGGATTCCCTGGAAGTGCTGGTGCCTGGCTCCGATCGGGTAGAGTTGGTTACGGCGGCGCGGGCTGCGACGGCAGCGCCGACCCGGGGATGGCGCCGGCTGCAGAATCGCTCACTCTGTAAATACTTTAATTCCCCTCCTTCTTTTGGATTAGCTCCATCCCCTTGTGAAGCAGTACACGTTGTCCTTTTCTAAGACGTGAGAACTCTGAATTACTTTTAGAGGATATTAATTGTGGTTTCATGTTTGTAAGCGACGAGTTTTCAGAAGCATCAGTCATGGTCTGCTGAGCGCAGACTGCAGTTTACAAGAGAAAAAAGGATATTGCAGTAAAAATGTGCTTCTTTAAGGCTGCAATACAAACATTCAGTTCCCTTCTGGACCACCATTCTATCCACATTTACACAGAAGCATTTGTCCTTTTTTGAGTAAAAAAAAAAAAAATCAAATAATATTGCCTTCAAAATACTTCAAAATATTACACATATCTAGATCTTCTTCTAGCATGATATTCAGGTTTCAAGAATGAGCCTTGTATTATAACTGCACTGTGCAGTACTGCTTCTGTTCTCTTCCCTTTCTCCTGCAAATTCAGCATGGTTGTGCCTTCATAAAACACGACTTTCCTCTTCCTCTCCAACCAACCTGGAATGTGTTTTGGGAAAAGCTAAAGCATCCTTTGGAGCATAGGAAATCTCTAGCTGAGGATGGAGGTGCTACAGGATACAAGGAAAAGCTCCTCTCCCGTCCCCAGGGAGTCCACGAGCTGCTCCAGACACTGGTTTAGGTCAAGGGTAGCACCAAGTCCTTTCTGGTTTTCCCTCCACCACCACTAACCAGTAGGTGATCTCTGGAAAAATTCATTTTCCTGCTCCAAAAGAGAACCCAAATGATCTTGAGGCATCTTTTGAATGTAGGTAGTTTCCCACACCCCTCCTGAATCCAGACCCCTACATGGCTGTAAATGGCAGAACCTGAATTGTCTCTTTTGTATTTCTGGCAAACCCCACAGGAACTGGTATTTTTCTTGCACTTAATTTTGTACTGGTTTGGCTAATTTAGCAATGATAAAGGATGCTTTTAAATATTAGAGATCTGAAAATACATGAAATATCAGCAGAATTTTATATATAGGCATAGAGATACTGAAAGGAGGTTGCTCCAGTGCTGGTTCTGAAGTGCAAGTTGCCACCCACGGGAGGGTCACCCTCCCAGGCAGGATCTGTGCCCACACTGGGCAGGTCCCTCCCCAGCAGGGCAGCCCCACACACCATCCCAGTCCTGCAGCCCAGGGGGGACACTCACAGCACACTGGGAAGGATCAAGTGTCCAAACAGTGTATAATGTTGGGTTTGGTTTTTAAAGTCTTGGACAGTGTTAACATGAAGTGTGCTCCCAGTTTGCACCTGATCTCAAACTGCCATCTCTGGGGCTTGCTGGGCCAACAGCCCCTGGATCCCAGGGCCCTGCTGACCCCAACAGATCTGCCCTTGCTCACAAACAGCTTTTGTTACATGAATAACAAAACCATTGTCCCAGAATCCCGGACTGGGTTGGGTTGGGAATGACTCAAAGCCCACCCAGTGCCACCCCTGCCCTGGGCAGGGACACCTCCCACTGTCCCAGGGTGCTCCAAGCCCTGTCCAGCCTGGCCTGGGACACTCCCAGGGATGGGGCAGCCACCATGATCCTTCCCATGGTCTGTGTATGAGCCCCACCAAGAGAGAGAATTGTTACAGTCCCACCTTTTTCCTCCTCCCAGCAGGTTTTGGCAGGCAGCAGCTCCAGAGGAGCACTGGGTGTTCTCAGCAGCCCCAGACTGAGCTCAGATACCCCATTTTTGGCAAGGAGGACTCTTGAGTTTCACTGCACTCAGTCCCTGCTGTCCCAGCGTGCAGCCAGAATGTGCAGGGAATGTGCTGTCACTGCTACTGAAGGGATAGGCAGAGCTCTGTTGGTTCCAAGGAGCTGTCCTGGTCACTGTGTGGACACTCCATGACAGACCACACCATTTCTCCCATTGTTTGCAGCCATGTGCCAAGAGTTACTGTTTCCACAAACGTGGCATTTTTAAAACCTGCAATAACATGACCAAATCCATTCTGTGAGGAAGGAGGACAAGTTCCACTCCAGCTATACTGCACACAGTCCTCATGTTCCAGTCTCTCTTGTATTGCAGCTTTAAAGGGCTCTGTTTTGGAATCCATTCTCCAGAAGCAGTGAGGCTGCAGGAACCATCATGGCAGTAGAGTCTGATGGAGGAACAAGCAAGGCCAGGGATAACCCAACCCATTCCCCTCGTGTCGAGTGCAGTGAGAGGGTTCTGTGCCATGGCTGGATCCAATCCTGCATTTCAGTAACATGTGGCATTCCAGTGGTCCCTGGTGTCTGGAACTGACCTCTCCAGCAACAGAATGGAACAAAGAGCAGCTTTATTAAATATGAAAAGAGAATATATAGCTGGCTGTTTGCACTGGGAGGAGGCAGAGCCACTGCATGACAGGGACAAGGTATTCAGGCCCATGGTGGAGTTTTCACTCTGGGGGGACATAATTCCTGTCAAGTCCAAAAAGAAGGGAAAAAACCCCCAGCAAGTTGCCAAGTGTCTCTTGGTGCCAGTGGCAGCCCTTAGGGCAGCAGGGGTGGTTGGGTGGGAGCTGCAGGGGGCTGGAGGTGGGTAGTGGTGAGGCCACTGGGATGGGTGTCCTTGGTGTCTGTGGGGTTTGGGCTCCTGAAGGAGCTCTGGGGCTCAGCAGCCCTGACTTTGGCAGGGTTGGAGCTGGAGGGGCAGTGGGTCACATAAAGCCACTTGGTGAGTCCCTGACTGACCTGGTGGGGGTACCCCCCTTAGCTGGGGGTGACCAGGAGGGCCTCCCCAAGGGGCTGTGCTGCAAACTGACCCCAGCATTCCATTGGAACTGCAGAGTGAGAGAATGCTCTGGGTTGGAAGGGACCTTAAAGACCATCCTGTTCCAACCCTGTCGTTTGTGGGGAGCCCTTTAGGCAACTGTCTGAGTGTCTGTTCTTCCAAGTTCTGACCCATAATGTTCATACCTGTTGGGCAAATCTTACTCTATCTATTCCCACCTTTCAAATGCAAAAAATAAATGGCTTAGCTGAAATATTTCCATCAAGGTTGTTGTCCACATTGGCACCCCCAAAGTCTGTGAGCTCCTCCCTGTGCAGACACTCAGGGCTGCCCCCAGGGCCCCAGGGATGCTGCTGGCCAGGAATCCTGTCCTGATCCTCACTGGAAGGAAGTCACAACTGCTGGAACAAATGCAGTTGGTTTCTCAAGGGTTTACAGCTTGGCAGGATCCTCCAGAGCCAGAGAGTTTTGTTTTAAACTGTTCCATAGAGACTGGTTTGGAGTCAGGGCTGTGTTTAAGGCCCAGGAGTGTTGAAGCCCCTCACAGTGACAGCTGTTCCTTTGCACATTTCTGAGCAAGAGTTCCAGAGAGACAATGGCAAATGTTCTGCTACCAAAACCTCCAGTGAGCCCCCAGAACTGTGTTATGAAGAATGTGTTTACCAAAATATGTATTTCCATGGATAAACAATATGCCTTAAAGACTAAATATGCATTTACTTCTCAGGCTGGATCAGAGTCGTGCCCGGCCTGGAGGTAAATAATCCACATTTCACAACTGCCATGGAAGGGTTTGTTCCTCTGGAGAAAAAAGGGAGGAGAAAAAGCATTTCATTTAAAAGAATCTTAATTCATTTTAAAGGTCTTGCACAAACTGACACATGTGAAGAAGTCCAGGAGAAGGGTGAAGCTTAGCCTGGCACTTTGGCACTGGCAATGGGGGGTCTGCCATGGGGGCTGTGGTGCCACCCAACATCTGGCATGTCCCATTCCAGGTGCCCTTCTGCCCTCACCCAGCTCCCTGGGGTGGCCCTGAGCTGGAGCAGAGTGAGGGGCTGGTGCTCCCTGTGCCACAGCACTGCAGGAAAGGGGCCACCTGCCCACCCTGTGCCACTGCTGCCAACACCAAATCCTGTAAAACAAGGAAATGTTAACTAAAAAATAGGATTTGAGAAGCAGGAATTAAAAATTCTCCACTCAGCCTTAATACTGAGAGCAGAGGAAGCAGGACTGGTGTGGGAGGGAGGGGTTTGCTGTGAGTTTGAGGGCACTGCCCTGGGCTGGGGCTGCTCCTCTGCAGGGCAAGGGAGGGCATTTATTCTGTGGTGGGCAAAGGCCATAATCAAACTGGGCACAGCCAGGCCAAGGCACTGGCACAGGTCTGGGGCTGATCTGGGAGGAGTCTCAGCAAATCCTGCCCTGAGATTTCTGCCTGAGCAGCAGCAGGGGAGGGTTGACAGGGGCACCTTCAGCACTGAGCACGTGCTTGTTTGTTCCTGTCCCTTTATGCCTAATTCATGAACAGCTCCAAGGTTCCTTTTTATTACAAATTCTCATGTTCAAAACTGCAGAGATCAGCACATTTGCCACCTCTCATAAGCTTAGTTTTCAGTCATTCATATTTTAGGGCATATTAAACTTCCCCATCACTGGGTGGGATGAACATCCCCATTACAGGATGGTGGGGGGAGCGATTCCCTCCTGCTCTGGCTGCTCTGCCCTTGTCAGGGACAGAGCTCAGCAAGGCTGGGGGGCTCTGGGGGGGCTCCAAGGGGGGCCCATCAGTGCCAGCCACTCTGCAGGCCCTGCACAGTGTTGGCTCCACAGCTCCCAACTTCCAGTTATCCCTCAGGATCTGCTGTAATTTCTGCAGCAGCCGTGCCAGGGATGGGAGAAATGCAGGAGGGACCTTGTCCTTGTGCCTCCCTGGAGAGCCCCAGGCAGAGCAGGGCACTGGGTTCACCCACCCAGGACTCTGAACACCCACCAAGAGCAGTGGGAAGCAGCAGAGCTGGCAGGGATTCCCTGCAGCCCTCAGTGCCTCAGCCCCAGGAGGGGGAGGCAGGTACACCTTGGCCCCCAGTTACAGAATAAATCACTTTGTGCAGCTGCCAGAACTGAGGGCCAGGGAGGGGGAGACACTGCAGTGCTGCTCCAGCCACAGGAACTTCCCCTCCTACTGCCAAATATTGGAGTCCTCACTGTTCCTACCCTCTTCTCTTCTGCTGCCAGATAACAAACTGCCTGTAATGATGATGAATATTCTCCTTGGTATCCAGAGGGGGAAATCTGCTCTCTCCTAATGCTCATCCACCCCTCTCTTTATTATTTCTCAGCCCAAACCCAAACCCAATTGGAACATTAGGCACCACAATTGATGTGCAGTAACATCAGCTCAGCCCCAGCAGAGGCAGGAGCACAGCCCTGCATGAACCTCCACACAGCACTGAAATGGGAGCCCCAGTGAGGGAAACCCTGAGCTGGGCTGGAACAGCAGCAGCCTTGTTTGCCGGGGGGTGGCTGAGGGGCCATTTTGTGTCTGTATTTTCCCTCTAAACCAGACTCTCCTCTCCTGCAGGTGGTTAATTGGGGCTGGGAGGTGCAGCCGTTGAGATGGGCTGATATTTTGGATGTGCCAGTTCAGGTGGAGCCTCAGCACAGGCAGGAGAGCAAAGAGTGGGGGGAGCTGCAGGACAGACTGGCTGTGCCACCCGAGCCTAATGAGCCAGTTCCTGGCAGGAGCTGGGGCTGGGCAGGAGCTGCAGGAGGCAGCTCAGTTCATTAGGCTGTGAAAGCTCTAAAAGCTTCAAGGAGCTGCTTCTCCTCTCCCATTTGAGTGAATTGCTAAAAGCACTGAGCTGTTCTTCCACAGAACTTCAAACTCACTGTTTCCTTCGTTATCCTGGACCTTTCTACATGTATTACTATAAGCAAAAAGCAAGTTAAGTTTGGAGTAAACTGCTGCAAATTCCCTTCCCCCAAGCTCTTAAACAGAGAGCCTGGGAGGCTGGGCTGGGCACCAGTGGGTCTCACTTGCCACTCTTTGCTGTATAAAGAGGATTTAATGTCTGTTTGCCAAAAAATGTGGGTCACAAGTCCCTGTGACTGCTTTCTAAACTACTTTTAGCAGGACAGGTGCATGAATCCTCCACAGCTTTGTGTTGTGGGGGTCAGAAGGGCAAACAGTGTGACAGGACAAGACACCTTCCCATGTGCTGCTCCCAAGGCCTTGGTCCTGTCTCTGAGTCCTCATCTCCTGGCTCCCATCTCATGGTCCTCTTCTCTTAGTCCCCATCTCTTGGCCTCCATCTCTTGGTCCCCATCTCTTGGCTCCCATCTTTTGGTCCCTGCATCTTGGTGCTTGTCTTGGTGCTCATCTCCTGGTCTTGGTCCCCATCTCTTGATCCTCATCTCTTTATCCCTGTCTCTTGGACCCAATTTCTTTGTCCCCATCACTTGATGCCCTTCTCTTCCCAGCCACAGAGCAGGGGAAGGCAGGGGAGCAGGAGGACAAGGCTGCAGCTCTGGGTCTGAGTTCCCAACCCATAACCTGGACCTTAAACCCAGGCATCAGACACAGTCACCAGAGAGACCAGGGGGTCTCAGTCCTTGCACACTGAGGGCTGAGCTCCCACCTTTGCTACCAAGAAGGTCTCTCAGTTCATCCTAAACAAACCTGAGAGCTCCATGATGTTCTTCTGGCCAAACCTCCCTCCCCAGGCTGGACATGTCCACCCTGGCACCCTGGGGTGTGGGGGGAGAGGGCAGTGCCCCTGTGCCAGCTGCAGCAGGGCAGGGATGGCTGGTGGGACACGGCGTGGAACAGACACCAGAGCTGCTCATTTTCACCATGGGAGCTTCAATCAGTGTCTCAGCCTCTGTTTCAAAGCCTTAAGCACCTTTCTGCAGAAGGCCACGAAGCAGGAGAGTACATTGAAGACGTTCATTTGCCCAGGTTAATCAGGCTGGTGCCTGGGCTGGGGCACAGCCGCTCCACGGCGGCAGCTGCGGCTCCTGCGCCAGCGCCACGGCGGCACCACAGCCCAGAGAGGGGCTCTGAGAGCCCCTGGGGTGGCACTGCCCTGCACGAGATTGCAGATAAGGCACTTCATTCTCCTGGAAAAAATCAGCCAAAGGCTTTGACCTTCTGTGTGAATGCGGAATTAGCACTCCGGGAAAGGTTAATGAGCAGAAGGGAGGGGAGGAGTTCACTGAGACACTCCTGGAATGGGTTTGGGCACGGGCAGGTCTGGGGGCAGCTCTGGGGCACATGCAGGTCTCTGGGGCAGGTCTGGGACAGGAGGAGCTGCTCCCTCAGCCCTGTGGCCACCAGGACAACCTTGTCAGAGAGGAGGAGGAGGATTTCCCACCAGAGGATGGGAAGGGACAGGGCTCCACTGCAGGTCTTGCCCATGGCACACTGGTCTTGGTCCTCAGCTGAGACCCCCATGGAGAACATGGGACCTTTCTCTGAGCAGTGAAAGTGTGTTCCTTTTTCTGACAAGCCATGATCTTGAATTACAATTTATTTCTTTGCTTCCTCAACAAGTTGGTGCTCATTGCAATTATTTGGCCAGATGGTGAAATGTGCAGGGATTGCTGCCAGGCTCTTCCTCTCAGACTTGGCATCTCAGCCCCTTCAGCAAGGGTCTCCTTCATGGGTGTTGATTTGGCCAATTCAGGCCAAAAACAACCCAGCCTTCCCCCCCACCTTCAAACTTTCTCAATTTCTAATTCCCCTCCCACCCCAAAATTATGCCATCACTGCTGCAAATGACAAATCACAATGGTGAATGTTGGGGTGGAGCCCTCAAAGGAATGGCAAGAATTAGGGCTGCTGTAATTCAAGAGTCATTTGATTGTGTTCATGGCTCGTGCCATCAAAGGCATTTTGCCTGTATTTAATGTTCCCACGTCTGGCAGAACCTGGGAGTTGTGACAAGTGCTTTGACACAGCAACAGATTACAAATATTTGGGAAGAAATCCCTTCCACAGGCTGAGGCAGAAAAGCAAAACCAAACCACACCCCAGTGGGTTGTGATGCAGGGACTGCTCAGTGCCAGGCCAGAGACTTAATCATGGAATCACAGCCTGGTTTGACTTGGAAGGGACCTTGAAGATCATCCAGTGATGATGGCACCAGTGCCTTTGGAAGGGTGAATGAGTACAGGAGGGGAAGTGTCCCTGCAAACCCCTTCCAGTGTCCCTGCAGAGCCATCCCAGTGTCCCTGCACACCCATCCCAGTGTCCCCTCCCAGTGTCCCTGCACACCCATCCCAGTGACCCTGCACACCCATCCCAGTGTCCCATCCCAGTGTCCCATCCCAGTGTCCCTGCACACCCATCCCA
>JAWWLY010000005.1:638903-649348 GCA_035041215.1 Gymnopithys bicolor
AAGGAAGGAAGGAAGGAAAGAAGGAAGGAAGGAAGGAAGGAAGGAAGGAAGGAAGGAAGGAAGGAAGGAAGGAAAGGAAAGAAAGAAATTATCTTTGGGTGTGGATATTGAGTCTGAAAGCTCTTCCAGGCACTCATTTATTTGTCATTACCTTCATTAAATAACAAATGGGAGATTTCATGTGCAGCCTTTGCAGGGGTTTATTACTTTGAAATCCACATTCTCAGTCAGTCCTTAAAATTTTGTGCCCTCATTAAATTCAGCCTAATTTTCAAAGGTCAGAAAGTACAAATAAACCATAGAATAAGTAAAGCCCCCTGAGTGAGGCCGAGTTGCTGAGGTGTTGGCTGTGTGTGCCCTGGCAGGACGAGGACGAGGACGATGCCGACCTGTCCAAGTACAACCTGGATGCCAGCGAGGAGGAGGACGGGGCCAAGCAGCCGAAGCCGCCGCGGCGCAGCCGCTCCAAGTCCCGCTCGTCCCACTCGCGCTCCTCCTCGCGCTCCTCCTCCCGCTCCAGCTCGAGGTCCAGGTCCAGGTAAACGGGTACAGGTCCAGGGGAACGCCAGGCAAAATGTCAGTATCTAACTTCCTTCTTTACTTGTTTTTCTTGATTGCCTTACAGTTAATGATGTGAATAACTCTGTGTTGGGGTTTGCAGAGGGGGGCGATGCCCTGTCTGCCCCGTGGGTCCTGGTGGGGGAGGGAATTTGAGCTGATGTTTGGTTAAATCCTTCAAAGCAACTGAAAAATAGAACTCATTTTCACGTTGTTCAGGGCTGTGGGCTGTGTGTGGTGCAGTGGTTGAACAGAGGGGGGCACTGCTGGGGTGGGAGGAGGAGGCAGGAGAGGCAGTGACGGTGCAGTCCGGGCAGATTCAGTGCAAGGACACAATTCCTGGGAATAAAGACAAGAAACTTGAACTTGGCTTGAAGGCAAGTGACAAAGGTTTGAGTACAGTGGCAATGTTGTCAGAGCCTCCCCATCCTGGGAGTGTCCCAGGCCAGGCTGGACGGGGCTCAGAGCAAACTGGGCTCATGGAAGGTGTCCCTGCCCATGGCACGGGGTGGGATGAGCTTTAAGATCCCTCCCAGCCCAAACCAGTCTGGAATTCTCTAATAACAGTGAAGGTCTATGTGGGAGCACACAAAGGTCTTCTGGACAGACTTAAGTTCTCTGATTCCTCTTTAAATTCAGTAATAAACGAACAGTCAGGGCTCTGTAAACATGTGATGGAGATCATGCTGGAGCTTTTGAGCTGCCTCAAAACTGATGCAGGGAGGATGCTGATGGGTTTGAGGCCTGAAATCTGTACTGGGCACAGGGTTACACATAAAATTCATAAATATATATAGAGTTCAAGTTTCTTCTCATCCTCCCAGCTCTGTAACTGCCTCTCTCTGCTCTCAGTCCAAATGTCAAGTAAAAAGTAGCTTATCCACAATTCCAGCTTCCTGTTGAGCATTTTGCTTCTGGCTGCAGATAATTGGAAATATCAGTGGCCATTTGTGGATGATTCTTTGTGGGTTTTAACAGGGTTTTAATGTATTTTCTAGTTAGTATCTGTTCACACTGCTGGTGTCCTGCCAGCAGAGTGAGGAAGTGGTGGTATGAGAGCAAGTAGAATATGTTTTTCCTGAAAATATTATTAGAAATTGATTGCAGAGCCTCCTTTAACAATGATTGCTGCAAGTCCTCTGCCATTGTTACATATCCCTCGTGGTTTGTGCTTTAACAAAAAACTATCAGTGAAAAATTGGAAAATAATTTTGGCTGGTTACAAGTCTTGTTAGATATGGCTGTGCTTTAGCCCCAAAATTACTACTTAATTTTAGTTCAGGGGAAAATCTTTCTGTAAAACAGAAGCTGATTGTAAAATGCTTGTGAAAGCTGACTGGGGGAACAACAGAGCTGGCCAGTCCCAGTGCTCTTTATGTGCTTTGCTTTTCAAAGGACCTGATGGTTTTCCAATTAAGGCACAAATCAAGGCATTGATTTCATGAAATAATGAGTGGATAAATAATGAATAGATAAGCAGTTGCTTCTTTTTGCCAAGTAACTGCAATCCTGTTTAATTGCTGTGCTTTGTTCTAGGAAACACAACCTAAAGCTGACTTGATAAATATTTAATGTGCCATCTTACTCTGTCAAGTGTCTGGTTTAAAATGTGCTCTGGTGATGCTGGGAGGGAAGGAGGAAAAAACTGTCACCTTGGTGACTCCAGCTGTGCTGCTGCATCGTGTCTCTGCTCACAGGAGCAGCTACTCTGCTGCAAGCAAGTCAGACTGGAAAAAAATCTCCCATGTTGTTGCAGGTCCCATTCCAGGAGTTCTTCCAGTTCCAGATCAAGATCTCGCTCCAGTTCCAGAGAACAGTCGAGATCTCGTGGGTCGAAATCCAGGTGAATGAGGTACCACTCTGTCCTTGCAGAGAGGAGAGGGCAGAAGGACCAGCCCTGCTGGGTTCATGGTGAAACGGTCAGGAAAACATGAACTGTTCTCTCTCAGAAGTCAGAGTGCCCGGGGTGTGAGCACGAGGCTGTGCCCCCACAGAGGGGGGTGTGGGTGGGGGGCAGCAGGTTCAGAGTGGCCTCAGCCGGCCCAGCACACACCCCCCAACCGCAGGGAGGAGGAAGAAGGACCGGAGTGCCTGGTCCTGCTCCAGGCACTTGGGGTGCTCTCACTGGTTCCACTTGGGCTGCTGGATGTGGAAGAGCATTAGAAATGCCCTGTTGGTCTTGTGTTTAGTGCTCATTCCACACCTTCCACGAGGCGCTGCAGCCCCTCTGAACTTGGGGAGTGCATGGCAGGGTTGGTGGTGAATGTGTGAGGGGCTGAGAGCAGCCTGAGCTGGTTCTCTGGAGCTGCCACTGAGCTGTGCAGGGCAGAGTAACAAAAGCACACTGGAGGTGTCCTTGCACACTGACAGCACGTTCCTGTGTGGTGGATGAAGAGCTGTCCCTTCTCCAGGCCTGCAGAGAATCCTAAAACTAAACAAGGGTGATTGAGCTGGGAAGAAGGATCACAAATGGTGCCACCACCCTTTGGTGGCAGGAACGTGCTGTGGATTGTCATGGGATGGTCAGCATGGGATGGAATCTCCTTTTGGGAAGAGGAGAAGAGTCCCTGTGTCCCCACGAGAGGCTGAGGGGGCTCCTCAGCTGAGCTGGATTGTTTGAGGTGCCACGTGGCCATTCACAGAGTGCATTAGCTTGGCCTTACAGGCATTTTATATCCTTTTGAAAGGACAATTTAGGACTTTTTAGCTCTTACTTTTTCCACAAGTGGGTTTTTTGGTTTTTTTAGAAAGCCAGAGTGATTCTTGAGTGCTGTGAGTGAAGATGGTTCATTTTAAATTTTTATGCCAAAATTACTGTATTCTAAGATTTCTTTTTAAAAAAATAATTTTGACTGCATTCTAGAAGGCTTTTTGCATTATTTTGGTGGAGGAAGATTTCTGTCTCTACAGTTTTATTCTGAGATGTGCAAATATACCTGCTGAATGTGTTACTCGTTCAGTCAGATGAATATTACAGCTCTCCCAAGTGAAATACCCATTAGGATATGAACTGAAACAGGGTTAAAGCAGCTCTAGATCTCTGGGGATTTTTGCTTTGGGAATTGAACTGCTGAGGAAGGTCCTTACAGAGGCAATTTCCTGGCTCAGTTTCCCAGTGCTTTTTTGTCCAAGTGGGTCATTCTGGTGAGTGCTGGGAAGAGCTTTCCAAACCATTGGTGGCCCATTTATCAAGTAACACTGTTTAGCAAAACTTACTCAGAAAACTACCTGGCAGTAGGAGGTTTTGGCAGAGAATCAGCAGTAAGTATGGAAGGCCACAGGTGTGTCGTGCAGAGCCCTGGCTGGTGCAGAGTAGGGAGTGTTCATGGAAACTGTCTGTCTGTCTGTCTGTCTGTTCTTTCTTTGTGCTTCCTCTGCGATCCCAGAATTAAATCTGATTTATCTCTTAATCAATAAAGATCCAGCTCCAGGTCCTACAGGGGGTCTTCCACCCCAAGGAAAAGATCTTACTCCAGCTCTCGCTCCTCGTCCTCCCCCGAGAGAGGCAAGAAGAGAAGCCGCTCTAGATCCTCCTCCTCTGGTGATCGCAAAAAAAGGCGCTCGAGATCACGGTCGCCCGAAAGGTTTGGGTTTATGTAGAATAAGAATGGGTGTATTGAAATGTGTGATTTTTTATTTTATTTGTTCTGAAGGACTGAGATTCGCTGGGAAGGAATTCAATCTGATCAGTTATTCTGATAGTAAATGTAGTTTTCTGGCTTCCCCTGCTCTTACTTCCTCTTAAACCCTCTGTAATTGATTTTCTTTATTATTATTTTTCTCCCCCCCTCTAATGAAATCCCTCCTGGTAGGAGCATGTTCATAGAAAGACCTGGCTCACCCTTTCAGTGTGTGAAAGTGTCACTCTGTACATTACTGAGTTATTTTCATAAGTAAATACTGCATTTAGAAATTGTGTTCTACTCTCAGTATTAACTTGGGCTTCTAGTATTAAATTAGTGATTAAAGTTACTTGATAAGGCCCCTATCAGAAATACTTGGCTTCCAGCTATTGTAGGGTACAGACTGCTCCGAGTGGGTGCCAGAATCCATTTCCACTCATTTCTGTGCCTGCTTTCTCCGTTTGTATCTTGCAGACGCCGCAGATCCTCCTCCGGATCCTCCCATTCTGGTTCCCGTACAAGTTCTAAAAAGAAATAATGTATTAAAGCTCACATTTACAAAAAACCCACCAAAATTCCAGTCAGTGCATGAGACATTTTAAGAAGTTGGTGTCTTACTTGGTCAGAAGTGCTAAATCTGCTCGTAGAGGTGCATGTCTGTCCTTGCTTTCTGGCAAACTGCAGCTTTGTTCATCCATCACCCAAACGTCAGGCAGCATTTTAAGCCATAAACTCCCGGCAGAGGCAGCAGGTTCTGTGCTGGGTGTGGGCAGGGCAGGTGGTTACTTTGAAAGATCAGTTCCTCCAGTCCTGGCTCCCTCAGGTGTAGGAGCAGGTTGGGAATGTCCTGGTCTGGCTCTGGCATACCAGGGGAACCCCTGGGTTTGTGCAGCCGCCTCGGAGCTCCCACAGCGCAGGGAGGGCTCGGGGCTGGCACTGGTGGTTCTTCCACGCTGAGGTACCAGTGTGGATGGACAGCCCTCTCTAGCAATGCCCAGTGCACAGCAGCTCTCAGACCCCCAGCCCATCATGATTCCACAGAGGGGGTTACCCTTCATTCCTGGGCACTGAGGACACCTGAGACTGGAAGTTCTTTGCTGCAGCCAGCAAAGGGCCCACTGGCTGTGGTGCTTTCCTCACCCTGGACTCCACAATCCCTTTACAAACAGATCCCTTAGGATCTGCTCCTGCCATGGAGGAGTTTGGAACTAGCTCTTGGAACCAAGGGAAGCTTCCACAGGCCACCTGTAAAATTCCCTTGGGGGCTGACTAAAATTTTCAAGGTATCTCAATTTTATTTTTCTTTCAAAAAAAAAAAAGAGAATGAATAAACTGTGCAGAAAGTTCTGGCATCCTAAATGTGTTCTTCATCGATCATTCTTTTTTCCTTCAACTAATTTATGGCTTAAAATGCTTTGTGGAATCCATTTTAGTATAAAATTTGGTCTATCTTGAACTCCGTTTTGTTAAGAAAGGTTTAAGTCTCTTCAATGCCATCACAAGGTAAGTATGGTAAGGAAAATTGTTCTTTCTAAGCAAGGAAAAAGCAAAATGTCTGCATTTATTTCAGCAGTAAAACTCCCAAACTCACATTTGCTGCTTTTTTCAATAAACTGCCCAGAAACAAATGGAGCAACGTATTAAAACTCCATTCTGCTCTTTTTTTCCTCTTTGTATTTTTTTTTTGTTTTTGAGACATGTCTTTTGGACTGGTCTAGAAGCAAAATGTTTTTGGTGTAGAAGTATTTTGGCAGAAAAAATGCAGTTTCTTTAATGCTTTCTTTTCTCTGGTTCCGATGCTAAGTGTGTGTAGGTTGCACAAGAGCAGGTTAGTCTGTGACTGCCTCTGACTTCAGCGTCCAACTACTCAAGTGTACAACCAGATCAAGTAGATGCTCTGTTGTTAGCATTGGGGTTTTCTTGTGCTTTGTATTCCAGTTGTTGCTGTACTGAACAGATGAGAGGGTTTGAAGTTAGCACCTGATAGGCCACAGGCAAAGGAGAGCGAGGGGTTCACTTGGCTTAGAGAACGTGTGAGGCAAAATGATGCTGTAGACAAGTGTAAATAAAGCCTGTGAGTCAACTGTGCAGTGAGTGCTTTGTCTTGGGGACACCCCCACACCCTCCCTGTCACCTGCCCTGGATGTGCTTACCTGGCCCAGGTGTTGTGAGCTGGTTCTTCAGGGACTGAAAATACCTTTGGGTTTCAACAGCAGTGCCTTCAAAATGAGCTTTTACAGAAGTTCAAGGTGTTTTCATAGAATGATGAAATATCCTGAGTTGGGAGGGACCCACAGGGATCAATCAGGAGTCCAACCCCAGCCCTGCACAGACACCCCAACAATCCCACCCTGTCCCTGTCCCATTGTCCAAACCCTCCTGGAGCTCTGGCAGCCTTGGGGCTGTGCCCACTGCCCTGGGCAGCCTGGGCAGTGCCCACCACCCTCTGGGGGAAGGACCTTTCCCTGAGATCCAACCTCAGTGTAGGAGAGGCCTGAGTAGGGTTCAGTCTGTTCCTTACCCTTCAAGAATCCTCTCAAGTCATTGCTGCCCCATCCCTGGGAGTGTCCAAGGCCAGGCTGGACAGGGCTTAGAGCACCCTGGGACAGTGGGAGGTGTCCCTGCCCATGGCACGGGTGGCACTGGATGGGCTTTGAAGTCCTTCTCAACCCCAACCAGTCTGGGATTCTGGGATACTTGGAGTTTTTCACTCAGGTATCAGAAAAGGCCTTTAAAAATACATTCTGAACGTCAATCGCTGTCTCGTGGGCTCGGCACTGCCAGGGCTGGGGGGCTGTCAGGGGAGGGGATGGAGGGTCCATTCTCCGCGTCCACTGCGCTCAGCTGTCCCCACATCCCACTGTCCCTGCCCTGGCCCAGCCTAAGGCCGTACCCTTTCCTCTTGTTCCTGTCCCTGGGGCACAGCCCGATCCCCTGTCCCGGCTCCCCGCTCCTGGCAGGGATTGCAGAGCCAGAAGGTCCCCCCTGAGCCTCCTTTGCTCCAGGCTGAGCCCCCCCCACCAGCTCCCTCAGCCCCTCCTGCTGCTCCAGCCCCGCTCCCTGCCCTGGACACGCTCCGGGGGTGGTTCCAGCCGGGGCCGCTCCCTCGGGGCGGGCGGAGCCGCCCCCTCCTTATCCCGAGCCGCGGAGCCGCTCCTGGCGGCGCTGCCGGAGCCGCGGGATGAGCCCCTGGCAGCGCTGCGAGCCCCTTCCCAACGCCACGGGGCGAGCGGCCGAGCCGTGCGGGGCCGTGTCCGTGGCCATCCCGCTGGCCATGATGCTGGCGGGCATGGCGGGCAACGCGCTGGCCATGCTGCTCGTGTCCCGCAGCTACCGCGCCAAGGGCAGCCGCAGGAAGCGCTCCTTCCTGCTGTGCATCGGCTCCCTGGCGCTCACCGACATGCTGGGCCAGCTGCTCACCAGCCCCATCGTCATCTCCGTGTACCTGGCGGACCGCGCCTGGGACGCCGTGGACCCGTCGGGCCGTCTGTGCGCGTTCTTCGGGTTCGCGATGACGGCGTTCGGGCTGTGCCCGCTGCTCATCGCCAGCGCCATGGCCGCGGAGCGCGCCCTGGCCACGCGTGCCCCGCACTGGTACGCCACGCACATGAGCCCGCGGGTCACCCGCGCCGCCCTGCTCGCCATCGGCGCCGCCGCGCTCGCCATCGCGCTGCTGCCGCTGGCCGGGCTCGGCCGCTACGCGCTCCAGTGGCCCGGCACGTGGTGCTTCATCAGCACCGGCGCCGGCAGCGCCGCCTTCGCCGCCGCCTTCGCCGCGCTCGGGCTGCTGTCCCTCGCCGTCACCGTGGGCTGCAACCTCGCCACCATCGGCGCGCTGCTCGCCCGCTGCAGAGCCAGGGCACCCCGCGCCGGCCGGCCCTGGGGCCGCATCGCCACCGACACCCTCCTGCAGCTGCTCGGCATCATGTGCGTGCTGTCCGCATGCTGGGCACCGCTGCTGGTAGGTGCGGGACAGCGGGGACAGGAGGGGACAGCGCGGGGACAGCGGGGACGGGGCAGAGGGAGCCGGGTGCGGAGCTGGCGGGGGAGAAGCGGGGACAGATCCCAGAGAGCACAAGGTGCCTGTTTGGAAAAGTCAGATGGAGGAGTGGAAGTCAAGAGGAGGGAAAGAAGGGTCTGGAGCAGAGGAGGACAAGAAAGGTCTGGAGCACAGGAGGAAAAGAAGGGTGTGGAGCAGAGGAGAAAGGCAGGACGCGGGCAGTGTGTCCGTGAGCCGCCACTGCTGCCGGCTGCTCTTTAGGATCTTCTGTTTACTCCTACTCTGCAGCAAAACTTCGTGTTTTTTGAGGAAATGTGCAGCCTGTAAGCCCCTCCTGGCTCGCAGCCGTCTGGTCTGATGAACAGCAGCCTCCCGGGCTGCTCGGCTCTGGGTTTTAAGGAACTTTGCATTTCTTTCCACTACTTTGTTATTCTGACCCCTCCTCAGGAGGGAGGATCCCTCTGCCCTGTGGGAACCCCCTCCCAACAGGCTGGTTAATCTGGTGCAGGGAACAGCCGGTCTGTGCTTGGCATCTCTGAGCAGGACCAGGCTGGGGCTGGCTGTGCAAATGCTGAGGTTACCTGAAAGGTCCTTTAGGGCTGGAGAAGGACTTTTCTCCCTCCTTGTCCTTGAGGCCTCGTGAGTGGGGCTGTGACGAGAGGAACAGCCAACAAAGCCAATGGGCAAGTGGGGATGAGGTGGCAAGAGAAAATAACTCAGTTTAGTAACATTATCCTTGTCAGTGAATTAATACTCCATCAAATCCTCAGAATAACAGCACCCTGAAATGAGTCTGAAGCTGGAAGTTAACTCCCTGGAGATCATTAGCAGTGATGGAAGTAAAACAGGAAACCACCCTGAAGGCTGGTGGCAACCTGGGAGCAGAGCACAGTGTTGTTCCCCTCAAACCCCATGGGATGGTCAGTGTGGTCAGTGCAGGTGGACCCTGGCCCTGGCCCTGGCCCTGCCTCTGGCTCTGCCTCTGCCTCTGGGTGTGCACTTGCAGTGCTCCCTTGCATCTGGCACACCTTGACCTGGCTGGGCTCTGTCCTGCTCTGCCATCCCGGGGGAGTCCCTGGAGGTTCTTCCTTGGCCAGGGCTCTGCTGTGCCCTGATGAGGAGGCTGTTCCCCTCTCAGGCCCTGCTCCTGGGGCAGGTTCTGCCCTGCTCCCAGAGGCAGAGGGATCCATCCTGCTCCCTCAGGGCACGGAGCTGCTGCCCCAGCGTCCAACCAGCCTCACCATCAGAGAGGATCCCCCTGGGGGAACTCCTTCCCCTCCTTCCCAAGAGAGTTCTCAGAGAAATCAGTGAGGAAGCAGGGAATGCTCTTGGTGGTTTGATTGCCGTGGGTTTAGCAGGCAGAAGTCAACCCAGAACCCCGAGGGGATCCAGCAGCAGTTCCCTTCCCTCCACGGCAGCAACACTTTGATGTGTGGAGCTTGTTCTGGGAGTTCTGCAGAATCCTCTGCCTGGTCTGTGTGTTCTCAGGTGTTCATGTGCTGAAAATCCAGAGCCGTGGCTGCAGGAGCATCTTTGCACAGACACACCCTTTTTTCACATGCACCTCAGCTGTTCTGTCCAACCACAGAGCAAGGGGTGGGAATTAGAGGCCACATTTTTGGGGAAATGACCGTGGAGAATTCAGGTGCTTTTTCAGTGAAAGCCACATCATAGAGCTCGTTCACCTGTAGCTGCATCACTCAGCAGCTGTAAGAAATTGAGTTGAAATAGAAACCCAGGGAATTACAGAGGAGTTTTTTGAGATGTGTGTTTTTCTTCAAGACATCTGAGTGTTGTACCACAGAACTAATGGGCTCTGACAGCTGGTGCTGTTGGGGAAACAATGCCCTTGTACACACACGGTATTTTTAGACCTGATGTGTTCTGTAAACAACAAAAGCAAATGTGACTGAGCAGCAGAGTGGGAGCTCTGAGGGCCCCGTGGAGCCCCCCTGGCTCTGCTGGCTGGGGCAGGAGTGGGAACAGACAGTGCAGGCATTGCCTCCTTCTCTGGGCACCCACAGCTCTTGGTGGATTCAGCCTGGAGAGTCTGGGCAAACACCCCACTCCAGGAAGATGCTGTTTTGTCCTAACTGGTTTCCAGTTCACACTGATCCTCTGGTTTGGAGCAGGTGGTGACAGGACACAGGGAATGGCTTCCCAGTGCCAGAGGGCAGGGATAGGTGGGATAGTGGGAAGGAATTGCTGGCTGGGAGGGTGGGCAGGCCCTGGCACAGGTGCCCAGAGAAGCTGTGGCTGCCCCA
>JAWWLY010000005.1:731785-746107 GCA_035041215.1 Gymnopithys bicolor
GCTCCCCAGGGCAGTGGGCACAGCCCCAAGGCTGCCAGAGCTCCAGGAGGGTTTGGGTGATGCTCTGGGGCACAGGGAGTGACTCCTGGGGATGGGCCTGGGCAGGGCTGAGGGCTGGACTGGATGGTCCTGGTGGGTCCTTCCATCTCAGCACGTTCTGGGATTCTGTGATG
Source organism: Gymnopithys bicolor (assembly GCA_035041215.1). Classification (NCBI taxonomy): domain Eukaryota; kingdom Metazoa; phylum Chordata; class Aves; order Passeriformes; family Thamnophilidae; genus Gymnopithys; species Gymnopithys bicolor. Next base: position 731,959 of record JAWWLY010000005.1, read on the forward strand.
ACCATCATTCTGGTGATGGTCCCTGTGCTGTGATAGAGGGCATTTTACCTTGTTCCCTTCTCCTGTCCTTGCAGGCTGGCACAGTCGTTCCCGCAGCCCCTGGAGACCAAGCCATTGCTGAGCCAGCGGGACTCGGCCCCGGTTGGGAACGTGCCGGCGCGGCCGGAGCGGCGCCCGCTGAGCGACACCTTCGCCGAGGGCTGGCCCGACGGCTCCCACTACGACAACACGGGGTTCGTGGGCGAGGAGAGCGCGGGGGAGACCCCCAATGCCAACCCCCTGCTCAGCACCAAGTCCAGGAGCTCGTCGGCGCACGGGCGCCGGCCGCTGATCCGGCAGGACAGGATCGTCGGGATCCCCCTGGAGCTGGAGCAGCCCACGCTCAGAAACACACACGAATCTGAAGTGCCTCCTCCCAACCCTTGGCAAAATTGGACCAGAACCCCCAGTCCTTTTGAAGACAGGACAGCTTTTCCTTCCAAACTGGAAAGCACCCCCACCACCAGCCCTTTGCCCGAGCGCAAAGATCACGTCAAGGAGTCTCCCGAAATGACGAGCACTTTCCCTCCAGGAATAGCGTGGGACTATCACGACTCAAACGCCAACAGAAGCCTCACGAACGTCTTTTCCCATCTCCACTGTCGCCCAGATCCTTCCAAAAACGTCATCTCCATCAGCAAGAGCACGGAGCGGCTCTCCCCGATGATGAGGGATTTAAAAACGAACAAGTTCAAGAAGTCGCAGAGCATCGATGAGATCGACATCGGTGCGTACAAGGTGTACAACATCCCCCTGGAAAACTATGCATCGGGCAACGACACGGTGGGCCCGCACGAGCGGGTGGACAAGCTGCTGGGCGCGGAGCACGGCATGCTGAGCATGTCCCGCAGCCAGTCCGTGCCCATGCTGGACGACGAGCTGCTCACCTACGGCAGCGTCAAGGTGCAGCCGCAGCAGCGACCGCCCGTCACCAAGAAAGTCTACCAGTTCGACCAAAGCTTCAACCCGCAGGGCGCCGTGGAGCTCACGGCCGACAAGAGGCTGCTGCCGCCCTTCCAGCTGAGCCCCGAGTACCTGGCGCAGCCCAAGGCGCTGCCGCAGGAGCTGGTGAGCCCGCGGGGGTACCGCGGCTACGCCGAGCCCTCCTTCTCCTTCCCGCAGGCCGCGGCGGGCGAGGAGCCGGCAGGGCCGCCCTTCGGCAGCCAGGGCACGCGGCCGGGCTTCCTGCGCCGGGCGGACTCGCTGGTGGGCTCGGCGGAGATGGCGGCCTTCCGAAGGGCGGGCGAGCCCCCGGAGCTGCCCGCGGCCGACAGGTACGGCCGCGCCACGTTCCGCGCCCCCGGCGAGCGCCAGCCCGCCATGGCCGTGCCCGACGCGCAGTTCCTCAAGCGCAACGGGCGCTACGAAGACGAGCTCCCTTCGTACCAAGAGGTGAAAGCCCAGACCGGGAGCTTCCCGGTCAAAAACCTCACGCAAAGGAGGCCCCTCTCCGCCCGCAGCTACAGCACTGAGAGCTACGGCGCGTCCCAGACGCGGCCCGTGTCCGCCCGGCCCACCATGGCAGCCCTGCTGGAAAAGATTCCGTCAGACTATAACTTGGGTAACTATGGCGACAAGCCTTCCGATAGCAGTGATATAAAGCCAAGGCCTCCCCCTGGGAAGGGAAATGAGAGCTGTGCTAAAATGCCCGCTGACTGGAGACAACAGCTACTTAGACATATAGAAGCTAGAAGGTTAGACAGGGTATGTTTGGCATTTCTCTGCAATTAATGCCTTTAGTTGTGTGTTTCGGTCTGTCAAACTATATTTGCACGTGCAGTGGTGACCACCACAATGCCCAGTGATGAAATTCCTGCCTCGGTGTTGGGGGGAGAGCGCCCTGGGGGGCTCAGCTGGAGCCCTGGCACAGCCAGAGGGTGCAGTCCCCGGGCAGGGCTCCCCCAGCACTGCCCACAGCCAGGAGCCCTGGCACTCTGCCCTGCCCTGCCCTGCCCTGCCCTGCCCTGCCCTGCCCTGCCCAGGGATGTGGCCGTGCTGCCGGAGCACACCCTGGCAGGGACCGCTGCGAGCTCTGGGCTGGGAGAGGGAACAAAGCAAACAGCACCCAGAATAAGTACAACTGTGTTTAGCTCTCGTGTCACCGTTAGTGGAGGGGTTTAAAGGTGTCTCGACTGAGAAATATCACTGGGTACCCACTGCCACTGTTCTTAACGAGGAATGTGGTCATGGCTCCTTTTAGCCATAGGAAGTTGTGCTGATTTGCCTTTTATCCAAAGAGTACAAGTCCTTTAGTGCATGATTTCAGTCATTGCCTATTTAATGACCTACGTCATGAATCACATTTATTTCATGATCTGAAGTGGTTGTGAAAAATTACTGTCTTATGAAATGCATAAGAAGGGAGTTGCCAAGTGTGCCCATGAAGTGCTTTATGGCAGAGCCTCCTGAGTGTGGTGTTGCTCCAGTCCTCACCTCCCGGCTGCTCGGGTGTGCTGCATATTCAAATATCACTAAGGATGGGTTAAATCTCAGGACAGGCTCAAAGGCTGAAGCCTTTCCCCACTTCAGCTCTTTTCCTTGTGCTGTGTAAAGCCAATTGGAAACTCCTCCCCAGGTAAAGCACTGAACCCCGAGCAGAGCCATTCCTGGTGGAAATAAACCCTTCCCAGGTGTTGTTTGTTTAAGAAATATCCTTACACTTTGCTTACAATGTGTGCTCAGGAGTACCTGAACTCACGGGAAGCTGGCACTGGTGGCTCTGCTGGGTTGGCAGCAGCCCCTGTGAGCAGGTTGCTCCTGGTTGCAAAGCTCTCAGGGGTTGGGCTGCCTGGTGGAGTCTTTGCTGCTGAGGGGCATTTCCGTGGGGCAGCTGCTGTGGGAGAAGGTCTGCACAGGACCCGTGTGCCAGCCGTGCCCTCTGGGCAGGGATGGGCAGAGCCTTCTCCCCAGGGCTGGCCCCTGGGTGCCACGCACATCCCTGGCCCACCCGTGCCTAAATTTGGCCAAACAAAGACTTGTACCATGTGAGACAACTCAGATACCAACACACCTCATGTGCTGTCAGCGTGGAAGTCGTTCCTGGTATCCATTCTATGTACAACGAGCAATGTACTTGCTTTGTGTGCCCCAGTGCATGCCCCGGGGAGCTCCTGATCTCTTGGGACTGTTTGTTTGCTTAAACTAAAACTCTGTGAACTTAACCATGTATGTGTGATACTTGACTCGAGGAGCATGTGTGTTCATACGTGTCCCGTGGTTGTTTCCTCTACTCAGACCGCTGCTTACAAACACCACACAGTTAGCCTTGGCATGCTGCACTCTGGAGGGGTTTCAGCAATGCATGCCGGCAGAAGCATGACTTTAAACTTGCAGACTAAATCTAAATTTGAAAACCAAATGCTTCAAGAGCTACCTCTACCGAAAGTAAGTATGGGCCAGCCAGCACCACCGGCATTCCCAGTCAATTAACCCCTTGCTTCCTCCTGGTTTAGCTTTTGCCTCCTACCCGTGCTTAGCCAGACCCCATCCAAACAGCAAGGCTGGCAGTGGCACAGTTTTCCTCCTCCGTGCTCTTGCTTTTTGGATGCTGGGTTTGCCGTGGCTGTCATTCCTGCTCCCTGCTCTCCTCCTCCAGACCTGAGCCATCATCACCTCTAGCTGGGCAGGGAAAAGGGGAACGTGCTTTGCTCTGGGGTTTGAGCTTAGGGAAATGAGGGTGGAAATGTTGAACAGGCATTAACAGGCTCCAGGAGATGAGGGTGTTGGCACGTGAGTGTTAACTGGCTCTGCTGTAACAGCTGATGAGCTTTGAGCACGTGCCTGGCACACCCAAACTTTAGCTGAGTGACACCTATGGGTGTGTTTCTATAGAAAGAGAATAATCTCATTTGTATAATTTTTGTATCTGTTCTTGATACATTACTGATGAGTACAGACATAGGAGGCCACACCCAAACACGTGTCTGAAGGGCAAAGCACTCAGGGCAGGGCAGAGAGGGGCATTGCTGAGGGTTTGCAGTGCCCCAGGAGGTGCTGGGACCTTCCTGTGCACCCTTCCAGGGCCAGGGCTGTGCAGGAGGGAGGGCATCGCTCACCCACCCCCTGCTTGGGCAGCAGGAGCTGCTGGGACAAATTAGCAGCATTGTGAGTAATTAAAGGGCAGCAGGGCACGGATCCAGGTGCTGCCATGGGATCAGCTGTGCTGGCAATTGCTGGGCTGGCCCCTGGCACCACTGGCACCTGCCCAGGCAGGACCAGCCCTGGCCAGAGATTCCCAGAGGAGGCTTCCAGGGCCCCTTTCAGAGCTTCAGTCTGAGGCTGCTGGGGAGAACAGGAGGATTTCCTGGCAGCAGCACGAGCAGGGGATGTGGGTTGGCTCAGCTCCTTGATGTGGCACAAGCTCCATGCCCGAGTTCTGGGCAGAGCTGGGGCAGAATCACAGCACACACAGAGCAGTGTCAAGCTTTTCCTGCTGGGACTGACTCTCCATACACTGTCACCTCCATCCCACGTGCCATCAGCCGTCCCTGGGTCCCCCCCTGCTCTCTGTGCTTCTCTGTTGTTGGGTGGGTGGCACCCAGAGGCCCCCGGGGTGTGTGTTGGCCACGGGTGACATTCCAGTGTTGTCTCTGCTTCCAAAGAACCTGTTTGTCTCCTCGGGTACGTGCCAGGTCTTGTCACGAGTCCTTGGAACAATCCATTTGCCATCAACCCCAAAGGACAGTGCTGGTTTGCCACACACAGCAGGACTATGGTGTTCTGTGGCACTTCAGGATTTGGGGCTGTAGATGAGTGTGGATATTAATGGTGGATGTCTCAGGAAATTCATAAACTGTTCACAGTGACATATTTTGGGGGGATTATTCTGCTTTCTATTCCACCAGCATTTCACTGCTCCATCCCCATATAAACTGTGATGCTGAACTGCATTAAGGGGGTTATTCTTTTATTGTACTGTTTGGGAAGCAGGGGGGAAATTATTGTGGAATGAATATGTGTGTCTTTAGAATTGTTTAATTTGATTCCTCCCTGTGTTCTGAAGGATGTGCACTTGTTGATGAATCCAGGCCACAGCAGTTCAGTGTTTGCCCCTTGTGTCCCCCCCCCAGTGGCCTGGATTCAGGAGAGTAATGAGTGAGGTCACAAATGGAGTTTGGCCATAACTCCCTGTCAGAGGGTCTCTGGCCCTGCTGGGAGGTGCCTGCCAGGCTGCTGGGGTGTGCCCAGGGCTGGCAGGGTGCTTGGGTGGCCCAGAGGGGCAGCAGTGCCACAGCATTGCTGGGGCCACGCTCCTTCTGTGCCACCAAACAAACCCTCTGGGCTTTCCTGCTTGTTTATTGAGAAGGCACAAAACACCCTCTGTACTTTTTCTTTTGCCCTCTCAGTGCAAACTCCCCTCTGCAGATCAGTCAGAGGGGAAACAGCCCAGCACTGCCCAGCAGAATCCTTTCCCTTTTGGGGATCCGTCTCCCAGGTGGTTTAACTGTTGCTGGTTTGGTGGAATCCATTCCCAGAAGTGTCTGTTGCCACTTTCCCTTGGGAATAAAGCAGAGGTTCCCTTGGGAAGGAGCCTCCCCACCCCTGCTCTGCACCGGGAGGGCACCCAGAGAGCTCCAGGATTGGATCCCTCAGGGTGTGAGAGGATTCCCAGCAGAGCTCTGGAAGGGGTGGCTCGTTCTTCCATTTTAATGGGTGTAAAGAAACCTCCACAGGGAGGTCTTGGGCTTTTAACAGGGGAAATGTTTTTAACAGAAGCCAAATCACAACTTTCATGATTTTTCTGGAAGACTTGAACGATGAAAGAATCTTAATGGAAGTTTTTGTTCATTTTAAATAACCAGGGCTGATTATTTTTTATTTAACCACTGAGATGTGAGACTAAAATCACAATTTTCTTCTATTTACTTCTAAACTTAAGTTAAAAATAGTTTCTGGCAAGTTCCCAGCTTTCAAAACAAGTTCAATTTATTCTTCAGCCACCTAAAGAAGTGTATCCTGGGTTTGTTTCATTTTAGCTGGAGAACTTAATTGAATGACAGAGGGGAAAAATCAGGTTTTTTGTTCCTTTGCAAAGTATCATTAATCAGAACTGAATAAGCACCACATCATTCAGGTGCTCTCAGTGGTAGCACAAGGTTGGAATTTTGGAAAGTCTGACCCCCATGTTAGGAAAATTTCCTGTTATGATAAAGAAATAAGAGATGACAGAAGATCAGGATGGGACAAAAAAGCACAAAACCCCTGCAAAGTCCTGAAAACAGGAGGGAAATAACCAGAGGGAAAAGTGACCAGAAATAAATATTTATAACAGGAGAGAAAAGGTGGTAACATTTGGGAAACCTTAAGTGTGTGTTATGGTCATTTATATTCAGGAAAACATTTAATTACAGGTTAATATTGTACATATAATAATTGTACAATTATTGTTGTGTTGGCTGAACAGAACCCAGGCCCAGCCTGGAGAGGTCTTGGAGCCACAATCAGAGCCCAGAGTGGGGGACAAGGAGTCCCACCCTGACCTTTGCCATCAGGGAATGTTTTCTGCAGGAATTACAAACCTCTCGTTCATCTCAGTGCAAACACTTCATTAAAAAGGGGTTTGCTGCTCCAATGAGCAGCAAGAAAGTTCCCAGTCACTCTTTGTGGCAGAGGGCACATTGGAATGGGGAATTGCAACCAAATTGGTGTCTCTTGGCTCTCACCATTCATTATTCTCGTTGTGTCTCTGCTGTGCCTCTCGAGCCCTGCTGCTGGCAGGGGTGCCCAGCCATGTGGGGGTGCCCTGCTGGGCACTGGAGGGGCAGCTGGTGTGGCTGGGGTGGTGCTGAGCTGGAGCCAGGGGTGTGCTGACTAAAGGCTGCCCTACGTTTGTGCAACAGACGCCGTCGCAGCAGAGCAGCCTCCTGGACAACGGGCAGGACGAGGTGCCCGTGGGCAGCCCCTGGAACCCGTACCCGCTGGGGCGCCGGGACGTGCCCCCCGACACTGTCACCAAGAAGGTAAGGGGGGGCCTGCAGCCCCCAGCACCCCTCCAAGGGGAGAGCAGGTGCCTGAGGACATGCCTGGCTCTGTTTTAAGGCTTAAAGCTGTAATTGTTGGGCATTCAGGGCGTGGGTTTGGGTGTTTGTGCCAGTGGGTCCATCTCGGTGTGGGCAGTGGGCACCGAGGGCTGGGCAGGCTCCTGTCCCTTGGCCTGCAGAGTCCCCTCAGGTGTTTCATTTCAGTGACAACCATAACCAATAGAAATGCTGGGCTGTTCCAGCCCAGCTCTGCACAGGCACAGGCTTTGCTGGTGAACATGCCAGGAATGGGTGTGATTCCCAGTACCTGGTGGTAGAGCTGGAATTCCAGTGCTCAGAGCTGGGCTGGTGCTGTGCAAACAGAGGCTGCTCCTCCAGTCCCAGCCTGGCTCAGCCACCCAGCAGTGCTGGCTTTGGCTGCTCTCCTCACACAGCTGCAGAATGGAGGCTCCTGCAGACCCAGCCGGGCTGGGGTCAGCACTGGGAGGTGGAGCTGCACCTGCGCTGGACAATGCAGGGATCAGCTCATGGAGAGCCCCCCAGCTCCTCCTGCCCTGGAGTCCTGGGCCTGAACAACACCAGGGGAAGGTCCTGGAGGGCACACTGATATCTGCTGTGTGATCAACCCTCTGCTGATGAGGAAGGACCTCCTGCTGCCTTCCCAGCTTTGATCCAAGGCAGTGGCAGAAGCAGCAACCCTTGGCTTCACAGAGGACCACGTGTGCAGGAGGATTGCTGGAAGATGGGAGAGGAAAGTGGCACCTCCCAGTGCCAGGAGGGTGAGGAGGAGGAGGAGAGGAGGAAGAGGAGGGTACCCTGACAGCGTGTGGTGGAGTTGGCTCAGACAGCCAATATATTAATCCTCTGATACACAAGAAATGAGGATGAGAAATGTAAGAGGAGTCATTCTTGTCTTCACTGGCATTTGGGATAAAACCTGTGTCGGTCCCTTCCCAGCTGGACACTGTCCCTGTCCTGCATTTGTGCACCATCAGTGCACAGTCAGTGCTGGGACAGTTCCCCATCAGCACAGCACCAACAGGACCAGAATAAATGAAACTGCAGTTCTCTTGTGCTCCCCATATTCCAGTGCCTGGCTGCTCCCATGGGATGAGCACAAACATTGCCTCCCTCAGCAGATCCACCCTCAGCCACTGTCAGCTCCTGCCCCTGCACTGTAAATACTGGACACCGAGCTGCAAATAATGAGGTTTTGGGCTGGCTGTGAAGCAGAGAATACAGATGGAACTGGGGAAGCAGCTGCATGACAGAGACCTTCCTGCAGAGGGAAAAATCCCTTTTCCACGAGGAGCAGCTTATCCCCCTGCTCCAGAGCCATGGAGGGAATGCACAACAGGAGGGATGTGATCTGCTCCAGGTCTGCTGAGACAATGAATTCTGAGAGCTGCTCACTCTGCTCTGCAATGTGCTGCTGTGACAACACTCCTCTCTCCATGCAAAGTCACCTCCAGTGTTTGCTTTCCCAGCATCTGGGGATTGAAGTCCAGCAACTGAAGTCATTCAGAAAGTCTTCTGTGGAACTGAGGTTCAACGAAGCAAACAATTAACTGCCATAAATACCAGTTGTAATATGTTGTGGTTTTCCACTAAGGAGCAGAACCTCTGTGTGGGAGAGCTGTGCCTGGGAAATCATGGGAAGCAGAGTTGGGAATTGTGCTCCCAAGGGGAAGGGGTGTGAGGGATGGACAGGCTGAGTACTCAGGCTGAGGAAGAGTCATGTGATGGTTTAGGTTGGAATAGACCTCCAGGATCAACGAGTGCAGCCATGGAGTGGTGTCTGCAGAGATGATACAGACACTCATCCTTTGGTGTCCAAACCACCCCACAGGAGCTCCTGTGTTTGTGTCAGGGAGCTGGGAATGCTGCACAGGCATCACCACTCCATGGGCTGGGCTGGGGCTCGTTGTTTCCATCCTTCCTGCTGCTCATAATGCAGATTAAATGCCCATTTTAGTTCCAGTATGACCATTTCTGTGATCCTTCCATAATTTATGGCAAAGTGGGATATTTTACTCTCCCAACTGAATCATTCACTGCTTTATTGAGAGACTATTGAAAGGCTTCAGTATTTTGGCTTCCTGGAAGACGACCTTAGTTGGTGTGTCCACAAGGCAGAGCCCTCCTTCCTGGGCTGGAATGGCAGAGGGCCAAGTTGCTGTAAATGCCCCATTTCACCCGTGCTGGAGCAGCAGGTGTTGCCACAGAAATGCTATCACAGCACTTTGCTTGGTTCAGTTGGTAAAAGCCACATCTGGTTGTAGGACAAGGCGTAGGCTGGAACTGCTGGTGCTTTCCATACCCAGAGCTGAACCCTGGCCAGAGCCTGTGTTGGTGTCATCATCCAAATTATCCTCAGAAAACCCAAACATTCCAGTACCTTCAGAGTGGCCTGTGATAAGTTCCTCACCCTGCTCTGATGTCTTAATGTTTTCAGTTCAGAAAGCAGAGAAGAACGAGCCACCCTCCCTTGGTTTATTGAACGTTCCCAGCTCACAAACACCCTGAGCAGCAGCGTGGGTGTGACATGGGGAGACAACGCCCTGTGTTCATCCAGTGGCTGATGCCCCCCAGCCTTCCCAGCCCCCACTGCCACGGGGCTTCCAGTGCTGGTGTGCCCAGCTGTGCCCCAGGGGTAGAGATTGGCAGAGCCGGGCTGTGCCAGGCTGGGCTGGGCTGGGCTGTGCCGGGCTGGGCTGGGCTGGGCCGGGCTGTGCCAGGCTCTGCCCTCTCCCCACCCCTCCCTGTGCTAACACTGCGTTGCCCACAGGCAGGGAGCTGCTTTATCCCTGGTGTGCCCAGCTGTGCCCCATAGGCAGAGCTGTGCCAGGCAGGTCTGGGCTGGGCTGGGTTGGGCTGGGCTGTGCCAGGCTGGGTTGGGCTGGGCTGTGCCAGGTTGCACTGTGCCAGACTGGGTTGGGCTGGGCTGTGCCAGGCTGTGCCAGGCTGGGCCGTGCCAGGCTGGGCTGTGCCAGACTAGGTTGGGCTGGGCTGCGCCAGGCTGGGCCAGGCTGGGCTGTGCCAGGCTGTGTTGTGCCAGGCTGGGCTGGGCTGGGCTGGGCTGTGCCAGACTGCATTGGATTGGGCTGTGCCGGGCTGGGCTGGGCTGGGCTGTGCCAGGCTGGGCTGGGCTGGGCTGTGCCAGACTGGGTTGGACTGGGCTGTGCCGGGCTGGGCTGTGCCGGGCTGTGCCAGGCTGCGCCCTCTCCCCACTCCTCCCTGTGCTAACACTGCATTGCCCACAGCCCGGCAGCCACATCCAGACGCTGATGGGCTCGCAGAGCCTGCAGCACCGCAGCCGGGAGCAGCCCTACGAGGGTGGCATGAACAAGGTCACCATCCAGCAGTACCAGGCGCCGCTGCCCATCCAGATCCCCGTGGCACAGACTGCCCGGGCACCGCAGAGCGGGCGCTGCCTCATCCAGACCAAGGGCCAGCGCAGCTCCGACGCCTACCCTGAGCAGGTGAGGGGGCAGCTCCGGGCACAGACGGGCTCTGAGGTGCCCAAGGGGCAAGGGAGCCCGGGGCAGGGGTGGGACAGCTGGGCTGGGAGCTCTGGGTGGACTGGGGGAGTCTGGATGGACTGAGGGAGGTCTGGATGGACTGGAGGAGTCTGGATGGACTGGGGGAGATCTGGTTGAACTGGGAGAGTTCTGGCTGGATTGGGGGAGCTCTGATTGGACTGGGGGAGTTCTAGTTGGGCTCCTCGTGGAAAAATGGAATTGTCCAGATTAAGCCTCACTGACAGGTTTATCCCAATGTTTAATTGAAACATTAATGTGAACATCTCATGAATCCAAACCTTTTTTTCTTCCTTGAAAAGAAACTTATAAAATCCATGGAAAAGTCTGTGAGCTGTAGGGATTGTTATGGTATCACTGTGTGCTAAAATCATGCCAGAGCTTCCAGGTCACAGCAATATTCCCCTGGTTTTCCCACAGTGTGCAGAGCAGGGCTCAGCTCACCCACTGCTGGGGAAGGGGGTGGGTGGGAAGAAGGTGCTGGGGCTTAGGAAGGTTCAGGGTTGGCAGCCACTTACCTTGCCCTGTCTTTCTAACCCAGTTTTGTGTGAGGATAGAGAAGAATCCTGGCCTGGGGTTCAGTATCAGTGGTGGAATCAGTGGCCAAGGAAATCCATTCAAACCTTCTGATAAGGTAAGCTGGGAATTTCTCTCTACCTGGTCCTTATTTTAGAGTGGAGATGTGGAGAACCTGAGGGAGAGGTTTGTGGAGAATGGGGAACATGACTGAGAAGTTTATGCCCTTCTGTTGTGATTGTTGAAAGGTTTTTCCCTGTACTTGCCACTTTTTTGTTGTTTTTAGTAGAAGGGGGTTTGATATTTTTCCCAGTTAAAGAAGGTGAGGGAATCAAACATCACTCCCATGAGTGTCTGCCCCATATCCCATGTATAAGAGAATTTATCCAGCTGTTTTCTGGAGAATTGTCTCTCTCACTTTTTCTTTTAAGAGGCACTTTTGGCCCTGATTTAAACTTTAACTAAATTAATTAGAGGGAGCACTGACCCAGCAGTACCAGCAGCTGCAGGGCCAGGGTTTGCAGCTGCTGTGCCAGTAAATCCAGCCTGGCCTGGGAACTGGAGCTCACTGGATCCTTACAGACCACATGGCCCCAGTGTCTTCTGTCCTGGGAATTCAGGATGTCCCCCTGGGGTCCAGGGTGCCCAGGGACACTCAGGATTCACTCTGGGAATTGCAAGTCTGAGATAAATCTCTTTGTGGTAAAAGGAAGCCTGGAAAAAACTCCAGCATTTGGTGCCTCCCAACTCCTGGGGAATTAGGGAAAGACTCTTAGACCTGTGAGTTTGTCTGTTTGGTGCCATAAAACCCACTGGAGTTTGTTGGGAAATGAGCCCTTTGGGCACCTCTCATTCAATGAACACATTCCTAGAGTTGATATTCTTTGGTAACTGGGAATATAAAATAGGCTTGGAAATCCCAACCTGCCACAGTCAGAATTCCTGGTGTCTGGAAAGAGTCCCTGCCCATGGCAGGGGTGGCACAGGATGGGCTGAAAGGTCCCTCCCAACCCAACCCAACCCACCCTGGGATTCTGGAATTCAGTTCTCATTGATAGTCCCTGTTTTGAACTTCCAGAGTAGTTCCACATAATGTGCCAGGAATTCCCAGGAATTTTGACTATAATCCTTTAAACTTTACTCGTTGTTGGTGACTTGGAATTGCACTTTGTAACATCCTGGCCTTGTTTTGCACAGTTTAGGGTGGGGTGGGAGAATTGAGCTGCACTTGCCTGGCTGTCCCTTGGCTGAGGTGGGTCCCTGTCCCACCCTGGCTGTGTCTGGAGCAGGGCAGGAACAGCTGGAGACAGAACTGCCTTTCCCAACCCCAGGAATGCAGCTCAGGGAGTGGAGGGAGAGGGATCCCTTGGAGGAATTAATAATTAAAGGAGTTTTATGTGTTGTTCCTCTCAGCCATCACTTCCCATAGTGGTGTCACCACATTTTCAGTGAGGTGCTGCTGTCCCTGGGTGAGAGGGCAGGGGGGCCATGGAGAGGGCACCATTCCTTGGCAGCAGCTGGTTCCTGCCCCAGGCTCCTGGCACAGGGCTGGGCTGGAGCAGCCCAGGGGTTGTGCTGGCAATGCTGGGCAGGGCTGGGACCTCCCTCAGTGCTGCACAGGATGGTGGTGCTGAGCAGGGCTGGGACCTCCCTCAGGCTGCACAGGATGGTGGTGCTGAGCAGGGCTGGGACCTCCCTCAGGCTGCACAGGATGGTGGTGCTGGGCAGGGCTGGGACCTCCCTCAGGGCTGCACAGGATGGTGGTGCTGGGCAGGGATTTATCTCCCTGGTGTCCCTGGGATCAGTGGGAATTGCCACATTTAGCCCTGGATTCCTTGCCCTTGGAGCAGGGAGGGCACGGCACAGGCTGAGGCTGGTGTGTGGCACAGAGCTCATTGTGGGCATCAGCTGCAGCCTCTGATTGGGGCTTTCATTAACACACTGCACTGAAATTCTGAAAGCAGATGTAGAACTGCCCTTTATTGTTAACAACTTCCCCTTGCCAAGCTGGCACTGCCCAGACATGGAGTGTCTGCCCCACAGCCCCTGGCACTGAGGGGCTCAGGGGCTGAGCAGCACCTGCTTTTCAGTTTTAGACCAAGATTCCTGTACAGATTATTCCAACAAATCAGTGGTTGCTGCATTTCCATTGCCCTCCTCATCCCCCTGTTGTTCCATTCATGTTGGGCATTATTTTGTGCTGTGGAATCTCAGTCACAAATAACCCCCAGTTCCACCTTTGGGGTGCTGAGCAGCTGAAGGGGCTCCAAGGCCAAGGCAGGGTTTGGTTCCCAACAGATCCCAGCAGAGTTGGGTGCCCAGCCCAAGGCCCTGGTGCCCCGGGGAGGGAGCCCCTGTGCTGGGCACGAGGTGTCACAGCTGGCATCCTAACCTGTGTTGCTTTGACTTATAGGGTATCTTTGTTACTAGGGTTCAGCCTGACGGCCCTGCTGCCAGCCTGCTGCAGCCTGGGGACAAGATCCTGCAGGTACAGCTGGGCTGGGCACCGGGGCTGGGCATGGGGGCACTGGGGCTGGGGCTGTAATCACAGCTGTGCATGTGGGGCACCAGGGCTGGGCATGGGGGGCACCGGGGCTGGGCACAGCTCTGCTATGGGGGGCACCAATGCTGAGTTACAGCTGGCTGGGCACTGGGGGGCACCAGGGCACAGGGAGCAGCAGGATGTGAGCCCAGCTGTGTTATTGGGGGGCTGTTATGCTGCTTTACAGCTGGGCTGGGCACGCAGGGGGGCAGCAGGGGCTGAGCCCAGCTCTGTTACTGGGGGGCTCCAGTGCTGATTTAGAGCCCCTTTGCTCACAGCACTTTTTACCCGGGTGGCCAAGAGGACCAGTGGCACCTGGTTTGTGTCACAAACAGTGTGGGCACAGCCCCAGGGCTGGGACTGTCCCTGTGCTGGCACTGCTGGGGCACCCCCAGCCCTGGGGGCAGCTCTGGGCCCCTCAGGACAGACACTGAGGGGGTGGAGTGTGTCCAGGGCAGGGAACGGGGCTGGGAAGGGGCTGGAGCAGCAGGAGGGGCTGAGGGAGCTGGGAAGGGGCTGGAGCAGCAGGAGGG
>JAWWLY010000005.1:831004-852357 GCA_035041215.1 Gymnopithys bicolor
AACACCCCCAGCTCCCTCAGCCTCTCCCCACAGGGCTTGTGCTCCAGTCCCTTCTCCAGCCTCGTTGCTCTTCTCTGAACATGCACTCTCTTGTCTCCATCCTAAGACACTTCAAATAGTCACATTACTTTTGTTTCATTTGAGAGGAGAAGGGAAATCACTTCCTAAAGAATTGTTTAGTCTGATTTCTCACCCAACTGCCATTTACAACAAAAGCACCCCAGAGCAGCTGTGGCTGCCCCAGCCCTGGGAGTGTCCAAGGCCAGGTTGGAACACCCTGGAACAGTGGGAGGTGTCCCTGCCCATGGCATGAGGTGGCACTGGATGGGCTTTGAGGTTCTCTCCAGTTAAAGCAATCTGGGATACTATTCTGTGATTCCATAAAAATGTACAATTTTCTATAGGTTAAAACTTTTTCTTATTACTTAAAATATTTCTTGATTGAAAGTGCTGTTCAGTCCAAAAATGTCCATGTTGAATGTCATACGAAGCTACTTCAATTCAGATGAGGAAAAACCTAAATCCAGTTTCCCTCCTTGCTTGACCAGTGGTGCAGGCAAGAAAAAATTGCAAATTGGTTTGAGGAATTTGTTGTGCCTCTGTGTGGAGTGAAGGCAGATAAATGCCCTGCTGAGTGTCCTGACTGCCCCCCTGCCCTCCCCCAGCTGCTCCAGACGTTCTCCCGCTGTGTCCTGCGCCCTGCAGAGGAGGGAGAGCTGGATGAGCTGCTTTCCACACGACTGCTTTCGTTTCTGATGGACCACCAGCAGGAAATATTCCAAATCCCAACCCACCTGCAGGTGGCTGTGCAGCACCACCTCCAGCACGTGAGGATGGCTCAGGTCAGTGGCCCAGGGGAGCTTAATTAATTCATGTGCTGATTGTTCTCAAGGTGGGATGGAAAAATGCAACTACAACCAGTATGTTTTCAATGTATAGATATTAATTATGCCCTAATGTTGTGCATCTTGAGATGCCACTGTAAGTTAGTGGGGTGGATGTTTGTGGGGTGCCTTCTACTCCAATAGCACAGGATCAGTGGAGTATTCACAGACCCCTTTTTGTTCCAGGGGGAATGCCCCGAGGAGGAGATTTGTGCCATATTGCCAACATATTCCTACTGCAAACAAATAACTCCTCAGGAGTTTGAGGAACAGAAAGTTTCTACCTCTCAAGCTGCAATGGCAGAGCTCTTGGAGAACATTATCAAGGATAAAAACTTGTCTGTGAAGGACAAAAAGAAAAAGTTAAAACAGGTGAGGAACTTGGTGGGTATTTCACCTTCTTCTGAAGTGCCTTGGTGAGGGAAGGGCTCGGACTCAGACCCTGGGGGAGAAGAGGGGTTGGATGTTCTGTGTGCTGTGCTTGGGATTTTAAAGGCAGTTTCTAATACTCTATCCTGTGGAGCCAGGCTGGGAGAGCTGGGGGGTCACCTGGAGAAGAGAAGGCTCCAGGGACACCTGAGAGCCCCTGGCAGGGCCTGAAGGGGCTCCAGGAGAGCTGGAGAGGGACTGGGGACAAGGGGTGGAGGGACAGGACACAGGGAATGGCTTCCCACTGCCAGAGGGCAGGGTCAGATGGGATATTGGGAAGGAATTCTTCCCTGTGAGGGGCTGGAATGGATTTCCCAGAGGATGTTCCATCCCTGGAAGTGTCCAAGGCCAGGTTGGACAGGGTTGGAGCACCCTGGGCTGGTGGGAGGTGTCGCTGCCCATGGCAGGGGATGGGATGGGCTGGGCTTTAAGGTCCCTCCCAACTAAACCATTCCATGCTAACACAGCATGTGACTGGCTGGCAGCAGAGCTGCTCAAACAGTGGCTTCAGACCAGTGCAAAGTTACTCTGAGATCCTGCTCTCCATTCAGCAATCCCTGCTGGAATTACAGCCTGGTTCCCTGGGGTGCACTGGCCATGACAACTCACCACTGACATGCCATAGGTGGGCTTAAAATCAGTAGGTGTTAAAACCAGTAACTTTTTGCTGTAAGAGACCAAATTTTTTATTTGTTCACAGTCTAAAATGTTCTTTCTGTGGCCTTGGCTTTGTGTTTTGTAACATTTATATTCCTCAAGATTATCTTGCACTTCTCTGGCCTGCTAAGATCTTGCCTAATATTAAAGCTAAAACACAGCAGTTCTGGCAGGATTTAGTCCTGGAGGGGTTTTTCTTTTGCAGAAAACCTTTGGCAAGTCCTTCTGCCCAATGGAATAGTTTTGTTCTTGTCCTGGAATCTCCTTAAGCGAATCTTGTGACTCAAATTTGAACAAGCAGCTTTTCAGAGCAGGAACTCTTTGGTGCCCCTCCTCCAGCTCCTGCCACAATGAGCTTCATGTGTGTTGGGGAAACTTTCTGGGCCTGTAAAAGTGAGGCTGAACTTTGGCTCCAGATCACTAAAACTTCTTGTGTGTAAAGAAGAGCTAATTACAGTTGATCAGCACTTGGAGTAAGTGAGCAGTAAGATGTGATTCACAGCAGCAGGTGAAAGAGGAGGAAGGAAATAAACTAAAATTTTCTAATAGTAAAACTTAAAGGTACTTAAATTTTTGATGAGTTCTCACAAAGTGCAGAAGCAGCTTGTGCAGTGAGGGCCACAGGTGGGCAAAGTTTAGTGTTAGTTTTCACAGAGCCATGTCATTGTAGTCCTGCCATTGGAGCTGGGGTGGCCAAGGTGTGGTCAGTCACTGCCTGTGCAGTCATTGTTCAGCTTTGGGTTCTTGGTAGGTTGAATTCAGCACTGGAAAGGTTTGGCTGATGTTCAGGTGTACTTGGTGTATAGATGTAATCCATGTGTTTAGAGTCACTCATCCCTTCCCAGGGCCTGACATGGGGAACAGGCAGAATGTCAAACCCCCACCTCTGATTCTGGGTGTATCTGCAGGGATTGAACCATGATGGAATCAGGGTGGTGAAGTTTCCTGGGAGAACCCTCCAGAAGAGGGGACTCCTGGCTGCCAGCTGGGTAAAACACTTCCATCCTGGGCTTCCTGGCAGGCAGCACAGCTGGCACAGCAGGACAAGGACAGGGCTGGCTGGGGAGTGCAGGGACAGCAGGACAGGGCGGGCTGGGCAGTGCAGGGACAGCAGGACAGGGGCAGGGCTGGCTGGGGAGGGCAGGGACAGCAGGACAGGGACAGGGCTGGCTGGGGAGGGCAGGGACAGCAGGGACAGGGGCAGGGCTGGCTGGGCAGTGCTGTGGCCCTGCACTGGGGGGCCCGGGATGCTGTTGTTGTGATGCTGCCCTGTGTGCTCAGTTCCAGAGGGAGTACCCCCAGATCTACCAGCGCAGGTTCCCGAGGACAGGCAGCGAGGCGGCGCTGCTGGACACCAAACCCACCCTCAGGCAGCCCCTGCTGGGGCTGAGGAGGCCCAGGCTGCACAGCCTGAGGGACTGATGCCACCTGAGCCACTGCCCTCGTGCCCCTGAGCCCGAGTGCATCCCAGAGGAATTGCTGCAGGACGTGGGGGCTGCTCTGTGGAGAAGGAAGAAATGTTTACAGGACTTTGCTGAAAGTGCCAAAATACCTTTTTTTAATGCAGATACTTTTGAATAACTTCTCAGAGAGAAACACTTACCAGTTTACAGATTATTACAATATATTACATGTAG
Organism: Gymnopithys bicolor; assembly: GCA_035041215.1. Taxonomy (NCBI): domain Eukaryota; kingdom Metazoa; phylum Chordata; class Aves; order Passeriformes; family Thamnophilidae; genus Gymnopithys; species Gymnopithys bicolor. The sequence continues at coordinate 834,612 of JAWWLY010000005.1, forward strand.
GAAAATGTGAAAAGAAGCACAAAGTTGTTGTTAACCAAAAATCTATGTATGGTTTTCTATGGGAAATTAATGATCTGCCTCTTGTAACCTCTTAATGTCTGGTCAGAAATCTGTGCCATTTGTTGTAGTTTGTGTAGGTTTTAATGTCTGTGTGTTGTGACAAAGTGCCTTCTCTATTCTGAAAATATTTGTCTTTAAATGAAAATTCTGTGAGTTCAGGACCAGGAGAGCCAGAAGTTCACGTGACTAAATGATGATCTGCCTCCCTAAAATGTTTCTGTTCATCTCATCTGTAAACTCCCATCAGTTTTTTATGTTTATTTATATTAAAAGTCTTCAAGTATATTTCTGACATTTTCATGGAAAATTTATTTTGGATCTCTTGGTGTCATTCTCAGAATAATGGGAGTGATGGATGACATGGGGAGTGGGGACAATGGAACCACAAAACACTAAATCTCCCTATTTTCTTTCCAGAGTTAGGGAATTGCTTGTTCATTCTGAGAAGACCAAGGCTTCCCCACAGGAGTGTAAATCTTGCACAAGTATTTCTAGGAGAGAATAATTATTAATAATGAATTAATCTATTGAGATCCCAGACTGGGTTGGGTTGGGAAGAACCTCAAAGCCCATCCATTCCACCCCCTGCCATGGGCAGGGACACCTCCCACCAGCCCAGGGTGCTCCAAGCCCTGTCCAGCCTGGCCTGGGACACTCCCAGGGATGGGGCAGCCACAGCTTCTCTGGACCACACCTGGAACCAGCTGATTTAGGGCTGTGGATGGTTTTCCTTGGTGTGTTTGGCTGGTACCTGGTTCAGGTACCTCACCCAGTTCTGGCTGTGCAGGAGAGGCACATCCCTGGGGCTCTGTCATGTCTTGTCCCTTCCTGGGAAATGGACCTGAGTTGTCCTTGTGCCTGCACGTGTAGAACTACAGTCACTGCCAAAAAACCAGCAAAGTAAAGCAAATCTCAGCTTTTTGACTTTTTACCTGGGTTTGTTTGGGTATTGTGGTGTCTCCTGGGGAGGCTCCTCCATAAGGCTCTTGGACAAGGTCCAGCACTGTGTCAGACACTTGGTGTTCCAGAGGAGGGTCTTGGCACTTTGGTACATCTGTGAGCAGGAGGCTGTGCTTCAGTTCTCTGCCAAAATATATAATTTTGCCTTTTTTGAAGATTTTATAAGTGAGAAACCAAAATTAGCCCCATTTAACCTGTGTTGATGATGCTTCAGAGTCCTGTAGGGAACTTGCCCCTTGCAGGGCAGGCTGCAGATGTTCCTCCCCTGAACACCAGTAGTTCACTTCCTGTAACTCTCCAGTACTGCCTGAACTTCCAGCACTTCCCAACCTGTTCCTGTTGTGTAAATGCTTTATGTATGTGTTCCAGTTAAGTAAGTGATTAGGTGAGAAGCTCACATTCCCAGGATTTGGCTTTCAGAGCTCTGCCCTCATTATTCCCAGTTCTTGATCCAAGTTATTTAATGTTCCCTTCTAAGGTTTTGACAGAACGAAACAAAAACAGAGTGTTTGGACAATGGGATGGGAACAGGTTGGGGTGTCTGTGCAGGGCCAGGGGTTGGACTCCTGATCCCTGTGGGTCTCTCCCAACTCGGATATCCCACAGTTTGGCATCTCCTCTCAGTGTCTCAGTGTCCTGTCATGCCAGATGAGGCCCTGGAGGGGCCGTCCCTGCTGCCCTGGGTCGGTGCTGGCTGTGGGCAGGTCTCCTGTGCCCCGCAGTGCCCAAGCAGTGCCGGTGCCAACACCTGGCACGGCTCCAGCACGATCCATTTCACTCCTCCCTGGGCTTGCTTTCTTTGTAATCACTTCTGCTTGGGAAGAATTCAGGTCTCAGAAAAGCAGTCAAAGCCCTTTTTTGTGTGAGGGGCAGGACAAAAGCTCCCAAGCCCATGGGGATTTGGGTGGTGAAAGCCAGCTCTGTTCCCGGGGGGCTCTCAGGGGTGGGGGCTCCCTGGGCAGGGCTCAGCACCCCATAAATACCCTGCACACGGCTCTGGCTCAGAGCTTGGCTGCTGGAGGCTCAGGCTCTTCACCAGGAGAGGATGTACAGCCAGTGAGTATTCCTGCAGCTCCTTTCTATGGGAGAGGATCATGGATCACCACTGTGGTGGAGCACTGGCTGGGGTGCTGTGAGACTGGGGGGCAGCGTGGTCTGGAGGGGAGGAAGAGGAGGGGGAGGTCTCTGTGTGTTGGTGTCATGCTGGTACTTCACATTCCAAGGTGTGGTTCTGGTCCAGGGACAAGCTTATCTCGGGGTTCCAGAGGATGGTCCAGAATTTGGAGTAGAATCATGGAATCCTAAAGGGATTTGGGTTGGAAGGGGCCTTAAAACCCATCCAGTCCCATGGCCAGGGACACCTTCCCAGGTTGCTCCAAGCCCTGTCCAACCTGGTCTTGGACACATCCAGGGAGGTGCAGCCACAGCTGCTCTGGGCACAGCACACTGGTCTGGCTGCTGTGTCTTTGTGGGCTTTGCAGTGGTAAAATTGGAACCCAACAATTAATACTCTTTGCTTGAAAAAAAAAAAAAGGCAAAAAATCTGCTTCTCCAAGACCTGGGAGATACAAACTGGATTCTGCTTCCTGAAGATGTGGACTGTCCTGGATTTGTGGGTGGATGGGGTTTGCTGCAGGGCTGCAGCTCAGGCTGTCCCCTCCACGTTCCCCTCTCCCTCCACATGCTCAGCCTTTCTCCCCACAAAGTTCTGGTGCTTCTTTCTGATCCCTCAAGTTCTTTGCCAATGGATGAGTCCACTCAGAAGAGCTGCCCCTCTGTGGGAGGGGGTTCCAGCACTGCCCCACCGTGGGCTAACCCAGCTCTGCCTTTCCAGAGTGGAGCATCCTGCTGGTGGCTACAAGAAGCTCTTTGAGACAGTGGAGGAACTGTCCTCTCCAGTCACTGCCCATGTCACAGGTGGGTCTGGTCCTCCATCTCCTCCTGCCTGCCTTTGTTCTCAGAGCTCAGGAGCCTCCAGGGCTTGGAGACGTCACAAGGGCTGGAGGTAAAGGACCTTCACAGGGCTGGGGATTTGGGCTGGAGGAAGGACAGATTGGATGGGGGTATCTTTAGACATTTCAGTACTGAAGGTCTTGGTCTACAGCAGGTTTGGAGGGGAAGGAAAGAGCAGACTTTAACAAGCTCATGTGTGTTTAAACACCAAATTTAATCAGTACTGAAAGAACAGGTTTGAAATTTTGTTCATTTTGTCATGGTAAAAATTCCTTGGTCTGCTTTGCCTGTGCATCCCAACACTGCCCCTCCCACAGGCAGGATTCCCACCTGGCTGCGAGGAAGCCTCCTGAGATGTGGCCCTGGCTTGTTCGAGGTGGGCACGGAGCCCTTCTACCACCTCTTCGATGGGCAGGCACTGCTCCACAAGTTCGACTTCAAGGAGGGGCACGTCACCTACCACCGCAGGTACGGGGCAGTTTTCCAGGAAAGGAGAATAAATCAGGAAGCATTTGCTTGACTGGCAGTGCTGGGGCCTGGCTGTGCTGCCCAGCACCGGGGAGGTGCCCATAATCTCACCCCCACGGGATTATTGGCAGAGCTGTGTTGGTGATACCGTTAAACCAGCTCGGGGTGCCATGGGAGGCTGGGGGGCCCTGCAGCTCCCAGGAACATTCATATTTAATGGCACAGCCTGGTGTGGTGTCACCTGTAAGGGGATTTCTGGCCCTCCCAGGTTCGTCAGGACCGACGCGTACGTGCGAGCGATGACGGAGAAAAGGATCGTGATCACGGAGTTCGGCACCTACGCGTACCCAGACCCCTGCAAGAACATCTTCTCCAGGTACCATCCCCAGTGCAGCCACTGCAGCCACGTCCCACACAGCTCCTGCTTCCCTGAAGCTCTGCCTGCCTGTCCATTCTCTCTGCTCAGGTTCTTCTCGTACTTCAAAGGCGTGGAGGTCACGGACAACGCCCTCGTTAATGTCTACCCCGTGGGTGAGGATTACTATGCCTGCACTGAGACCAACTTCATCACCAGGATTAACCCTGACACCCTGGAGACCATTAAGCAGGTTGGTTTTTGTCCTGGGCTGGTAAAGACATGGAGTAAAACTAAAATGAGAGTCATGGAATCAGACTGGTTTGGGTTGGGAGGGACCCTAAAGCTCATCTCATTCCAACCCCTGCCATGGACAGGGACACCATCCACTATCCCAGGGTGCTCCAAGCCCCACCCAACCTGGCCTTGGACACTCGCAGGGATGGGGCAGCCACAGCTGCTCTGGGCACCCTCACAGGCAAGAATTCCTTCCCAATATCCCTCTGTCAGTGGGAAGCCATTCCCTGTGTCCTGTCCCTCCATCCCTTGTCCCCAGTCCCTCTCCAGCTCTCCTGGAGCCCCTTTAGGCACTGGCAGGGGCTCTCAGCTCTCCCTGAAGCCTTTTCTTCTCCAGGTGACCCCTCCAGCTCTCCCAGCCTGGCTCCAAAGGGGCTCCAGGGGCTCCATCCCTGGAGCATATTCATGCTTGTGCTGGAGTTTGCAAACTAGAGCTCAGTTGCAGCCTCAGAAAAGAACTCCCCACACCCAAAGTGAGGATGTATTGACTCCTGAGGCCTTGCAGAGCCAGTGACTTCCCATCTCCTGCCCAGGAAGCTGCTGACTCTCCATGTTGTTCTCCAGGTGGATCTCTGCAAATACGTGTCTGTCAACGGGGCAACGGCTCATCCCCACATTGAGAACGATGGGACAGTTTACAACATTGGGAACTGCTTTGGAAAAAACTTTGCCCTGGCCTACAACATCATCCGGATTCCTCCCCTGCAGGCAGGTCAGTTAATGCCACCTCGGAGCCAGCTGGGAAACTCCCTTCTTAGAAATCATTTCTTTGTCCTTTAAATGAGTTTTGTCCTTGAGCTACATTTCTTTTCCTTCCAGTTTCTTTAGATTTTACTTGCTTTTTAAGTGTTGCATTGAAAACACTTCCAAGTGGTGTCTAAACCACGAGTTTCCTTTGTGGTTAAGGCAGACCCTTGCTGGGTAAATGCTGTGAGTAGGGACTAAGTGTGGGTGAGACCCTCTGTAACCCCTCACCTGTCCCATTCCAGACAAGGAAGACCCGATGAACAAGTCAGAGGTGGTGGTGCAGTTCCCCTGCAGTGACAGGTTTAAGCCCTCCTATGTCCACAGGTAACGCTCTGTGGGGTCAGCTGGAACCAGGGATTTGTTCTCACATGTGATCAGCAACAAAAATTGGGTGATTTACCAAAATCAGGGTAATTGTAAGCGATGATCCACGTGCTGTACCAGTGCTTAAGAGGAAGGACTCTGTGGGTTGTGTCCAAACTAACCCCAGTGAGCCTGATGTGCCCACCCTGTGTTTCCAAACAGCTTTGGGCTGACCCCAAACTACATCGTGTTTGTGGAAACACCAGTGAAAATCAACCTCCTCAAGTTCCTCTCCTCCTGGAGCCTCTGGGGAGCCAACTACATGGACTGCTTCGAGTCCAACGAAACCATGGGGGTGAGCAATGGGTCATCCCCAGCTGGGCTGGACTGGGCAGCCAGGCCCACACTGGGAGGTCCATGGCATCAGTGACACCTTTGTTTCCCTGAGCCCAAGCCAAGCTGCTGGTTGGTTCTCAGGTGTGGCTCCACGTGGCCGAGAAGAAGAAGGGTCGGCTCCTCAACCTCAAGTACCGCACCTCGGCCTTCAACCTCTTCCACCACATCAACACCTACGAGGACAACGGGTTCCTGATCGTCGACCTCTGCACCTGGAAGGGGTGAGTCCAGGGGTCCCCCCTGGGCACCACAGCAGGGGGGCCAGTGCAGTTAGTGACTGCTGAGGGCTGATGCTATTTTGGTTCCTGGGGCTGCAGTGAGCAGGGTCTGGGTGAGCTTTGAATGCTGCTCTTCATGTAAACACAGAAATGTGGCACTGCAATGGTGAAGCCCAGCCCTGCGTTGGCTGCTTTGGACACCCTGAGCTGAGTGATCCTGGCATAGAATCATAGAATTCCAGACTGGTTTGGGTTGGGAGGACCTTAAAGCTCATCCCATTCCACCCCCTGCCATGGGCAGGGACACCTTCCACCAGCCCAGGTTGCTCCAAGCCCCATCCTGTGCTTGTGTTGAACAGCAGTTGCTGGGTTTGCTCTCAGGGGACATGGTGCCCCCACGGCTTGGCTCTGCCAGGGAGCTGCACTGGGACTTGTGTTCGTCTGCTTGCCCAAAGAAGCTGTGGCTGCTCCATCCCTGGGAGTGTCCAAGGCTGGACAGGGTTGGACCAACCTGGGACAGTGGAAGGTGTCCCTGCCATTGCAGGGAGTGGAATGAGATGAGGTTAATTAAGGTCCATCCTGACCCAAAACATTCTATGATCCTATTGAATTCCAGGGAAAAAACATCTGCACTTCATCCCCTGCTTGCAAACCCCTCTGTTTGTCTCTGTGATGTGTTTCCCTGCAGGTTTGAGTTTGTTTACAATTACCTGTACCTGGCCAACCTCCGTGCCAACTGGGACGAGGTGAAGCGCCAGGCGGAGAAGGCGCCGCAGCCCGAGGCCCGCAGATACGTCCTGCCCCTCAGCATCGACAAGGTACACCGGGGCCAAATCCTGCCTCTTGGGGAGAAGGGAAACTCCGAGTATGGGGTTCAGAGAAACTTCATGCTTTCTTTAGCTATCCATGTTCTTCTGGTTTGTTTCCCATTCGGTTGCCGAGAGTGGCTGTGGCTGCCCCATCCCTGGAGGTGTTTCAGGCCACGCTGGACGGGGCTTGGAGCAACCTGGGAGTCCCTGCCCAAGGCCGGGGGTGGAACTGGGTGGGTTTAAAGGTCCCTCCCAACCCAAACTCTGATGATTTCATACACTGCTGTTCATAGCAGAGACTGTGGGGCAGCAGTTAATCCTGGAAGGTGCTGCTGCTGGGAGCGGAGAGGGAGCAGCCCCAGCCCAAGCATGTGTGGTTCAATCCTCCAGCTCTTGGTGTGAGGTCCCTGGAGCTCCCAGCCTGGCACGGAGCTGCCAGCCTGGCACGGAGCTCGCTGGCTGGCAGCTGCTGGGTTCCCTTCCAGGCTCCTGGTCATGGTGGGCGGGCTGGGGGCTGCCAGGGCCGCGCTGAGCCGAGCTGCCCGCAGAGCTCACAGGACTGTGGATCCAGTGAGAAGTGCAAGCCCATTGGCAGTGCTCAGTGCAGACCTCCGAGTGCCCCACGGAGGGGACGGGAGTTGTGTTTATGAGCACAGTGAGGGCTGGGGGGCAGGACAGCTGGGCACCACTGCCTGAACGTGGCACAGCCCCTGAGACTGCCACACACTGCCACCTTCCCTGGTCCATGTTTGCGACAGATCCGTGCAAACACACTCAGAAATGTGCTCCTCCAAGCTCTTGGTGTTTGTGCCAGGCTGACACGGGGAAGAACCTGGTCACGCTGCCCTACACGACGGCCACTGCGACGCTGCGCAGCGACGAGACCATCTGGCTGGAGCCTGAAGTGATTTTCTCGGGGCCACGTCACGGTACAATGAGAGCCCAAATGGCACCAGCCCAAGGGCTCCCTGCACTCCCTGGCCCACTCACCCTCATGCTTTCATATATTTATGTTTTATTGCAGCCTTTGAGTTCCCACAGATCAACTACAAGAAGTACGGTGGGAAGCCGTACACGTACACGTACGGGCTGGGGCTGAACCACTTTGTCCCAGACAGGGTAACTGTCAGCCAAAGGGGGGTGGGCTCAGTCTGGGACAGCACAGAGGACTCCTGAGCTGTGGGGCTTTTGGTTTTCCCTCCTTTAGCTTTGCAAGCTGAACGTTAAAACTAAGGAGACCTGGGTGTGGCAGGAGCCGGATTCGTACCCATCGGAGCCCATCTTTGTTGCCCATCCCGATGCTCTGGAGGAAGATGATGGTAATGCTCGTGGGGTTTGGGTCCATGGCACTGGGGAGGGGAAGGTTTGTGTCAGCTGGCACCAGGCTGGCTGCAGGGCTGTGCCAGAGGTGGGCAGGGGCAGAGCCCAGAGGCAGCTCCTGGACCGGATGTGCTGGGTGCTGACACCAGGGGGAAGTTTCTGAGGAAATGTGGGAAAATTAAGAGTGAATGAAAACAGAGGAGAAAGACCTCAAGGTTTAGAAAAGCTGTTGCTCTCATTTTCTAGATTTTTTCCAATACTTCTCAGTTTTAATAATCAACTATAGGAGCTACTGTGCCATGGCACCACAGGCTGGCAAAGGCAGCAACAGCAAGAGCCCAAATAGTGTGAGAAAAAATAAACAATCATAGAATCATAGAGTGGTTTGGGTTGGAAGGGATCTTAGTGATCATTTAATTCCAGCCCCCTGTCATGGGCAGGGACACCTTCCACTGTCCCAGGTTGCTCTAAGCCCTGTCCAACCTGGCCTGGGACACTTCCAGGGATGGGGCAGCCACAGCTGCTCTGCCAGTGTCACTCCCCACCTCCCTGATCACACAGTTCCAATGGGATTTACGGTGTGCTGAGTGCCAGGGGCTGCTCTCCCTGTGCCCACCCCCACTGGGCCGTCCCCTGTGCCCCCTCCAGGGGTGGTGCTGAGCATCGTGATCAGCCCTGGCACAGGACCCAAGCCTGCCTACCTGCTGCTGCTCAGCGCCAAGGACATGAGCGAGGTGGCCCGGGCCGAGGTGGAGGTGAACATCCCCGTCACCTTCCACGGGCTCTTCAAGAGAGCGTGACCAGCAGTGACCCCCAGGGGGCAACCTCTGTTTGCAGCCGCTCCAGTGACCTCCAGTCCTTCAGCCTCCCCTCCCCTGTCAGTCACATCGAGCACTTCGGTTCTGGCAATGATCCTTCAGGCTGCTTAATCAGGTATTCTTGAAATCCAACCCTCGGCACAATTTTCAGTTAAAACACCCCAAGTTTGGTGTGGTGGAATTTAAACTTTGTAGCTGCAGCAGAGAGAACGATGCCTGCAAGAGCAGAGTGTGACCTCAACACTTGTACATGTGGTAACATTTTGTAGAAGTGTCTCTGCTCTGTTACACCTTGGAGAATTTTTAGGCTATTACAGATTTAAATCCCCTCCTGGTCACTGCTTTAGTATCCTCAGAGCAATCCAAGTGGAGCCTTTCCACAGCTGCTTTGGGAATCCAAACTGGGTGGCAGGTAGAGTTTTGTTCTTCACTAAGGCTGCAACCTGCACACACTCTCTTGTGTATTTGCTCTTTTCCATTTCATTTGTCAAAGTGCATTTTCTTGATTTCTGGATTTCATGCTAAAACATGAACATGAAAAAAATCAAGCAATTGTTACCCCTTGGGCTGACTGTGCTTCCTTTGAGTGCTACAGATGGTCAGTTCAATCCTTCCTTCTCACAAAATAAACTCTCAGCTGATGTTGAAAATAAAAACTTTTGGCTAATAGACTTAAAATCTGGCCTTCTGGTTTGCCTTCAGTTGTTCACCTTTTTTATTAATGGTATGAAAGAACTGGAAAATCCTTTCCACTCCGAGTGGTTGTGGCAGATGGTGCTGAGTGCAGGGCGCTGGTTTGAGGGTGGCATCACATCCTGAGGATGGGATGGTGACACTGGGACACAGCCTGGTACTGCTGCTGGGCCATGATCTCCAGGCACTGGGCAACCACCTCATTGAAAACAAAAAACACCAATATAAGCAATGAGCCTCAAACAAAAAAAAAACAGTAAAACTTAATAGTTCTGCACTTATTTATCTGTTCCTTCTATTTGTGAAATGGTGGACACAGTAAAATGAACAGCTCAATTATCACATGATTTCTTTTCATGTGCAGCTCCCAGAGAGGGAATTTCAAGGCTCTAGAACTAAAAAAACTTCTTGGTGCTCTCCCATTATCAAAGTTTCCATAAACTCCAAGGAAAATATTTAAAATCCACATAATTCCATCAATTTGTACCACATTTAGAAGGGTTGTGTTGGGGTTTGACCCCAGCTGAAACCAGGACAGATTGAGATCTTCAAGTATTTGTGACCTTTGTGCAAACAAACTTCAGAAGTGCAAAGAACATTTTTATTGCTAATCAACAACCCAACAAGGAAAAACAGAAGAACAGAGGCAGAGGCTTTCAGAAAGAATCTAATGGAGGGGTGTCTGCCAAGTTCAAATAAATACAAAGCCAGGGGGACACCCCAAATGGATACAGCAAATTACAATCAGGGAGAAAAATCTGCAAAAAAACCCCAGTATCCCAGAACAAAAGAATGGAAACAACTGGGATGGTGAGGAGCCTGAACTTCAGAGAGTTTAAGATATGGGGGATTATATGAAAAAAAAAAGGATTCAGATACAGAATCAAATGGTAAAGTCAATGAAGATGCTCAGTGAGAAAATATTGTAGTCAAGTAAGTGGATAAACTAATGGGGAAGAGAAAGGATGAGAATTACAGAGCTGAATTCCACAGCAGGAGGGAGAAGTGGGAGCCCCAGGTCTGGAATCAACGTGCTGCTGACCTTGAGGGAGTCACAGACTTGCACATTTGCCACAAGGTCCTTGTGAGATCTGGGAGTAAAATGTACTACAAGGAAATCCCACCTTTCTGGTGTTTTGAGGTAGAATGATCCCATCATCCCAGAGTCTGGCAGAGGAGTAAAATGCACTGCTCTCTTCCTCGAGCCTGCAGAGGACAGAGCATTGAACAGGCTGAAAAGCACAACAAAAACATCAGGGCAGTGAAAAAAGTCACAGATGAAACAGGCAAATAGTTCCATCTGAAGAGAATGGGCAGGACTGCTGTTAAAAATAATCAGAATCCAGAAAACAGCACAACAAATCTGATGATTCTGCAGCACAGACCAGCTTGAGAAGATCCTAACAGAGAGACATAAAATTAAATGGACATTTAAAATATTTTTCAGTAGGTTCATGTTTGCTTTATTAGTTTGAGATGTGCTGCTCTGTATGATGAACAAAACAGGCAATTAATTAATTAAATCCATGCAAGGGTTTATATTTAATGTCCTTACTTTTTCTTCAGCTGTTTTAGCTCTGAATCATCTGTACAGCCCCTGCCCCCAGCTCCTGGCACTGTGGAGAAATGTCTTGAATCCACAAGAGCAACTCTTGCATTAGGCCAGAGGAACAGAAAGTTTGGACTGAACGATCTCCCACACTACAAAAAAACCCAAAAAAGCACAGAACAAACTCACTGAAATGAATCCCAAAAAGGTGTCAGTGGGATGGCACAACCAAGGTCAAGGCAGCATTAGTGCCCCAGGTCCTGTATCAGCACAGGATATCAGCACAGCAACCACAGCCCTCCCCACTGCTGCTCCTTTACGGTTTCATTTTTAGTTCCAAGCCCTGACACATTTAATCCTTACATGTTTAATTTTCAGTAATTGTGTTCTGTGCTGCATTTGTTACTTAAAAAGTAGTTCCCAGATGCTGTTCTAGAACTGCAGGGCTGTGCCTTTTAGCCCAGGGTGAAAGGCTTGTCCCCAGGGCTGAGCCCACCCCTACCATGGCGTAGCTGTCGCTCCCGAAACAGCCCCCGATGACCACAGTGACCTTGGGAACAGCAGCACAGGCAACAGCAGCCATCATGGAGGCCTGGGCCTTCAGCCTGCTGGAATGAGCCTCTGCCTGCAGGGAAACACACAGTTTAGGTCCTTTAAGCCTTTATTCTACATTCCCTCTGCTCCCACCAAACTCGTATTTCTAAACGTTTATTTATTATTTATAATTCTGTGATTGTTTCTTCCACAACAGAAATGCAGCATCATTAATGAGCTCACACCATTAACTCATTATATCATAACTAACCCGTATCATTAACTCATATATATCAAAACTAACTCATATCATTAACTCATATATATCAAAACTAACCCATAAGCTCATATATAACTAACTCACATAATTAACTCATTATATCATAACTAACTCATAAACTCATATATAACTCATATCATTAACTCATATATATCATGATTAATTCATATAATTAACTCAAAAGCCCATTATGCACTTATTTTAATATGTAAATCAGCAATACAATTACAACCAGGTGCAAACCCCTGAGCAGCTCCCTTGTGCCAGGCTCTGCCTGTGCTGGTGGCCCTGGGAGGAACAGGCTGCAGAAACAGATCTGGAGCCCAGTGGAGGTTTCACTGAGGCTCTCCCTAGCTCAGGACAGAACTCACTGTACTTTAACATCTGCACTTTTCCAAAAGAGACATAGTTAATTTTCTGGAGTGCAGTGGTGTCAGAAGAATCAATAAACTGTATTTCAATGCCAAAAGCACTTTAAATTCAGGTTTTACAGCCTGCATTGCCAGCTGAGCACTATGATTTTATATAACATACAGGCCTGCTTAAAATTCAGGTGAGACTGGAAACATTTAAGAGCAAGGTCATTATGAAGCTTCAAGATTTAAACCATCAGGAGTGGTTTAAAAAACCACAATTTTCCTAAAAATAACTTTGAAAGTGCAGCTTTAAGCAGAAGAACTAGGAACTAGAAGTGTGTGGGACTGGACAGGCCGTACCTGTGAGATGCTGGCTGGCCCTGCTGGCTGTGGAGCAGTGTTCTGGAGGAAGAGGATGGGAATTCCCCTCTGGCTGCAGAGCTGCACGAAGTGGCTGCCCTTGAGAGCAGCATCCTGAGCCAGCTCCCCGTTGTTGGCCACTATCCCCACCAAGTGCCTGCAGAACCAGACACATGCACAGCTGATGAGCTCAGAGGCCTTTTGCAACCTCAAACAATTCCACAATTTTCTCTTTTGAACCCTAAAAATTATTGGAGGAGTGTCAAACCTGATGGTCACCCTCCCTTTTGACAGGGAATGTTCACAGCCTTACCCTTCCACGTGGCCAAATCCCGTCACTAACGTGGTTCCATAATTAGCCTTGAACTCCTGGAATCTGCTTCCATCCACCAGCCTGCTCAGAATCTGCAAAGAAATCCACAGCCTTGACTTGACTGAGAAGCTGAAGTGAAATAGGATAGTTCTGCTACAAGAAATGCTCTGTTCAAACAGGAGGAGCCCTGTGTTGTTATGCAGGAAATCCACCTCAAGGAGCACAGAACGTCTCTTGGTGTCTTGCTAAATACTCAGCATGGACAAAACACCCAATTTGTGTTCAGTTTAATTACCAACCATGTGTTTTGAGCCAAGTCCAACTCCAACATTATATCAGTCTTACAAAGCAGTTGTTCTTGTGCATAAAAATGTAAAGAGCCCCAGCGTATGCAGTTACAGATTTGGTGCATAAGAAACACTCTCTTGCATATTGCTCAGGCTTTTTCCCATACAATTAAAAAGCTGTTTCCAAAGCTACTGATTTCTACAGTCAATCCCCTTCACTGCAGGAATTTAACACTGGAAAAGATAGTGGATTCACATCCTTGGAAATCAAATCTCCTCTAGAACACAATGAAAATAGCGAGGGCAGCTCTCCCTGTCTCTGCTTCAGCATTAGTGTCTGTCCCAGCCTCAAACAAGTTTAATTTGAGCTGTGTTGTTTTTCAGTCAGTACTTTTATCAGGTATTTCTGTTACAAGACACAGCCTTGATGGCTTGGGGGGGAAGAAACAAAAAGTAGGAGATGGGAAAAATCAGACACTAAAAGGGTGTGTGGTCTCAAGGAAGCCAACACAGTACAAGACACAACAGTGCATGGAAACAGATGGGGATCAGCTGGCACAATCTAGAATTATCTAGAATGTATCTTATCTCCAGCAGGATAAATATTTTCTATAATTCTGCAGAATTGCTGCCATCCTGCTTTGTTGCAGACTCAAGACAGGCAATGTCTGAGCCATTACTGGCAATGGATGAGGCAAAAATACAGAATATCTGGGATTCTCTGAGAGAGAACAGCCTGTTGCTGTGGGGCTGTGACACAGAGCAGACTGAGGGATGGAGGAATGCAGTGCCTGTCCCTCACCAGTTTGACAGGAAGGGTACAGCTGTAGTCCTGTGGTGCCAGCCCCAGGAGCTCCTCGGGGCTGTACAGGGGCTGCTCGTGCTGCGTGTCCCGCTCTGGCACTGCCTGGAAGTTCAGCGTGGAGATGACACCGCGAATACACTCATAGGCCTCCTCCTCTGAGGGTGCAAAGTGGTCAGCACAGCCACTGACTCTGGGGAGAGCAACATGTAGCAGCACTGAATTCATGGAATCCGAGTTCTGCTGGAAAATACAAACTATAGGAAAACACATGATCTGTACTCTGACTCTCCAAACTCCCTGGAAGTACTGTGTGATTTTGTTCTGGAGGAAGGAGCTGAAAGCTCAGGGCAATTTCTGTGCAACCCAACCCAAATTCACAGTAAGGAGAAGTTCTTTCCCATGACTTTCAGATTTATCTGGATTAAAGAAAGACCTTTGAATTTATTTTCATGATGCTGTTGTTGCAAACAAAATCAAAAAGGGAAAATGGCAAAACAAACTTCAGGAATTATTTCAAAATAAGCCTGGATATAAAGACAGTAACATCTTCCATGTACTTAGGTTAAATTATATGTGTCCTGGAAAACACTAGAAAAAAGCTGATAGCATCCCTCTTTTATAGCTGCTCCCTCTGAGGCACAGAGGAACTGACTTGCCTAAAGTTGTTCAGAAAGTATGTGAACAACAGGGATCCAAATCCAATTTATGCCATAATATCACTTAATTTTCCTTCCATTTGGCTGATTTAACCAAAACCCCTGAACCTGAGCAGGAAAAGCAGTGCAACCCCAGGTTCCCCTTTTGCCCTGAACTGAAGTGACAATGCCATGTCCTTCAAAGCCGAGCATGCTGAATTCTCCACTGGTTTGAGAACATTCCACACACTGTGAGTGAAGTTTGGCTCCTCCCAGGTCCTCAGGAGACACATATTCCCCTGTGGCAGCTTTGACAAGGGGTGGCCCGGCCAGGAAGAGTGTCCCAATCTTGTCTATGATCACAGTCTCCTCAGCCATGGTGGGCACGTAGGCACCGCCAGCGACACAGGAGCCACACACCACGGCCACCTGGGGGCACAGACACAACAGCCAGCGCTGCAGGGGCACAGCAAAGCCAAAGCCAAAGCCCAGAGGTGTTCCAGAAAGTCTCAAGGTGCTCAATCACAGCTTGGGGAACAACAAAGTGGAGATGTAAAACCAGCAGGAACAATGATGGTGGTTTGGAGGGTTCAGTGTTTACCCTGAAATAACCCAGTGGTTTGATGCTTTTCCACCGTGGTCAGTCAGGAAACACTTCAAAGAGCCTTAAGGTTGAAGTGTTGTGTTATGTGAGATACTGTACCCAGCACTGGGGAGGCCCCACCTCCAGTCCTGGGGCAGTTCTGGGGGGAGGACACTGAGGGGTTGGAGCGTGTGCAGGGCAGGGAGCGGAGCTGGGGAAGGGCCAAAACTTCCCAGGGCTCCACTGATCACACAGAGCACCCTCACCTGCCCTCCCCATGACACTGTACCTGAGGGATTCCCATGGCAGACATGATTGCTTCGTTGTAGAAAATCCTGCCACCGTGCAGCTTGTCAGGAAACAGCTCTGACTGATGGTACAGAGACAAGAAAAAAGGGAGTTTTAGTATTAACTACGAAAGCTGATGCCTCCTCCTTACTCCATTCATTCCCAGGCATGTTGTAACTGACCCTGGGAAGGTCCCCACTAACAATCACACCTGAACCTTTCACTTACAGCATTCACTGTGGTATTTATTCCCTTGTACTTGTGAAATCCCAAAGAACACCCATGTGTTTCCAAAGAGGTAAGTTTCATGATTTGTTGTGGAACTGATTTATTGCACACAGAGACTGTAAACCTGGAGCAGGGGAGGCTCATGTCTCCACTTTATCTGTGAAATGCCCTCAGCAGTTTCCCTTTTTATTAGTTTTGGATACAATTCCTTAAGTCAGGTAAAAGCTTTTGCTCTGTGCTTCCCTTCAGTGTGGAGAGGGAACAACCACAACCTCTGTGATGGGATCACCTTTTCCACTGGGGAAAAAAACCTGTGCAAAGGCCCCTTTTGCATTAAGAATTGCAAGGCCATGGAGGTTGGTGCATTACCAGCACAAACAAGGCAACAAAACAGAGCAAACTGTAGATTCTGAAGCTGCTCACACTATGTGCTGCTTTACTAAAGCCACAAAAGCAGCTCTGCACTGTCATTCAAGTTGCTGAACTCTGACTAGATGCAGGATCAGCCAGAGGGAGGAAACAAGCCCAGTGCTCTCTGCTCTGCATGGGCAGCATTACCTGCAGGGGCAGGAAGGCTCCCCCACTGTCCACCAGGTGCACAGACAGCAGCCTGTTCTCCAGGGCAATCTCCTGGGCCCTCAACTGCTTCTTCACTCCAATTGGGTAAATAGTTCCTCCTTTCACTGTGGCATCACTTGCCATGAAGACACACCAGATTCCACAGATCTTGCCAATTCCTGCAATTCAGTTCAAATCAGTTCCACAGACACGTATCAGGACACTCTAAAGTAACACACACAAAACAGGAGAGCTAAACTATAGCCAGGAGGTCATTTTCAGTAATACTGTACCAAGAAGTTCCAAATTAAGTTGAAAATACCACCCAGGCAAGAATTCTACCCCTCTTCTCTGGAATAACAATGACATTTAAAAATAATCAAAATTATAGAAGCTCAAATAAATTTATGTGTTCCTGGTGACAATGAAAGAGAAAAAAAAAACACATAGTTTGACACCCAACTCTTGATATAAAAGAGAAGGCAATTAAAGATTACCCCTAACAATCTGTGATGAAAGACAGGATTTCATACTCTGCTCCAGGTACTTTTTGAACTGGTACCACTCCTTAAAATGCAATTTCATTGAAATTGGATTTCATTGAAATTACATTTTGAAGGGTGGTTCCAGTTTAAAAAAAATGTTTCCACTGACAGTGCAACTGTCTACAATTTGAAAAACATTAAAAAATAAACACCACAGCTCCTGTGTCTCACAGTAACTTTGTCCCCCCTATTTTAACACACAACAGCTGATTTGACACATCAGCCTCATGTTTTTGAGACAAAAATCAGTAACAGGTAAGTAAAATAAATTATTAAAATCAGAAGAAATGAAAGAAATTTTTTAAAGGTTTCTCTCAAATTTCCCAGAAGAAAATAAGATAATATTAATACAGCAGGGGCTGAACTCTTCTCTCTTGGGAACTGCTCTTGGATAGAACTGATGTTCACTTTTCCTAGGAAAGCACCTCAAATATTCCATAAACGTTATAACATGCATCCTTTTTCCCTTCCTTTTTCCTTTCCCATTCCATTTTCCATTACCAGTGAGGCACCCAGCAGCAGGGACATCCCCATAGGGCATGCCCAGCCCTGCCAGAGGGGACAGCTCCAGGAAAGCCTCATCATCCAGCAGCAGCTTCAGGCGCTCCCGCACGAACAGCTTCTTGTTGCGCTGAGTGTGGCGCAGGACGGCGCTTTCTCCCCCTCCTTTCCTCACCCTCTCCAGCAATTCCGAGTATCTGAGGGAAAAACAAAGTTTCAGAAAATGGAAACAATGCTGTGTGGTGTGGGGAGGGGGGGTATCCAGAGAGGCTGGAGAGGTGGGGCTGAGGGAACCTCGAGTTCAACACAGCCAAGTGCAGGAGCTGCCCTGGGTCAGGGAAATCCCAGCACAAACACGGGCTGGGGGGAGAAGGGACTGGGAGCATCCTTGGGGGAGAAGGGACTGGGAGCAGCCTCGGGGGAGAAGGGACTGGGAGCAGCCTTGGGGGAGAAGGGACTGGGAGCAGCCTCGGGGGAGAAGGGACTGGGAGCACACTGGGGGGAGACTGGAGTGGGAGCAGCCTCGG
>JAWWLY010000005.1:889877-907319 GCA_035041215.1 Gymnopithys bicolor
AATTCCTTCCCAATATCCCATCTAACCCTGCCCTCTGGCACTGGGAAGCTGTTTAATGCTGTGCAGGAAAAGAACACTCAGCCCCCCCAAATCTGATGTTTTGATATTAAGGCACAAATCTTAAAATTCACTTCTCTGCCAGACAGTGTCCCTGTCCTTATTTGTTCCTCAGGGACAGTGGGAGTTCCTGGGGGAAGGCTGAGAGTGAGCTGGAGTAGGACTGTCATGGAATTCTTTAGATTGGAAAAGACCTTTAAGACTGAGTCCAACTGCTACCCCAGCCCTGCCATCAGTCTGCTGTGCTGAATAGATGTTTGCATGTGTACATATATATCTATATTTTATGTTGACAGCCTTGAAGGTTCTTTGCACAAAACTCTTTTCCAATGGGAGTTGTCACCCCAGTGCAAAGATTGATGGAAATCTGGAGGGAGCCTCTAATCCATTGGCCTGGAAAAACACACAGCATCCATCTTCTGCCTTCTGGTTTTCATATGCAATGGCAGCAGCAACATTTGGACTGCAAAGATGAAATACTGAAAGCTGTTTTTGTTGGAGTTAATCCCAAGCATTCCAGTTGGTTTTATGGCTTCTGAAATGGAGTTTGTAGTTCTTTTTAGCCGGGCCAAGTTCAACCTTATGTTCCCATTTATCTGTTTTGATGGTCTCCTAAACAGCGGATCTGAGATGGTAAATTCGTGTTTCATGGAAACCCAACTCGTGGCAGCTCTGGAAAGGAGCTGGATATGGATCAGGATGGTGGAGATCACGTGTGCCAAAAAGTGCTCAGAAAAATCTTGATGCCCCCACATCAGATGCACAGCCTGGCCAGCTCCAAACAACATATAAATAGCAGCTCCAACCACAGGTGCCATTCCCACCCCTTCCCATCACTTTGGAGGAGTGTGCCACCACGGATTCCCAACAAAAACACAACTTCTCCATGGAGGATGGTTCCACAACCTTCCCCTGCAGCTCTTCCCACACCGTGGCTCTGGGAGTGTGGTGCTCTACACAAAGAGGCTGGGCTGGAGCATGAACATGCTCATTTTGGAGCAGGTTCCTTGTGCAGAGCCTTCCCTGGGATCTGTGCCTGGCAAAAGGGAGGGTTTTTCATCTGGTGGAGCTGGTACAGACTTGCCTCAGGTTTTTAAACATGTTGATGTGTTGCTCCTTGGCAGCCTCAGCTGCAACTCTGCATTTCATGAACATGCTCAGTTGTGGCACCTCAGTAAGGCTGTTCCAGCCTCGCTCCCTCCTGGCAGGAACAGCTTCCTGGCAGTGCCCTGGCACCAGCACATTGCCAAGCAGTTGTGGCCTGTCCTGTCCTGTGGACATGTCCAGGATGTGTGACCTCTCCAGGGCATGAGCTCTGTGTGTGTCTGGTGGGCGAGTTGGGGCACCTGCAAAGGCAGAAACAAGTCAGGGCAGGTGTGGGTGAGGAGGGGAGGGCTCCAAAAGTCTTCCAGAGAACAACTTAAGCTAAACCAGACGTACAGAAACCATCAATGTGTGTGTGGTTGTTTCTGAGGGTTTTCTCCAGCAAGGCCAGGATAACTCAACTTCAATTCCTTAATTTTCTTTAGAAAGGAACTTTGTGTGGTGCTTTGTGATTACTCTGGGAACATAACCAGGCTCGTGTCTCCTCCCTCCTGCAGGGGAGAACGCAGAGATCACCCTGGATGTGTCGCTGGCCTATCGCGATGACACGTTCAGCGACTGGCAAGAAATAGCTCATGCCATAGAGAACAGGAAGCTGAAGTGCACCTTTAGCTCACCAAAAGTAAGGAGTCTGGACAATGCTGGTGGTGGAGATGGGTGGGAGTTGTCCTTTTGCTGTCACAGAATCACAGAATCACCTTTTCTGTGAAGATTTCCCCAATATCCAACCTGAACCTCCCCTGGGTTGTTTCCTCTTGTCCCATCACTTGCTACCAGGGAGAAGAGGCCAAATCCCACCTGGCTGCACCCTCCTGTCAGGGAGTTGTAGAAGGTTCATCTTGAAGGACTCCCTTGAAATTGATATTAATAGAGAGCCTGAAATATGAACCTCCTTGAGGTCAAACTTACTGACTCATTGACCCAAACTAATCAAAAATGTGAGGATAAAGGTTCCCAGGCCACTGCCTCTCTCAGGCTCTCCCCAGGCAGAGGCTGGAACTGCCAGACAGGCTTTTGGTGCTCCCAGTGCTCCCAGTTTGGGTGCTTTTGCAGGCCCTCCCAGGGGGCTGACAGCCGTGTGTGCTCCCTGCCCTTTCCCCAGACCGTGGAGTCCGAGGGCCGCCACTACGACTGCGACTTCCTGCCCTTCATGGAGATTGGCAGCGTGGCACACAAGTACTACCTCATCAACATCCGCCTGCCCGTCAACGAGAGGAAGGGCATCAACGTGGGCATTGGCGAGATCAAGGACATCCGCCTCGTGGTGAGTGCTGGAACGGCCCCTGTCCTGCCCTGAGCTCCTCTGTCCCGCTCCTGCCTCAGATGGACTGTGCTCCTTCCAGAGGGATGCCCTCTTTGCTGTTCTGAGGAGCCCTCCCAAAGCCTTGAGCCCTGTGACCTCCTCCAAAGCCAGGCTCTTTCCATGAGAGCTCCCCTGTGCCCTCCCTGCCCACCACAGAGTCCTCCCTCTCACGGGTAGGAGCTGAGGAGGAACAGAACAGCAGGTTTGGAGTTGGTTGTGGCCATGCAGATGGCTGGGATAGCTGTCAGCAGTCCTTGCCCCCGCCCTCCCTCGAGGCTTGGTGCCCATGGATGCTTTTCCCAGCTGGAAGCCCTTGCCCCCCCTGTCCCTGTCAGCAGAGCAGGCAGGCAGGGCCTTTGGTGGCTGCAGACAGTGGTGGGAGGGCACGTGGCTGGAGAAACACGTTCATTTGGCCGATGCTCTTCCCACCAGCGGTGACTTGGCTCCGTGAGTATCCCGTTACTTGTCTGGGAGTAATTCTGGCAGCTTTTTCCATGCTGTGTCAGAATCCCCGCTCCTGCCTCATGTCTGTTGGTGTTTGTTTTCAGGCCTTCTGGAACCTGCCCAGGTGGCCCAGGGGCTGAGTGGGCACCTGCTCCTTTCTGGTGTTGGCCAGGCCACGTCCTTGGGGTGCACTGCCATGTGTGTGCCTCTCCTGTAGGGAGAAGCACAGGATGACAGTGTCAAACCCTGTACAGCAATCACATTCCACCTTGGTTTTCCTCAGGGCATCCATCAAAACGGAGGCTTCACCAAGGTGTGGTTTGCCATGAAGACCTTCCTGACTCCCAGCATTCTGATTATCATGGTGTGGTACTGGAGGCGGATCACGCTGATGACACGCGCTCCTGTCCTGCTGGAGAAGTGAGTGGGGGCCCAGGGCACCTTGAGGAGGGGACTTGCTGAGGGGGTCGTTGCTCCCGTGGCTGGGGAGACAGGAATTGTCTCTTCTCCACCCCCTCCCTCCACTCAGGCACACTGTGAGCAGGAGACCTCCAGAGCTTCTCTATCCCATTAAACCCACATAGAAGGAGGAGCCACTCAGAGGAGATCAATCCTAGAGGGTTTGGTGGCAGGAGGTGACACTTCTCAAATAGCTGGATTTCCTTCTGTTGCTCTCCATGCACAGCTTTGGCTTTTGGGCCCCTGTCCTTCCCTTGCACGCTGGAAACAGAAGGTGTTTCTGCCTCTCCAGGGTCATCTTTGCTCTGGGAATTTCCATGACGTTCATTAACATCCCCGTGGAATGGTTTTCCATCGGATTTGACTGGACTTGGATGCTGCTCTTCGGAGACATTCGACAAGGAATTTTCTATGCCATGCTGCTCTCGTTTTGGATCATCTTCTGTGGGGAGCACATGATGGTGGGTACCACACCGATGGCAAGGGGCTCTCCAGCTCTGATTCCAGCAGTACCTGGCGGCTCCCTTGTACTTGTTGCAAGTTGGAAATGCTGCTGTGAGGACTTGCACTGAGTGAAGGCACTTCAGGCTAAATTCTCTTCCTTTTTTTCCTCCTCCAAACCTCTTGATTAGGATCAGAGCGAGCGGAATCAGCTGTCGGGGTACTGGAAGCAGGTTGGGCCCATCGCTGTGGGCTCCTTCTGCCTCTTCATCTTTGACATGTGCGAGAGGTGGGTGCAGCTGTCCCAGGCTCTTGGTGACCTCCCCTTGCAGGGACCAGCAGTTTCACCCCGTGGCTGTGCACAGCCCCATCTCCTGGGGGCAGGAGAGGCTCCTGTGGGTGCTCCAGAGTGTGCTGGCACATCACAGCCATGAGCACCTCCCACCTCAGCTCCTCCTCACCCCTGGGGCAAGCAGCACAGCTGCCTCTTCCCATGTGGCACCTTAGAGAAAAGTTCTTCCCCCAGAGGGTGGTGGGCACTGACCAGGCTCCCCAGGGCAGTGGGCACAGCCCTGAGGCTGCCAGAGCTCCAGGAGTGTTTAGACAACACTCTGAGGAACAGGGTGGGATTGTTGGGTATCTGTGCAGGGCCATAGGTTGGACTCGTGATCCTTGTGGGTCCCTCCTAACTCGAGATGTTCCATGATTCCCAGGCTGCAGAGCAGACCTGAGGCTCTCTGGGCCTGTTGGCCTCTCACAGCTGGTGTTTTCTCTCCTCTGCAGGGGGGTGCAGCTCAAGAACCCCTTCTACAGCATCTGGACCACCGAGGTGGGCACGGAGCTGGCTGTATCCTTACCCTGGCTCAGGCTGGGTCGGGAGCAGAGGGGGATGTTCCCCGCCTGGTGTGGGGAAACCCCCTGGATTCTGGGAGGCCAGGGGTGGCTCAGGTGCTGTGGGAAATCTGGTGCCCTTTGGAAGGAGCAGTCCTGGCAGGCTGGGAGCTGGACACCTCAGGGGACTGGTGCTTGTGTCATTTTCCCTTAACTCTCTCTGCCCAGATGGCCTTTATTATCGTCGCAGGGATCTGCCTGTGCCTCTATTTTCTCTTCCTGTGTTTCATGGTCTTCCAAGTGTTCAGAAACATCAGTGGGAAGCAGTCCAGCCTCCCTGCCATGAGCAAGGCTCGCCGCCTTCACTACGAGGTAACTGCCCTCCCTGGGGCGTGGAGTCCTCACTTTCGGACCTCAGAGTCTGAACTGAGACTCCTCTACCCACAATCTCCCCATGCCTCCAGTTCCCTTCCTCTAACATTACATTTTCTGTTTAATGGGAAGTGTTACTAAGACCACCTGATTTTCCATGGTGTAAATTGGGGGGTTGTCATTTCCTTGCTAAGTTGCTGGAGGAAAACAAGGATCAAAACACAACACATTCAGCCCTTTGTCCTCATTTTTAGCCCATAATTTTGTGTATGTTCCTGTCCTACCTGTCTCTACCAGCTGCCAAAGCCAAGGAGCTCTCTCTCAGTGTGGTTTCCACAGGGGTGTAAATATTCATCCCCAAAGCTGTTCTGTTCAACCATGGTCACAAATCATTATCACCCACTGGGAATGCACAGAAAAAATTAGAAAATGAGACTTGAGAGAATTTGAAGCAGATTTAGAGTGTTTTTCCCTCCAGCAGGAGGCACAGGGCTCGTGGTGCTGAGCTGCTGCTGCCACACTCGACACCCAAACCTCTGGTGAGCGTGGATCTGTGTGGAAGAGTTAATTATTAGTCATTTGTTGTCGTGGTGTGGCACAGTAATGACACAGACACTGACATTTCCACCTGAACTCCAGAAACAGGTTAAAAAACCTCAACACACTCACACAAAACCAGAAGAATTTATAAGTAAAAATGTAAAACTGGTGGCAGCAGGGATGGTGAGCAGTGGGATGGATCCCAGACCCGAGGCTGTCTCGGAATCTCCGCTCTGTGACAGCCACCCTGGCAGTGCCAGGCGTTGGGGTGGCTGCAGCTTCCTCCCAGCCAGGCTGGGGGTGAGGATGAGTGTGGTGGGCCCTGAGACACGACTCCCCACGTGTTTGTTTTACGAGAGCAATGAGCCATCGGGCTGGGACCCACGTTAATTAACTGCTGGTCAATCAGTCACTGGGGCACATGT
The DNA here is from genome assembly GCA_035041215.1 of Gymnopithys bicolor. Classification (NCBI taxonomy): domain Eukaryota; kingdom Metazoa; phylum Chordata; class Aves; order Passeriformes; family Thamnophilidae; genus Gymnopithys; species Gymnopithys bicolor. The sequence goes on from JAWWLY010000005.1 coordinate 895,854, forward strand.
CATGGAAAGGCAGCGCTGTCCAGACATCCTCCCCGCGCGGAGCATCCGGCGCGGCGCAGACGTGTGGGGAGCAGAGGATATGGGCAGTGCTGAGCGCGGCACACGAGTGGGTGGAGGTTGTTTTGCTTTGGGGTTTCGTGGGTTGGACCCTTTTTTTATTTGTCATTTTTTATACTCGTGTCTTGTCTATCCTAAAACCAAAAATGGGTTTTGTGGATTCTGTTAATGTGACCAGTGACATTTCTCTCCGAACAGGGGCTGATTTTTAGGTTCAAGTTCCTGATGCTCATCACCCTGGCCTGTGCAGCCATGACCGTCATCTTCTTCATCGTGAGCCAGGTGAGCCACAGCACTGCCCTGCCCTGGGAGCCACTCCTGGTGCTGGCTCCAGGCAGACAGGACAGGCCTGTTGTAAGCACATTTGAGAGCAAGTTGCTTTTGAAGAAGTTGTTTCCACTTGTTTGAAGCTCTGCCATGAAACGTCTCAGGCTGGGGCTGCACAAAGACCGTTGGCTCTGGGGCTGTGCTGGGCAGAACGTGGGCCAAGGGGTCAGTCATTTCTGAGAACTCAGCAAGGGGAACATGGTCTGCTCACACTGAAACACTCCGGTGGCTTTGTGTGCCCATGGGGAGGTGACAATCCAGCCTTCCCTGCACTGACTGCTCCCAGCAGTAGCTGTACCTGTTTATCCTGAGCTCTGACGTCTCTGTATGAATGAGCTTTTGTTGCTGCTGAAATTGTGGAATCTCAGACTGGTTTGGGTGGGAAGGGACCTTAAAGCCCAACTTGTTCCACCCCCTGCCATGGGCAGGGACACCTTCCACTAGCCAAAGTTTCTCCAAGTCCCATCAAGTCTGGCCTTGGACACTTCCAGGGATGGGGCAGCCACAGCTTCTCTGGGCACCTGTGCCAGGGCCTGCCCACCCTCCCAGCCAGGAATTCCTTCCCAATATCCCACCTGTCCCTGCCCTCTGGCAGTGAGAAGCCCTTCCCTGTGTCCTGTCCCCCCATCCCTTTTCCCAAGTCCCTCTCCAGCTCTCCTGGAGCCCCTTCAGGCCCTGGAAGGGGCTCTCAGGTCTCTCCAGACCCTTCTCTTCTCCAGGTGAGCCCCCCAGCTCTCCCAGCCTGGCTCCAAAGGGCCTCCAGCCCTGGAGCATCTCTGTGGCTCTCTGTTTTAAGCTAGTTTAGCTTTCTTCTTCCCCTTTTAACAGAAAGCAGCATTTCAGCACGAGCAGTCTGTGTCTCTTCAAGTAACATTAATATTGATGGTACCTCTCTGGCTGCTGCCAAAGCCCAGTGTGTGTCAGGTGGTGCTGTCAGCCCAGGCTCTCCTCAGACAGTGCAGGGCTGTGCTCAGCACATCAGCCCTCACGTCATCCACGCTGGTTCTCCTGCTAGAAAAGGCCTGTTTTTAGCAGTCAGGTGTTTGTGGGTGTCCCTGGGTGTCCCCAGGTACTGCCCTTGGTGTGCTGAGCACGTGGTTGCCCCAGGTGTTTCCACAACAGAGCAGTTTGGTCTCATCCAATGAGACATCCAAGCTGAAGGAATCCTGATGGAATCATTTTGTCAGGACCATTTTTTTCCCTGCAGATTGAGGGTGAAGAGATAAATCCCAGCCTGGTTTCTGCCTCACTGAATCCCTTCCACTCCATTTCCTCCATCCTGGTGAACTGGTGCTGTTCTCACTGATTTCCTCCAGTACTGAATTTGCTCTTTCTCCTGGGCAGGTGACAGAAGGCCACTGGAAGTGGGGGGACATAACGATCCAGGTCAACAGCGCCTTCTTCACAGGCATCTACGGCATGTGGAACCTCTACGTGTTCGCCCTCATGTTCCTGTACGCGCCGTCCCACAAGAACTACGGCGAAGACCAGTCCAATGGTAAATGCCTCCAATGATCTAAGGGGAGAGAGAGAGAGTGTGGGATGCCTGCTGGGCATTGGCTTTTTTTTTTTGGCCCAGGTGCACATTCAGCACCTTGAAATGTGATGGAAATGGTGGTTTGGTTTTCCAAGCAGGCGCTGGGTTGGACAGGTTTGAGTATTTAGCCAAGGCTGGTTGGAACCTTCTGGTGGTTTTTGTACCTTTTAGCATTGCCCAGGTGGAACTGCAGCTCAGATGGGGGGATGAGGAATGGAGACAACAGAATTCTGATCTAGTGTGTGGCATCATGGCCCATGGCAGGGCCTTGGAACTGGGTGATGTTTTGGGTCCCTTCCAGCCCAAACCATTCTGGTATTCTCTGATGTCTGGGCAAGTGGGGAATGGCAGTGCTGCTGGATTCTGTTAGCAGGAGTCCTCAATAGTACAGAATTAATTTGCTGATACAGAATCATGGAACTGTTTAGGCTGGAAAAGCCCTCTCAGATCACCAAGTCCAACCATCCCCCAGCACTGCCAAGGCCACCACTGACCATGTCCCCAAGTGCCACATCCAGGGATGGGGGCTCCACCCCTGCCCTGGGCAGCTGTGCCAGGGATGAACAACCATTTATGTGAAGAAATTCTTCCTGTTATTCAAATAAACGTGCCCTGGCCCAGCCTGAGACCATGCCCTCTGCTCCTGTCCCTGTGCCCTGGGGCACAGCCCGACTCCCTGTCCCGGCTCCCCCTCCTGGCAGGGATTGCAGAGCCAGAAGGTGCCCCCTGAGCCTCCTTTTCTCCAGGCTGAGCCCCCCCAGCTCCCTCAGCCCCTTCCCCAACTCCATTCCCTTCCCTGGACATGCTCCAGCCCCTCAGTGTCTTGAGTTTCTCTTTAAATAACTGTAAATAAAAGCATTTGTAGTATTGTTGCCTGGTCTGTAGCTCAGGCAGCTCCTCAAAGCTTCAAGGGAATAAACCAGATCTTTTACTTGCTACTTGTGCAGTATTTTGCTGTGAGACACCTCTGACAGTGCCTTTGCTCCCCAGGTGACCTGGGGGTGACCAGCGGGGAGGAGCTGCAGCTCACCACCACCATCACCCACGTGGACGGCCCCACCGAGGTGTACAAGCTGGCTCGGAAGGAGGCTCAGGAGTGACCCCAGGTGGCTCAGCGGGGCCCAGGGTGGGACAGGGGACACACCAGTGCCTCTGGCAGGAGACGTTTCTGGCCCAAGTGGCTCCCGTTGCTGGTGTGTTCTCGGGGCGGTGACCCCGAGCAGAACTTTGTAACTCTTTACTATGGCGTAGTTATTCCTGGGGGGAGGGCTGTGTCCACTGTGTCCACTCGAGCACGTAAAACCCTGCTGGGAGGGCGGGGGGGTTGCAAAGTCGCTGCCCTGGGGCTGGTTTTAGTTGGCTGTGTGTGCTGGTGCATGAAGGTGCTGCAGGGAGCTCAGTCAGCAGCACAGACTCGGCACTCCAAGTTTTCCCCTGTGTGTGTGCAGCCTACACAAGGTGCTGATGGAGGGGGGACTAAAGCCTGGTTGTAAAAACATGTAATTCCACCATCTGTAACTGTATTGAGCTGCTTGAATCTTGAGTGCAGCCCTGCAGCCACCCTCTGTCACTGAATGAAGCACTGCTGGGAGAAGAGTAGGCTGTTAGTGAGGTTTTAGTAGAAGCAGCAATGTGCTTTCTCAGTAGGTTTTGCAGCTGCTTGTTGAATACAGGGAATGTCCAGCCTGGTTGCTGTGCTGGATTGCAGGAGAATGGAGCACTCTTGACATGACTTCTAGAGGTGCTGATCCCACAGCCAGCTCCTGCCTGTTCTCAGCCCTGTTGCTTGCCAGGCTTTTGTGGCTTCCTCCATCTTCCCCTTTGGTTGTGGTGCTTCCCTGTGAGCTGGGCAGTCCTGCTCCCCTGGGCACTGCTGGGCTGGAGCACGCTTGGCAGAGCTGGATTCTTCCAGGGTTTATCAGACTCGAAAGAATCCGCTGGTCACGCACTAATGTGGATCTTTGCTTTCCCAGAGCCAATGCAGGCACTGAGCTCGCTCAGCCCCGTGCTGGGAGGCTGCTGGCACTGCAGGGGGAGTGGGCACTGATCAGGGTGGAGGCTTGAACTGGACCATGCTGGGACCAGTTAAGAGAAGTGAGTGGTGTGGGAGGGAAGAACCGTGGCCAGAAGTGTCTGCACTGCTCAGGGTACACCTTCCAGTGCCTGGAGCATCCAGAGAGCCTCGTGAGCTGGCAGCAGTAAATGTCTGTGTTAGCTGCTGGTAACATGGAACCCACCCTCCCAGTTCTGTCCCTAAAAGCCAAGGATCTGCTGCTGCTGTCTGTCACTGAAGGGTCAGAGATGAGGAAGAGACGGGAAGCTCCCCAAAGCTGCTGCCAAGGCTGTCAGCCCAGGTTCCATCATGATTCCCACCCAAGGTTTATTCATTTATTCCCATCCATTTATTCCACCAGAAGGTTCCAACCAGCCTTGGCTAAATACTCAAACCTGTCCAACCCAGCCTGCTTGGAAAACCAAACCATCATTTCCATCACATTTCAAGGTGCTACACATGCCTAGGAGGCATCTCAAAAAAGGAGAGGGTGGCATCACAAGATCCTCTTGGATCCTTTAGGTTGCTGGGCACCCCAAGCTGTGCACCATCCCAGGTCAGGATGTGACACACTGGGCAGGTCCCTCTGCAAGGGGGTCCCTCTGCCAGAGGGCCGCTCCCTTTGTATTGGCTGGAGCTACGATAGGATTTTCTTAAAAGGAAGCGATTCTGTTAGTTGTGTTCTCCCTCCCGGGGATCCCCAGCGGGGAGGAGCATCCGCGGCTCCCTCTGGAGCATCCCCAGCTCCCCCTGGAGCATCCCAGCAGCGTCGCAGCCCAAGCAGGTCCAAGCAGTGCTCCTGCCTGGCGTAGTTACCCCACTGCAAAGTGGATCAAACCAACGCACATCACCAACTCCGCCACATTCCCGGCTGAGCGCTCGACTTTGCAACTTTCACATCCCTTTTCCCTTGGGTTCTTACGTGATATTTATGTTGTTCCCGTAGGTGTGTCCGTGGTTTCTTTTGCAGCTTAGTCTCTAGCACTGCGTTTGCAAAGGCTCCTCCCAGGGGGAGTCGCTGCTTTCAAACCAAATTCTGTGTCAGACACTAACGGTGTTTATGGGGTGTTTGTTTGTGTGTGTGTGTGTGTGGGTTTTTTATTTCTTCATTCCTAAGCCCTTCTTGTAAGTCTCGTAAATAGTCCCTGGGTCTTATTAAAATATATCCTTTTTTTTGTTTAGGTTGAGTTCAGTTTTTACAGAATGCTTTGAGCAACCTGGAAAACATGTAGTTTTGTTAATTTAAATAAAATATACACTATTGTGGATTTGTTGTTGGAATTTCTCCCTGGTCTCACCCTGCCCTCTGTCAGTGTGAATCCATTCCCCCCTCTGGCTCTGCAATCCCTGCCAGGAGGGGGGAGCATCGGGCTCTGCTCCAGGGCACAGGGACAGGAGGAGAGGGCACGGCCTCAGGCTGGGCCAGGAGAACTTCAGGTTGGATATCGGGGCAAAATTCTTCAGGTAAGGGTTGTCCAGCCCTGGCTCAGCTGCCCAGGGAGGTGGCTGAGTCCCCACCCCTGGAGAGATTAACAGTCATGTGGATGTGGCACTTGGGGACATGGTCAGTGGTGGCCTTGGCAGTGCTGGGGATGGTTGGACTCAGTGGTCTGAGAGGTCTTTTCCAGCCTAAACAATTCCATGATTCTGTGACTTGCACTTGAGGAGTAGTGGAAAATGTGATGAAAACAGATAAAGTTCAGTATGAAGAGCCTGAGGTGCTCCTGCAGGAGGGGCTGCCCTGATCAAACAGCACCCGGGAGGGGAGGGGAGGGCAGGCAGGGGCTGAGCCTCAGGCAGAACCCGTGGCTGTTCCCTCTGTGGCTGTGCTGGCTCCAGCTGCCCTGCCACGGAACTCGGGCTGCTCCCGGACAGAGCAGAGGCTGTGGGACCTAAAGAACGACAGAAGTGCCAATTAATGAATTTCCAGTGACCGCAGAACCGCCCCCTCCCTCCCGCTCCTCTGCCGGCTCTGGCTGGCCGGGCACGTCCTGCCCTGGCAGGGCTCTGCTGCCACCTGCTGCCACCTGCTGCCACCAGAACCCACTCCCTGCCCGACTGAACACAAACCATCTCTGAGACAGGCAAACTGGGAGATGTGTAGGAGCTCCCATTGCCTGCCCGGTGCTGCTCGGGGGCCAGGCTGTCCCTGGAGCTCTGTGTGTCCAGGCTGTCCCCGGAGCTCTCTCTGTGTGTCCAGGCTGTCCCCGGAGCTCTCTCTGTGTGTCCAGGCTGTCCCCGGAGCTTTGTGTGTCCAGGCTGTCCCTGGAGCTCTCTCTGTGTGTCCAGGCTGTCCCTGAAGCTCTGTGTGTCTAGGCTGCAGTGCAGGGACATGGGGACACATGGCAAGAATGGGAAGGGACACAGAGAAGCTTTGGAGGCTGGCTGGGGTGGCTGTGAGCAGCCCCAGGAATGGGAAGGGTCCCTGAGAGGAGCTTTGGAGGCTGGCTGGGATGGCTGTGAGCAGCCAATGTTGGCAGAGGGAAAACGGGTTGTGATGACTTAGTGGGTGAACTGGTGAGCACAGTTTTTGAGGGCAGCAAAGGGTCTTTGGCTGGAACAGTTTGTTTTCCTTCCTGGACTGTTCTCTGCAGGGGCAGGAGCTGGACTCAGTCCTTGTGGGTCCTTTCCAAACTGGGAGGTTCCACAATTCTGCATTTCCTTAGCAATCTGTGTCTGGGGTATCCTCTTCTGGGAGGCACTGGTGGAACTGGGCATGGCCCCCAGTGCCCATCCCCCTGGGAGGGCGTGTTAGAGCCTGGAAAGGCTCAGGGAAGGGTGATGGGAGTGGCTGAAGGTCCTGTGGCTGTGTCACCGTGTGCTGCTGACCACAAGCTCCAGCAGGAGGGAGCTGGCCTGGGTGTCCCAGCTTCAAAATAGGAGGCAACTTGTGCTGGGGTGAGATCCCAGCAGGGATCAGAGATGGTCCCCAGCCCAGGGGTGCTGTTGGCACTGGCTGGGGAGAGGGAGCTGCTGGCATTGCCTCCTTGTCCTCTTTAAAGCTGCTCTCAGCAGCCCCCAGACAATTAGTACATTGTGGGACACTGAAACATGTTCCCTCTCCCACCACAAATCCTGTTTTCTGGGATTTTGGTATGATGGAAATAAGGGATTGGTGGCATTTCTGGGGACAGAAAGGCAGGAGACGGAGCTCTGGTTCCTGTTCCTGTCACTCCTGCTCCCAATGACAGCACAGAGTCAGTGTGATTTCACTGGGGTAAAATAAGCACTGAGCAGAGCAGGTTTATTTTGGGAGGCTTTGCTGTGTGGGGGCACACAGAGATGCCACGGGGCTGCTCCCACGTGGCACCTGGCGCCGCACTGCGCCACAGCCACAGCTTTGCCCCTCAGTCTGGTATAGGAAATCAATCTCAGTGTCAGCTTTAGACAGAGAGGCTTCAATAAAACACAAACTGTCCTCAAGGCTGTGATGGTGCATCCCCATCCCTGGGGTGGGTGAGGGCTCGGGGTGGCAGGGCAGGGGCTCAGCTGGCTCTGCCTGTCCGTGCTGCTCCCTCGTGCTGGGATGGCACAGCCATGGCAGGCTGCAGGTTGGGTGTTTGTTTCTGGCTCAGCTGAACTGATGTGTGGTGGCTCCATGCAATGAATTCCTTGCTGAGATGGTTTCATTATTGTGCCATCCTTTGGCTGTTTCATTATTTCAGTCTAAGAGAAGTTTATATCCATTACAGTACCTGGAATTTGTTTTTTTCTCCTCCTTTTCCATCCTCATTTTGTTGTGTTTCAAGCCCTCCAGAGCTTCCTGAGGAAGGGCATCCTTCCAGGTACAGCCCTCACTCATGAGATGGATGTGATGGCTCAGAAACAGCTGAGCCACCCTGGAACGTTTCCTGATGAATATTGTACAGGCTGGACTGCACTCCCAAGCATCAGCACTGCTGGGAAGAGACATCCTTTCTGGTAAGAAATGTGGACCACTGACACACAGCCTCTGGTTTAGCAATAATTCAGGTAATTCCTGAGGAAAATCCTCTTTCTGCCTTCACCTGCTGCCTCATACCTCTCCACAGGAGCTGGGGCCACTCAAAGCAATATTAAGGAGGTGGAGTGTCCATGAAGATCCAGCTCCATCTCCCACAAGGAAAGGGAATCCTCTGGAGGAAAAGCAGTGGAAATGGAGCCCAGCAAGGCCAGAGCAGGATGGTCCCCACCCCTGAGCCTCCCTGCTGTACCCTGGTCACTTGGGCATCCCCCTGCCAAGCCCTGGGGCTGTGGGTGCTGTGCCACATTTCCTCAGGGATGTCACAATCCCTGCCAGTCCCACGGGAGTCCTGACAGAACAGAAACAATCCCTGGCAAGGTCCCCACAGAAAAGGCATCTGGTTGTTGCCACCCATTCCTCCTGTGGGTCCCCCCTGCTCTGGCAATTCCCCAGGCAGTTTTCCAGGGCAGCAGCAGGAGCAGAGCTCAGTCCCTGCTCCCTCCGGGCTCTGCTTCCCACAGGGGCTCTCCCAGACAGCTGATTCCCATTTACCATTTCCATCTGGAATTTCTCTGGTTGTCTGCAGGTCCATCCCAAGCAAACCCTGACAGACAGCAGGACACTGAGCCAGCTGTGTCCCCCCAGGATGGGTCTGTCCCTCCCAAGACAGAGACACTGTCCAGGACATGGCTCTCTCCATCCCTTTTTCAAGGAAGTTGGAATCCTTCCCACTCTTTCCCCTCTGCTAAGTTGACTCACAGCTCCTGCTGTTCTGACTGGAGGAGAGTCACAAACCCTTCCCTGAACTCTGCTGGCTTTTCATGTCCCTTTACTTACCTCTTAGAAAGAAATATATTTGAATTACTCTTAGAAGGAAGTATTGGAAATCTCAGAAAAATATCTGAAAAATGGGTAACTGCCCTTGAGCAAACAGAAAGTGAATTAGCTACTCCTTTCCAGTGAGCATTTCATTGTGGCTAATAAATACCCAATAAACACCAGAAATGGTGGTTTATAAATACCCAATAAACACCAGAAATGATGGTTTGTAAATCAGCTCTGAAAATCCCCATTAATGAGGGACTCAGGCAAAGAGAAGGAGCTGCAGGTTATGAGCCTTGCCACAAACAAGTCATCCTGCCTGGAGAGGAGGAACAGTCAAGGCATGACAGACAGGAATGGTTTTCCAGCAGAGGGAAGGTGAAGGGTGATCCCTGTCCCCAGGGATGGGGCAGCCACAGCTTCTCTGGGCACCTGTGCCAGGGCCTGCCCACCCTCCCAGCCAGCAACTCCTTCCCAATATCCCACCTATCCCTGCCCTCTGGCAGTGGGAAGCCATTCCCTGTGTCCTGTCCCTCCATGCCTTGTCCCCAGTCCCTCTCCAGCTCTCCTGGAGCCCCTTCAGGCACTGGGAGGGTCTCCCTGGAGCCTTCTCTTCTCCAGCTCTCCCCACAAGTCTCACTCAGCAGCTGTGACTACAGCACTAATAATTCTCTAATGCAATGCAAGTACAGTTCATTAGAAGTAATTTTCATGGCTTTGTATTAAGCAGGGAGCAATGGTGATTAGTGGAGTGCTGGAGGGCTGGTTCATTCCCTGTTTTCTTTCTTATCATGGTTATGTCAGACAGAGATCTCAGCTCAGTGCTCAGGGCTCCTTTCCTGGCTTTAGAGAGACCTGTATTTTGAAGGTCTCAGTCAGAGCTCCCCTTACTTGGGGATGGGTTTGATCCAAGTTCTATCCCAGCTGTTCCCAAGTACAAAAATCAAGTGTTCTGCTTCTGTGTTGTGCAGCTGAGAACCACCTTCATCTTTATCAGCAGCTGACTCTGAGACAGGTTTATTCTGCCTCTACACCAGCTGGCCCTAAACTGCTTTTATTTCCCTGCAGTAGCTGATTCAGGGAATGATGACAGGACTTGACATCAGGTAATTCAGGGAATGATGGCAGGATTTGACATCAGGTAATTCAGGGAATGATGGCAGGACTTGACATCAGCTTCATGTCAAGACTGAGATTCCTTGAGAAAATCCCCAGGGCTTTTTTTTTTTTTAGACAAAATAACCCACAGCAGTGTGAAATAGGTCTAAAGAGACCCTTTTTGTTGGTGTGGAGTAAGAGAGGAGCATTACAAGGCTGATAGAAGTGGATTTAAAAGAGGTGGGAGAGTACCATGGAGTCAGTGATGAAGCAAGGATTGAGGAAATAAGAAATGATAACCTGAATGATTTGAGAAGAATGAGCTTGGGGAAGGACTAAGAAGTATTTCCTCCCTGAGTGTTTTGACTAGAGACAGAAATTCCTTAACTGAGAGATAGGAGCACAAGTAAAAGAGGTTCTTAGTACCAGCGACTGGGCACGGAAAGGGAATTGCTGAGAGAACCATCACAGGTTTTCAGTCTGAAGCTCCTTTTCCAGTCTTCCTGGAATTCTTAGGTACTTATGTTCCCCTCTTTATTCCCTCCAAGTTCCTCAGGTTCAGTTGAGAGCTGGGACAAGTCAGTTCAGGTGACTCTGCCTGGGGAAGAAACACCTGCAGCTGGAAGGTGCATATTTAAACCAAAGTCCTCTCTGATGGGAACTTTCTGCAGACACTTCCCACAAATGAAAGGATTGGAAACATAAACTTTGTCTCACTCCCCCAGTTTGGAATTTTTTGGCAATTCTTAAAAAGGGCTGAGCTTGATAAGCCTCACCTGCAGTGGATGGTTGGGTGTTCCCTGGGCTGTGGGTTTGGTTTGGCTGCTCGTGGTTGGAGGCAGTTCGGTGAGCAGGGGGTTAACACACAGAGCTGTGGGAGCTGCCACAGGAGCCCTCAGTGGGAGCTGCCGCTGTGGGAGGACATTCTGGGCCAGCTTTGGGTGTTCCTACACGTGAGATCATCATGTTGTTTAACTGAAGTTTTGGGGATGAAACCAACCATCAAACAGTGTCAGGGGAGGTGACAAAGCAGACTATCCCCCCCGGACAGGGAGCGACCTTGGCCATGGCCCAGCGCTCCGTGGATTCCTCAGGGAAGGCTGGGGAGCCCCTCGGGGCATCCCTGCCCGTCTGACCGCGACGAGGGAGAAAACCGAGCTGTATTCGGGGGTTTTCAACAAGCTCAGACCCTGCTTTATCCCGGAGGTGCTCACGGTGAGTGGCATCGGGCACAGCCTGGCAGCGGCTGAGACTCGCCCGCTCCGGTCGCGGCTCCATCCCGGGGGTGCTGCTTTCCCATTTATCCCACGGGGGGCCGAAGGCAGGGCTGGATCTGCGGGGGCACTGCGGGATTGGGGAGCCTGCCCTGCCTCCCTCCCTCCCTCCTGCCGCGGCGGGGGCTGGACACGCCGGGCCGGGGCTGGAATGTCCATTCCCGGGGGCTGGACACGCCGGGCCAGGGGCTGGAATGCCGGGGGCTGGAATACCGGGGCTGGAATCCTCATACCCGGGGACTGGAATACCCATTCCCGGGGGCTGAAATACCGGGGCTGGAATCCTCATTCCCGGGGGCTGGAATACCCAGTCCCGGGGGCTGGAATACCGGGGCTGGAATCCTCATTTCGGGGG
>JAWWLY010000005.1:909555-938040 GCA_035041215.1 Gymnopithys bicolor
CCAGGCTGGACAGGGCTTGGAGCAGCCTGGGCTGGTGGGAGGTGTCCCTGCCCATGGCAGGGGTGGGATGAGATGGGCTTTAAGGTCCCTCCCAACCCAAACCAGTTTGGAATTCTGTGGAAACTGATCCCTGGGGTGCAGAGTGCCCAGATCCAAGCTCCTGGTTCCCGGGGCCGGGGACGGGTTGGAGCTTTGGGATGTCCATGGACACCAGCTGGGTATTTATAGTTGTGTTCCTTTGAATATTTGGTGAAACAGGCCGTGTGTTTATATTCAGCTTCCTGTGTCCGTATCAGCATCTTGGCATGTGATGGAGCTGCAGAGGGAGGAGGGAAAAGGAGGAAAGTGAGTTGTGAGGGTTATTTGTGTTCCAGCCGCTGACGGCGGCGGGATGTGGCCGCTGGGATCATCTCCTTGTTTAAACATTCAGCTCAACTCAAGCAGGAACCAGCTTTGCTCCCCCTTTGTTTACACAGTTTTTCTTCCCATCCCTTCTCCCGTGTCTTTCCAAACCTTCTGCCCAGGGACAGGTTACTTTTTGGCACAGTTTGGTTTGGGACATCCAGATGATCCGAACCTTCCTCAGCTCCGACACGTGGCACCCGCTCCGAGCCCTCGCTCCCTGTGTGGGGACTGACCCTCCAACACCGGCTCTGCAGAGTGTTTGGAGCTGGAAAAGCCCATCTTTGTCCTGCTGGGAAGGGAGCAGCCTGGTTCTCCAGCCTGTTGCCCTGATCCAGGCTGCTCTGGCAGCTGCACAATCCGATGCCAGAGATGCTCTGTGGAATCACCCCCTCGTTATCCATAACCATTCCTGGGGCAGAGGCACTGGGAGCACATAGGGGAGATTTTCCCCTCTAAATTATGATTTTCCCTGTGCCAAAGCTCCCCCAGAACACAAAACTAGAAAGTTTTCTGGGGCTTTGAGCTGAGGAGAGCAAAATCCTCCCTCCAGGTCATGGTAAGGTGTTGCCCTGGGACCAGCACTGTCCTTGCTGCCTGAACCAGGGACAGTGTGGGGTGTCCTCAGGAGGGACTTCTGTGGAAGGGGAAAATATGGGCTGAGAACCAGGACAAAGTGCCCTCCCTATGGAAGGTGCAGTCTGGCTCATGGAGGAGGAACCACCACGGGAGGGGTTGGGAAGCTGCAAGGAGGGCTTGGTGGTGGCCCTGAGAGGAGGGGCCTCGTTCAGCACAAACAGCTGAACATGCTGATTGTTTATGCATTGAAGTTTTAATTTAAAATTGATTGTAACATCTCCAGAAAGGCCTTTCCTGGGCTGTCAGCCCCTCACTGGGTGTGTTCAGATTTCTGTCCTCTCTTGTTGTTTGGGCTTCTGTTTGCTCAGTGATTGAGGTATTTGATGTGTCTGTGAGTATCTTTTCAGTTCACAGGAGCAAAGGAGGTTCTTCTTCTTGTCATTAATCATCTTAAAGATTAGCCAGAGTATTCCCAGAATAAAATTTCCTTTCTGTTTGTTAACATAAAATCAAGCAGATACCAAAGGCATTTGTGCTGAGTTTTGTGCTCCATATTGCAGTGAGGTGCAAGAAATTCAGTCCCAGGGCAGGTTTGGATGAGATAGTGAGGATAAATTCCTTCCCTGGGAGGGTGGGCAGGCCCTGGCACAGGTGCCCAGAGCAGCTGTGGCTGCCCCAGCCCTGGGAGTGTCCAAGGCCAGGCTGGATGGGGATGGTGGAACTGGAGGAACTTTGTGCTTCCTCTCAGCTCAGGCTGGGATTCTGTGGTTGCTCTAAGTCTGAGCAGATCCCAAATTACATTTTGATCTCTGTTTGTAGCTTCAAGTCAGGCGTTTGGTGGAAGTTTGAAGCTGGGATAAGCAGAGAGTGTCACTGACAGTTCTGGGAGATGGAGCATCTTTTTCCCAGCTGCATCTGGTTTATGTTGGTGTAAACCTTGCAAGGGATCCATCCTGCAAATCAGGGATGCTGCAGCTGGAGCTGCCTGCAGGGCCCCAGGGAGCAGGAGGACTCTGGCTGGAGGAACTGGGACCCTCCAGCTGTGGAATTTTCTCCTCTCTCTGCCTCGTGTCCTTCCCTGATTTATTCCTTCCCCAGCATGGCCTGACCTCTGAGTGCAGGATTTTGGAGGGGGGTGCATGACAGTGGCCTCAAACTATGCCAGCAATGTTGGGTTTGTGGGGGTTTGTGGCTGATTGGATTGGAGCTCTGATCAGCAGGATGTGGAGCCTCTGGAAAGGGAAGCATTTGTGGGAGTCAGAGTTAGTTTTCAGATGCATTTGCAGTGGGGTTGGACTGGCTGATCCCTGAAGGACTCTCCCAACCCAAACCATTCCGTGTGGTCTGGGGTTGTTTTGACTGTGTTTTGATCTCCCTCAGGATGCTCAAGTAAATATTAAATTTTTTCTTACTTTTCCTGAACAGTTTTCAGGGTGAGTGAGCAGCAGGAGAACTTGCCCAGATAAGCAAAGCAGGAGCTTTGCCATTAAACTCTGCTTTTGCTCAGCAGTCACACGCCTGTGAAGGGGGTTATGTGTGACAGTTATTTTTGTTTCCTGGCTGGATGTGAACAGGACAAGCCTGGCACGGGGACAAGGACTGGATGTGGCAAGACAGTCTCTCTTTTAACACCATTTATTTCCCTCCTCCATACAGTGATTTTAACAGCACCTATTGAAATGCTGATCCCTTTTCCAGCACGGGAAGTGGTGTGTGACTATAAAGGGGGCACTGCCCGTGCTCCCTGCCACCCCTCTGCCTGGATAAGGACAATCCCTTGGGAATTTTCAGTGGTTTTTTCCCCTCCTCATTTTCTGGGAATGAGGGAATGGGATTGCTGAGCCTTTTCCAAGCCCTTGGTCCTCCTGGTGTGGAGGGACAGGGGGTCTCTGCAGGGCACAGAGGTGTGTGAACTGCTCCAGGAATTCCGGGGAAAGGGAGCAGAGCAATTGTCATCCGTGTGGGATTATCAGTCACTGGGTGGGGATTGCAGTGAACGTGCAGCCCTTGGACTGGGGGCAGCAGCACAGCCAGGGGAGGAAAAGGAAATGTAATTTTACTTGTAAATGCAGTCCCTGCTCCAGCTCTCACAGAATTCCTGTCATGTGATGGGTTCTGTCACCTTCACAGGCTGGGAGAGCTGGAGGGGTCACCTGGAGAAGAGAAGGATCCAGGGACACCTGAGAGCCCCTGGCAGGGCCTGAAGGGGCTCCAGGAGAGCTGGAGAGGGACTGGGGACAAGGGATGGAGGGACAGGACACAGGGAATGGCTTCCCACTGCCAGAGGGCAGGGATAGGTGGGGTATTGGGAAGATACCTGGTCTAGTGGAAGGTGTCCCTGCCCATGGCAGGAGGAGGAACTGGTTGGTCTTTACAGGCCCCTTTCCAACCCAAACCATTCCATGGTTCTCTTTTACCTGTAGCATCTGGGCAGCCAACTTGGTCTGTGTTTGTGTTGTGGATTGATGGTTTAAATAAATCAACCCTCGGGATCTCCCAGGTCTCTTCAGTCACTGTTTTCTGTCCTGTTGTACCTGTCAGGTGCCCAATTCCACTGCCATTCACAGCCAAACCTCCCAAAGAATTGTGATAGTTCAAAATTACCATTTTTTGCAATAAAAATTTTAGAAGGGTGTTTAGATATTGTGTGCTCTGGTTTTGCCAGTCTTGCAACAGTGAACAGGAGCTGGTGCAGGAACTTGTACCTTTTAGGACTGATACAATTCCAGGTGTGTGAAGGCCTCCACAGGGAACGTGGGCTGTCAGATTTGCCCCTCCAGGGATTTAAGCCCAGCTGCTGGAATACATCAGTGGAGCTTTGCAGCTTGGAGAGGTCTCCAGGGGCAAAGTAATCCTGGAGTGGTTTGGGTTGGAGGGGACCTTAAAGCCCCTCCAGTGCCACCCCTGCCATGGGCAGGGACACCTCCCACCAGCCCAGGGTGCTCCAGCCTGGCCTTGGACACTTGCAGGGATGGGGCAGCCACAAGATCTACGTGTGCTCAGCATTGGCTGGTGCTCAACTAAACCTGCTCCAGGTTAGCCCTGAGTAGTTGAACTTGTTTTAAAGGCAGTGGCTTTTCCAGCAGCTGCTCCAGACCTCACCTGCCCCAGGTGTGGGTGGGACCTGTCCCTCACAGCGTGGGCTCCAGGAGGAGCAGTGCCAGCAGCACCCAAAGCTGTGCAAACTTGTTCCCCTCATTCCCATCTGGGCTGTGGCCAGAGGGAACTGGGAGCCCATGGCTGAGTCGTCGGGAAGGGACATGGGGAAAGTGGCCATAAGAAAGGTCTGAGGTGGATTTTCCAGCCAGGCCAATCTCTTTAGTTTCTGTGACTTGAATTGAAACACAAGTGCCAAACCCCCTGAGCTTTGGCTTTCCTGCACTATAAAGTCCTTATAATTTTTATTTTACTCTGTTTCAGGATCATTGCACCGATAAAATCAAAGCAAGCTGGACAGGTAGCAAGTCTGCCTATGTAGGTGAGTTTCCAGTCCACTCCTGTTCCTTCCTTTCATGCAAAATACAAAGCAGCACAACAAGTCCCAAACCCCTGGGATTTAATTTTATTCTGGGGCAGAACAAATCAAAGCTCCTTGGCAGCTTCAAGGAGGGGAGGCCACAAGGGCGGCACCAGCTCGGTGTTGGCAGCAGTGGCTGCTCACACTGGTCACTTTTTTGGATTTAGGGGGCAGAAACACCTGCTCCTCCCATGGAAATCAGGCTTTTCCTTGTTTATTCCCCCAGTAAGGGCAAGTCTTCATGAGTTCTGTCTTTGCTGCATGACATGCATTGGTTTGACCATGTCATCGTGCAAATCCTTCCTATATTCACCCCACCCTGAAAAAGGTGCTTTGATAAACTCTTGTGGCCAAGAAACTTGTCCAATCCTTTGCACCCTCCCAGCTCTTGTTGCTGAGCCCCCAGAGCTCTTCCCAGAGCATCTCCTGCCCACGTCCTTGGCTTTATCTCCTGCAGACAGAGGAATTTGCTGAAGGTCACAGGCCCTGAGGCCACGCTGCATCCCGTGACTCCCAGTCTGGAGCTGCAGTCCCAGCCCACTCCTGCCCCACATCCTGTCAGAGGGGCTGGTTTTCATACAGCTTTTCAGCTCTTTGCAAATGTCTCTTCATAGTTTGCCTGTCCCTCCTGGTGGGATTGGATAGTGCCCCGTGGGAAAAACAGGGACCTTCTGTGGAGAAACTGCCCTGCAGTTCCTTATCTTTTCCAGTGGCTTCAGGCTGATGTCTTTAAAACAATCCTGCTCAGATGTTTTTCAAAGGAACCTTGATCTAGAAGTCACTTTTCATGCCTTTCATGTGTACTCAAGATATAAAAAGTTAAGTCAGAAAAAAATGAAAGCAGGTTTTTCCACTCCTCCCCTCCCAACGTGTGCATTGGGTTTGGCAGGATCACCTCGTGGAGGCTGACTTTGAAAATCAAATGGAGCTGTAGCCCAGGTTTGATCAGCAGGATGGTACTGGAATAACTTGTGAGGTGGAGGTGGTGAAGGAGCAGAGCCTTAATTAAACAGCCAGAACACCAAATCCGATTGAAGATTTGGGAGTTGTCTTTTTCCTTTCATTTCACGTTATTTTATGGGTTTTAATCCATTTAAAAAGTACTAATTAAGACACTGGTACATTGTTTATAATTGAAAAGAAGATCTCAACTGTAAAATCTCTCAGTATGCCCAAGTGTAGATCCTCTGAAGAAGGAAACATCAGAAAGGATGTTCTGTGCTTTGAGGGGTGTTTGCTCTCCCTCTGCACCCGTGGGCTGCTCACCTGTGTGTGAACCAGGTGTGTCTGTGTGCCCAGACTCCCACTGGCACCCAGCCCTGGCTCCTGCACCTCCTCCAAGAGGAGGATGGAAGCAGAGTTTGTCCTGGTTGTGTCTTTTCTGCTGTAAAATTGGGTTTGAAACCTGCCCCCCCTGAGCTGCCCTGATCCCTCCAGCTGTGCTGCTGTGCAGAGTGTGCATCCCAAAGCATCCACATCCTTCCCCAAGCCCTGCAGCTGCCAGAGGTTCCAGCTTCCTGTGTCGGGGTGTGATCCTCTCCTGTGTGAAGGAGTTGGGTTTGTCTGGGGGAGTTTTCTGTTACCAAACCCATATTTTTCTAGTGTGTCTAAAGTATTTGTGCTGTGATTTTAAATCTTGCTTGTTGCCTGTGTAAAAATGCAGCCCCTCTCAGCTGCCAGGACCAGGGGGCTGCTCCTCACAGCTTGGGCTGGGGTGGGTGTGGGGCAGGGACCTTCTCCTGGCCCCAGAGGGTTCAACCCTGCGATGGGAGCAGCTCCTGCAGGCACTGCAGCCACAGCCTGGGAGGATGGGGGAGCAGGGGGTGGTACCTCAGAGCCACTGGGGAGGTTGTGGGTGATCCCTGTGCCCGTTTTTCCTGGCAGGTTTGCACTGTGGGTGCCATGTTCAATCTGCAGATTGGTGGCTCTGGGTCCTGCTGGGCAGCTCCGGTGTGTCCTGCCCCATGTCTGTCCATCCATCCTGTGGGGTATGAGGAGTGTGGAGTCAGATGGTTTGGGTTGGGAGGGACCTTAAATCCCCTCTATTTCCACCCCCTGCCATGAGCAGGAACACCTTCCACTTGTTTGCTCCAAGCCTTGTCCAACCTGGCCTTGGACACTTGCAGGGCTGGGGAATCCTGGAAAGTGAAATGACCAAAAGCATCTCTTATCCCTCTTTCCTTTTACCCCTCAGTTCTGGTTCCCTGCAGAGGGCAGGACTGCTGGTTTCCTGCTGCCCAGGTTTGTTTTCCACCCTCTTTGGCCCCGTGGCAGAAGGAAACGATTCCAGCGTTGATGTTTCCACTGGGTGTCAGCAGAGCCCTGCCAGCCCTGGGCTGTCCCTGTGGCTGCCCCCACCGCTGGAAAAACCAGGCTGGCTGCATTTCCAGAGCAGGGATTTCGAGGATGGGATCACCCGGGCTGGGTGAGCCAGGAAGGGGCTGTGTGGCTGCCAGTGCCCTTTCCTTCTCCGAGCAGAGCAACCGGTTGGAGCAGGAGGAGTGTGGAAGGTGCCTGGCTTGCTCCTGTGCTCTGTAATTAGAGTGACAGAGGGACAGCAGGTCCCTGCTCCTGGCAGAGCAGCCTGGAGAGCCTCTGTGGTGTGTGCTTGGGAGGTGTGGGTGTGACAGGGAGAGGTGCAGGGGGGACACGTGTGACAGGTCAGGGCTGCTCACTCTGAGCTCCCTCCACCAGCCCTTCCCCTCCTTTTCCACACTCACTCCACATCCAGGCTTCCCAAATTCCCTACAGAATCCTTGGGGCTGCTGCCTGTCCTGCCAGGCCCAGGCACCTCCTTCAGCCCCAACTCTGTCCATGCTGAGTGAGAAGCAACAGCCCTGAGGGCCTCAGGTGGGCAGAGGCATCCCCTGGGTGCATCCCTGTCCCACCTGCTGGTGCTGTTGGGGACCCTGTGCCTCTCCCACCCTCCCTGTGGGTCACCTCGTGCCAGATGCCACTGCACGCCGGGCTGTGCAGGGTCTGCAAGGGGACTGGGCAGCACTTTTGGGGCACCAAATGCTCCGCAGCACCTGTTGGCTGAAGGTGGTACCAGGCCCAGTGAGATTCCTCCAACAGATTCTTCCATTGGGGACCTGAATACTCAAAAGTCAAGGGCAGGAAATAGCACAATTACAGATTATTTTGATGCTTGTGTGCAGCTGTTTTATCTGTTGCTGTACCTGGTTGTGCCCTCCAAATGGAGTTGTTTATTTCTGCACCCACCTCTAGTGCCAGCCTTGGCCTCTTGGCTTGGACTGGGAGGGTTTTTGGGTTCTGCAAGTCGTAACAGACCTGCTCCTGAGCACCCTGTAGTAAAACCAACCTCCAGCATTCAAGTCCCAACCAGCCTCCTGCTCCCACAGAAGCTCCTGGGAAAGCAGCACGTGCAGGAATCCACGGAAACCTTACCCCACATGCTGCCCCTGCCCATGGGAGAGGTGCTGGGCAGGGGCTCTGGCATTGCCCCCTCCTTGTGCCACCTCTCCAGGGGCCATCGTGGCTCTTCTTCCCCCTCTCCATGGGGCTTGGAGCCACTTGGGATAGTGGAAGGTGTCCCTGCCCATGGCAGGGGGTGGCACTGGGTGACACCATGAGCACTGGCCTTGTCTGGTGCCTTTCCATGCTGTTTGCAGCCTCTCTTACTTCCTTCTTCCTCCTCCCAGCCACCTTCCTGCCCAGCAAATCTCTGCATTTTCAGAAGCAGAATTTCTGACTTCAAAGCTTCTGGTTTTTTATTCCTGAGAGCTCTGGGGAGTGAGAGCAGGCAGCTGGATTTGGGGTTCCATGGTGTGTTATTCCCAATTCCCTGCAGGGTGCCAGCTGAAGGCAGTGGCTGAAGGGATGCCAGGGAGGGAGGGAGCTGTGGGGAGTGAAATGTTGTGCAGGCAGAGCTGTGGGGCAGCCAGCAGAGCCTGTGTCAGTGGTGGTCATACACCAACCAGATCCAGCTTAAAATCCTTCCAGCAAAGACCAGGGAAGTTGCAGGGCTGGGAACAGTTTCACTGATAAACCTGCACAGTTTGTTGTGGAATCGCTGAAACCCTAAACAGGAGCTCCTGAGGTACCACGTGAAGGTGGTTCTGGGGCAGAAATGCCACTTGGCACCTCTGAGCAGCTGCTCAGGATGTATTTGCCTCCCTGTGTTGGGAATAGAGCAGCAGCCATGCCTGGCATGAGCTTCCCCCAGCTCAGGGCAGGGACTGAGTTGGGAGCAGCAGCTCTGGACTTGTCCAACTGCTTTATTCCTTCCTTTTTTTCCCTATTCCTGTTTTTTTTTTTAAGAAAAGCAGCTTAATTTCCGTGGTGGTGCTTGTTTCTGGCTTATCCAGCAGGCTCAGGTGTGCAGCAGCATCAAACATTTCCCAGCTGGAGGAACTCCCAGCAGTGACTCCCCGTGGGAGCAGCAAAAGTGGGGACTCCCTGGGGTGCTCCCTGCCTGTCCCATGGGCAAGGCACCCCAACCCAGGGTGAGGAGGGCTCACAGTGGGCTCAGGGGGGCACTCTGAGGGCCCATGCCCCTCTTGGGTCTGGAATTCCTGCTGTTTCCTTGCTGAATTTGGAGCCTGCTCAGCACAGAGGCGTTTCCACCTCACTGCCCTGTGTCCTCCACAGCAGGACTTGTGTGGCTCTGAAAACAGAAAGGCCTTTGAAACCTGAATTAGCAGATGAGCTGTGACTTTAGACCTGTGCTGTGGCTGCCACCCTGGAAAACCAGGCTCTGGAAAACCAGAGGCTGGAAATCCAGGGTCTGAGGGGGTGTTGCACTTGTAGGTGTTGTAGCTGTCGGTTTATGCTTTGTCCAATCCACTCTATTGATTTACAGTTTTGAGTTATTCACTTTAAAGTTGTTTTATTTCCAAAGAAACAGTAACAAGACACCTTTTTACCCTTTGGTGCTCCAGTGTGAGCTGGATTTACATAACTGGAGCAAACTGGGAGCTGTTTGCCAGGATTCCCAGCCCTGCCTTGGCAGTGGTGATTTAATTCCCTTTCACTCAGCAGGTGCTTTGTAAGTCCTGGATCTAAAAGAGTTAAAGAGATGATCCCATTGGAGCTGAAGTTTCAGGCCCAGCCCAGGCAGGTGCAGGGACCTGCTGCACTGTCACCTCCTTACCCAAAGCTGGGGGAAGAAACAGAGCTAGGCCTGGAAAAATGGGGCTTTCCAGGGAAGAGGGGCAGCTCCACCTGGGTGCAGAAGAAAGGAGGAAATGCAGGTGTGTGGCCTGCAGGAATTGCACTGGAAGATTCATGGGTTTCTCCCTTTGCCTGGAAAAGTGCAGTTGGGGAGCATCCCCCACCTGAGCAAACACTGGCCTCTGTTTTCCATGGATAAATTAGGAAGAAACTCTTCCCTGGGAGGGTGGGCAGGCCCTGGCACCGGTGCCCTGGGAGTGTCCCAGGCCAGGCTGGACAGGGCTTGGAGCACCCTGGGCTGGTGGGAGGTGTCCCTGCCCAGGGCAGGGGGTGATGGCCAGAGGAGGTGTCGGTGGGGCTGATTCTTTTGTTTTGTTTTAGGTTGTGACTCAGAGACCAGTGAGGGTTGCAGAGGTGTCCTCAGCTGCTCTGGGATTTGGGAATCTCTGTCACTCCCAGCACTGGAGCCAGCAAACCTTTGTTCAGCTTTGTCCCTTGTCACCATAAAATCATGAAATAATTTGGGTTGAAAAGGACCTTAAAGCCCATCCAGTGCCACCCCTGCCATGGGCAGGGTCACCTTCCACGATCCCAAGTGGCTCCAAGCCCCATCCAGCCTGGCCTTGGACACCAGCCATGTTTTGTCTTCAGCGGTGAATGGAAAAACTTGTTGGAAATTTATTTTGGTGCATTTAGCACAGAATGAATAGTCATGACTGTGAGTGCTGGGGCAGAGAAATCCCAAGGGGAAGGTGCTGGAATGAGCTGTTGGGATCTCTCTGCTTTTGGCTCAGCTGAGCACGAGGCCTCGTTCCCTGGAGATCAGAGCAGTGCCCTCTCCAACTGCTGGGTCATTTCCTTAGAGAGTGACTTCATTCTCAGGGAGACTTCCCTACCCCAGAAAACCCTGCCCAGGGCTCTCAGGGCACGGTTCTGCGGAGCTGTGGGCACCCCCAGTTTAAATCTGAGGAGTTTCCTGAAGTCCAGGGTGCCCTGGGAGAGATCCCACAGCTCCAGGCTCGGAGCAGTTGCCAGAACTCAGAGGGAAAACATTATTATTGGGTGCTGACCTAGTTGTTTGTAAATCTCTCTGCAGAAGAGATTTAGTGATCTTAGGAGGAGTATTAAAGCTTGTGTTTGCTTGGAGATGGGGAAATGCAGCAATTTAATTTTCAAATGTTGTGGTTTGGATTGGGTTTTCTCTTTCTTTTTTTTTTTCCTTTAAACATCTGATTTATTAACAAAGCTAACCAGCTGGGAAAACAAGCACTGGAACTTTCCTAAGGAGGTCACCCATGTAGGGCAGGAAGGGATCCAGAGAGTGAAACCTCTCCAGTGGCAGAAGGGGGTTTGAGGCTGGGGAAAACTGATCTTGCCCCAGTGAAACAAGAGGAGAGTGGTTTATCTTGCAATAATTTTTTAAACTTTATGTCTCTTTTTTTTTTTTATAAAAGTACTAAAATTACAGGAATCAGCAAGTGCTGAAGTATCTTCTCAGGGCTGCATGCATTTCTTGATAAAAATAGATGGCTTTGTGTTGGGTTGTTCACACTGTAGTTTTCTGCAGGGACTAAATTAGCCAGTGATAAACTGGCCAGGCTGGACAGGGCTTGGAGCAGCCTGGGCTGGTGGGAGGTGTCCCTGCCCATGGCAGGGGTGGCACTGGGTGGGCTTTGGGGTCCCTCCAACCCAAACCAGCCTGGGATCCTGTGATCCCACCAGTGCTGTGTCCTGGGCTAAGCTGTAGTGGGAATGTTGCTTCCTGCAGGAAAAATCCTGTTGGCTTTTTGAATTTTGGATGAATTCCCTGCCGTGGTGGTGAGCAGTGACTCCTGAGTGACTCAGCCCACAGGTGACCTCTCTGGAGCACAGCAGGAACTTGGGGGATGTTCTGGGGCAGACTCACAGCAGGCTCAGACTGCTGGCCAGGAGAAACATCCAGGGGGCCACATGGATCTGCAGCAGCATGTTCTTCATATTTGCTTTAGGAAATGGGGATTTATTGACACCAAATATCAGGTGTGGATGTCCCTCCTGCCTGTGCCTGAGCAGGTGGCATTGCCTGTCACTTGGCACTTCCTCTGCCCAAAGCTTTTCCAAGGAATGTCCCCCTGAAATGGGGCCTTGGAGCAGGATAATGCTGTTCCCAGCTAGCTGGGCAGGCCCTGGCAGAGCCTGGAGAACAGCCCTGCTGCCCAGGCTGAGCTGAGAGAAACCTGAAGCCTGCAGGACCCACTGTGGGCAGCGCTGGGAAAGGTCACACGGAGCCACGTTGGACTCGGGTCACTGCGATGCCAGAAATGCTGTGGGCACAGCTCCACGGAGCCCATCAGCCTGGGGGGCTGTGCAAACCAGGCAGCAGGGCTGGGCACAGCCCCCCAGAGACTGGCACATCTAAACAGGCTCTTGGGACTCCTGGAGACCTGAATAATTCGGAATCCTACAGCGGTTTGGACTGGGAGGGACCTTAAAGCTTCTCTTGTCCCACCCCCTGCCCTGGGCAGGGACACCTCCCACTGTCCCACAGACCTGTCCAACTTGGCCTTGCACATTTAGCACTGGGCTAATTTAGCACTTGGCTGCTGTGATGCCTGTAGGGATATCCTTGGGAATGTGATGCTGGACAGTCCTCAGTCCCTCCATGGGCTGCAGGTGGGTGTCTGCTCCACCATGGCCCCCCATGGGCTGCAGGTGGGTGTCTGCTCCACCATGGCCCTCATGGGCTGCAGGTGGGTGTCTCCTCCACCATGGCCCCCCAGGGGCTGCAGGTGGGTGTCTGCTCCACCATGGCCCCCATGGGCTGCAGGTGGGTGTCTGCTCCACCATGGCCCCCATGGGCTGCAGGTGGGTGTCTACTCCACCATGGCCCCCCATGGGCTGCAGGTGGGTGTCTGCTCCACCAGGGACCCCCATGGGCTGCAGGTGGGTGTCTGCTCCACTGTGGACCCTCTTGGACTGCAGGGGGACAACCTGTGGGCAGTTTCCTTCCAGCCGTGGTTGGTTGGTTGGCTGCAGGGGATGGGAAACTGCTAAGGGTGTTGGGATCAGCCTGTGCCATGGATATTATTTCTTCACAGAAAGGGCTGTCCAGCCCTGGCACAGCTGTCCAGGACAGGGATGGTTCCCCATCCCTGAGGGGATTTAAAAGCTGTGTGCGTGGGGCACTTGGGGACATGGTCAGTGGTGGCCTTGGCAGTGCTGGGGATGGTTGGACTTGGTGGGCTCAGAGGCCTTTTCCAACCTTAATAGTTCCATGATTCCATCCTGGCTCACTCCTGGCTCTTTGGTGGGCTCAGGAGCAGGTCTCCTCCCCTGGTCCAGCTCTCAGGGAAGCACGTGGGTACTGGCACACACTGGGCTCTCTGGGAAGCCCCTGGGAGGCTGTAAATGTGGGGACCAACCTGCCAAAGCTGTGCTGGGATCACTGCCAGACCAGCTGAGCCTCTGCCTGGCCTCCTCACTGCCAAGGGCAGAAACCTGCACAGGAGCTCCATGCTTTTTTTGGAGGCTATTTTACTTCCAGAGTGGTTTCTCAGCTGCCTGTTCCTGTTGGGTGGAATAGTAATAATAATAATAATAATTAAAAACAATCCCTTATTGCAGCATGTCATGGATGCCTTGGTGTAAAAGCTGTTTAGGGTGCTGTGGCACCTTCTGGAAAGATAACCCACTGTCTTTCCAAACAGAACTTCCCTTCTCCACTGAAAATGTCTGGCAAAACAGCCACCACAACCAACAACATCGCCCAGGCCCGAAGGACTGTGCAGCAGCTCAGGATAGAAGCCTCAATAGAGAGGATAAAGGTGAGAGCACATCCTTCTCCACCCCTCCTTTCTTTCCTTGTTTTTCCCCCTTCCAGCTGGAGGATGATGACATGACAGAGTATGTGTGTGTGAGTGTGTGTGTGTTTGTGCACCCACAGCTCAGTGTTTGCTCCATCTCAAAATGTGACCTCAACATTTCAGCTCAACAAATCCAAATAAATCCAGTTCTTGTGGCCCAATATCCCCTCTAACCTCTGGCAGTGGGAAGCTATTCCCCCTTTTTCTTCCCTGTCACTGCAGAATACATGAGAAATTCCTTGTTACAAACCACTGGATTATTTTGAGTTATTTATTCCCAGTTTTCTGTGTAGGAACCAGGTGGGACCTTTACTTGGTGTCACAAACCAACCCCACTGGGGTCCATCCTTTCCTCCTCCCTGAGCACTGAGCCAGGAGACAGAACGTGTCCATCTCTGAGCACCCCTCCCACCCCCCTCAGGCTGTTCATGCCCATCACAGCTGCCAGCACTTGGATGCTGTTCCCATGGGAACCCCCTTTCTCTGTGGATTTTTCCCTGTCTCCCGCAGGTGTCCAAAGCCTCGGCAGACCTGATGCTGTACTGTGAGGAACACGCCAAGAAGGACCCCTTGCTCATGGGCATTCCTGCTTCTGAGAACCCCTTCAAGGACAAGAAAACCTGCGTTTTGCTATAGGAGAGGGGCAGCTGTGCCCAGCTGTGCCAGCCCACGGGGCAAGGCCAAGCACCGACACTCCGTAAGGTCCTGGCTGTTCCCGGGGTGGGAGCGGCCGCTCTTTCACCACATGTATAGAGTCCCTAAGCTTTCCAAAGCATCCCTTCTGATCCCTGTCTCTCATAGGAAGCAAAGTTTCAAGCTGAACTCATGTCTTTCCTGGCCAGGGGAATGGGCTCCAGCCCGGGAGTGGCTCCAGGGTCTCTGCACAGGGGGGTCCTGGTTGCTTTTGCCAAGTCAGACACGACCAAAGTTGCCTGAGCTTTGCTAACAAAGCAGAGGCCAAGCTGTAGAGACCTGCTGGAACATCACTGGGTTTACATTTTTTTAAATCATGAATTTTTCTGGGGGGGTTGTGCCTGTGCTGGCAGCACCTGCTCATGCACAGACACGTTACAAGTGCATTTTCTAGCAAAAAACTACCTTGCCAAATGATTGTAGCAGCTGCTGGGGAGCTCCAGGGAGCTGTTCCTCCCGCTGGCCTCTCTTCCCAGGGCTTTTAAAGTGGAGAGTTGAGAATCACAGACCTGCAGGTCGCTTTTCCTGCTTTTTCAGAGCTGAAAAAGCAGAATTTTCAGCTTGGATTCTGCTGCTCTGCATTTTCCTCTCTAATTAAAAATCTGTGTTAGTATAAAAACCATCCTGTCAAAAGAATGGAACTCTGGAACTGCCCTCACTCCCAGTCCCAGCAGTGCTCTCTGCAGGGAGTCAGAATTTGACTCTTTTTTAAAAAAAAAATAATTTTTAAAGGGCAAAAATGCCAAATTATATCCAGCATTTATAATTGGAGCCTTTCATCAAGTACATATTTTATATATACACATAATAAAAAAGTCTTTCTCTCTGTGCCTGTATATATATATATATACACACATAAACTTAGTATTTATGCAAATGTTGCATATTTACAGCAAATTTTGAAGGGTTTGCAAATAACACTGACTTGAGCTGGCTGCAAATGTCCTCCCCTGCATCCAGCTGCAGTTGTGATCTGCCATCACTCTGCATTTCTCTGAGGGTATTTACAGACTTAAACCACTTGTCATTCATGTTGCAATATTTGTCATTTAATATGAAATTATAGAGCCACTATTGATATATATTAAGAACTTGTATCTTTAACAAGCCTCTTTGACAAAGAGCTCCAAAACCAGCCTGACAGAGATTTGTGCTGCTCATCCTGTGCTTACATGCAGATTATTTTTATAATTATTTTTCTAGTGGCAATTGAAGAAAACAATAATGTAGCTCCACTCTGATTCTTTTTTACTGTGTTTGTGTCCATCATTTTATCACACACCTTGTTAGAATTAATGAGCTCAGTTAATTACCCAGTTTGGAGCTGCAAGGCTGTAGCTGTTGAGAGAACTCCAGCTGTGCCCAGAGGTGGCCAGGCAGGTCCGTGGGGTGCAGGGAGGGAAAGAGCCTCGTGCTGTTGCCTGTTGTCTTCCCAACAATGTGGGAGTTGCCACAGGAATGTGGATTTTTGGTTGGTTAGAGATCCCTGATCCCAGCCCAAACCAGCCCCCAGTGTGGCTGCAGGGGGGCTCTTTGTGTCTGCCCTTGAACAGAGCCTGGGGCTGGGTGGTGATCCAGCTGTGGGACCTCGTTAGTGATCCAGCTGTAGGACCTTGTTAGTGATCCAGCTGTGGGACCTGTTGGTGATCCAGCACATCTGCCTGCATCTGATAGTGTTTAATCTGTAGATATTGGGTAAACTCACAATTTTTTAACTACAATGTACATGTGGGGGACACGTGAAATCTGGAGCCATTATCTTTGTGCTTCCCTTTTGCTGTAAGAACTCCCAGGAAAAAACAGGAATTGTAAAATCTGGGGGAAATGCAGCCTCTGTCCTTGTCCAATTTTTATAACAGCAGAAATGAAACCATCCACAGGTGCTGGGAGGAATCTGTGGGGTGCCACAGGGGTGCCCCACTGTGCCACCCTACCACGTTGCATCATTGTGCTGCCCCTCCCTCCCCTTGGCCCAGCTGGCTGATTTTGGGGGGGAAAAACGAGCATTTGGGTGCATGGCTGTGTGCTGGGCCATGTGCCCCCAGGGCCACCCACAGGTCTTGGCCAGGTGCAGTGGGGGGACAGGGGCTGAGACCAGGAGAAATCAGGGATTTGAGGGGGTTGGACCGAGTTTGAGCTTGGAGAAACAGCAAATGTGGAGATGCTGCTCCTGCACTGTGCCAGGGGACAGGGTGGCACCTGCCTGGTCATCTGGAGGTGCTGCTCCTGCACTGTGCCAGGGGACAGGGTGGCACCTGCCTGGCCATCTGGAGGTGCTGCTCCTGCCTGGGTGGCACCTGCCTGGTCCTGAGCTACGTGCTGGACACACATAGGGATGGGTGGCCTTGGGCTGGAGTGTCCAGGAGCAGAACTGGTCCTGCCTCACCCCCAGGCAGGGCTGGCACTGATCCTGCTGGGGCTGGTGACACAGTGACCCCCCAGTGCCACTGCTGGGGGTACTCACATGCCACATGTCCCATGTGGGTCAGTGGTGTCCCCGTGTGTCCTCCCTCCCTCGGGCAGTGCTGGCAGCGTGGGCAGGAGAAGCTGCCACAGGGAGAAATGCCAGCTGTGTGCCAGCTGGGATCTGCAATTCAAGAGGGGCCTGGCACAGAGACCTCCCAACCCCGGGGGGCACAGGGAACAAATCCAGGAGCGTTCACAGAGTCTGGTGCAAGGCAACATCAGGTCAGGCTTTGCTCCTCCACAGAATCAGGTTTCCCCACCTTCCAACAAGACTCAAGCACTTGCAGGAGTGTTGGAGCCTCTGCAATAAAGCTGCCTCTTTTTTTTTTAAGCTCCTGTTGTTGCAGCATTCAAACAAAATAAATAACTAACATTCCCAACATTTCCTGCAGCTTTGGCATCCAATGGCTTGGGAGGGGCTGGGAATAAACCCACATGGAGCAGCACAACAGGACCTTGCCCGTGGCCAGCACGAGGAAGCAGCTGCTGCTGAGCCCTTTTGCCTGTGCACTAATGGAGTAAGGAAATAAAACCCTGGGCCAAAGGTTTGATTGGAAACTTTATTTCAAAAAAACACTAAACAAAAACACCAACCCCCCTCCCCCCAAAAAAACCACTCAAATTTCAAACAATTATATTAATGTTGCTGCTTTTGCAGCCAACTGGTAAAAGATTTGTGGCTGCAGACCAACAGTTTAAGGGCGTTTTGGTTCTCAAACCTCCAAGTATAAATAATTTTTCCATCAATATCAGAAAATAACTTACTATTATTATATATCTTAGCATAAAAACATGAGAATTAACATCCAAAAAATACAATAACATTGTTGGCAAAACGCCTCGATTTCTGCTCTTTAAGGTGTTTAAACCAGGAATTTTAAGTTGCACTTAAGGATAGGAAGTGAAGGGTGTTTTCGGCGAGGGCCGTGGGCACCCCCGGCACGTCGGGCTGGGCTCATCCTGCCACTTTTCCTGCACCTCCACACTCATTCCCACCGCTCCAGCCTCTCTGCTCCAGCCCCACACAACACGTCGCTCCACTGCAGCCAACCCCCCACCCCGACGGCAGTTTTAGCTTGATTTGTTTTGTTGGGTTTTATTTTTCCTGCCCCCCTGCCCGGGATTCCCGGTGCCAGGGCAGGCAGGGAGGCGCTTCCTGAGCGATGCCCACGTCCTGCAGCGCCCGGGGCAGCGGCACGGGCGGTCACCGCTCCGGAAGGTCGATCACCGGCACCCACTGGTCCAGGCAGCGGCTCTCCCGGCAGAAACACATCAGCTGGCTCAGCGCTGGGTCCTTCCACTGCGACGCCTGCGGGTTCTGCAAGGGCAACAACGGGGCACGGCTCGGGCACGGCGGCAGCGACGGCCCGAGCGGGGAAAAGAGCACGGCAGAAAGTCCAGGAGCGTGGGGGAAAAACAGAGCACGGCAGAAAGTCCAGGAGCGTGAATCATCCGGAATTGCCACCCAGGCAAACAAACAAGTCAGCCCGGGAAGCGTGTGAGGAGAGCTGTAGTTTTTGGACTCCGGGGCAGAGGAAGGAATGGGAAAAAAAAAACAAAAACAGAAGGGATGGGAAAGAGGGGGGAAAAGGGAATAAAGGAAGGAAAGAAGGGAATAAAGTAAGGAAAGAAGGGAATAAAGAAGGGAAAGAGAGAAAAAGAGGGGGAAATAGGGACAGAAAAGGAGGGAGAAGAGGGAAAGAAAGGGGAGCGAAGAGGAAAAGACAAGGGGGGCAGAGGGAAAGGGGGAGAAAAGAGAAAGAAAAGGGGGAAAAGAGAGAAAGAAAAAGGGGAACAGAAAGAAAAGGAGAAAAGAGAGAAAGGGGGAAAGAAAAAGAAAGAAAAGGGGAAAAGAGAGAAAGAAAAGAGGGGGAAAAGAGAGAAAGAAAGAAAGAAAGAACCAAATAAAAGGAGAAAGGGCAAAATAAAGAAGGGGAAAATACAGCAGTGGAAAGAAGGGCCCAGTTCTCCCGGGGCCGCGGGTTCGAGTCCCGGGCCGGCGAGTTCCGGGGTGGCCGGGCGTCCCCTGGGGCTGCCCCGGTGGGCGTCCCGGGTGGGTGCCCCCGGTGGGTGCCCCCGGGGCCGTGCCCGCTCACCGTGACGAGCACGCAGTGCAGGTCAGCGGGCGGCTCGGGGCCGGCCGCGGGCAGCAGCAGCTGTGCCAGGCGGGCAGGGTTGCTGACGCGCAGGATGTTGATGTCGTTCTCGCAGCAGAAGGCCCGCAGCAGCGTGAAGTGGATCTGCAGCGCCGCGTCCCCCGCCTCCTCCTCCTCGGCCGCCAGCAGGCACAGCACCACGTTATCGGGGTCCCTGCGGGGCAGCGCCGTCACCGCGGGGCAAACACCGCGCGGGGCACCCGGGGCACGGCAGGGCAGGGCAGGGCAGGGGGCACTCACACGTTGAGCAGCTTGGCCGCCTCGTAGACGCCGAGGGTGAGGCTCCGCTGGCTCAGCGCCTTGCTCAGCACCTCCTCCAGCGCGTCCCCCGCCTGCTCCATCCTGCGCCGGGACACGCGCCCGTCACCGCCACCCGCGGCCGCCGCCGCGACCCCCGCCCGCCCTGCCCCGGCCTCACCTCCCGGCAGCGCGGCGCTCCCCGGGCAGCTCCTCCAGAGTCATCGCGGGGCGGCGGGGCCGGGCCGGGCCGGGCGCGGGGCCGGGCCCAGGGAGGGACACTCGGACACTCGGACGCTCCGACAGGCCCCGCGGCCGCTCCGGCCGCTCCGCCCGTGCCGGACAAAGGCGCCGCGCGCTGCCCCGCACAGCCCCGCCCCTCATTTGCATAGCCCGCTCCCATTGGCTCATGCAAATGAGCCACGCCCCGTCCCGCCGCTGCAGGGGCAGGCCGGGCCCGACGCGGGGCCGCGAATGGGAATGGGAATGGGAATGCGAATGGGAATGGGAATGGGAATGGGAATGGGAATGGGAATATCAATATCCCATCTAAATCTCGTCTCTTTGAGTCTCAAACCATTCTCCTTTGTCCTGTCCCTCCATCCCTTGTCCCCAGTCCCTCTCCAGCTCTCCTGAAGCCCCTTCAGGCACTGGAAGGGGCTCTCAGGTGTCCCTGGATCCTTCTCTTCTCCAGGTGACCCCCCCAGCTCTCCCAGCCTGACTCCAAAGGGGCTCCATCCCTGGAGCATCTCCATAACCTCCTCTGGGCTCCTCCAGCAGTTCCAGTCCCTGTGCTGTTGCTCCCAGGGCTGGAGCAGCTCTGCAGGGAGGGCTCACAGAGGGGCACAATCCCCCCCCTCGATGGATACAGTTGTCTGTTTTCCCTCCACACTCTTGCCATGCCCCTTTCAGTGAACGCCAGTGCACTCAGAACACAACCTCACCAGCCTTTGAGTTCTCTGCACATTGGGAAACATCCAGTACAGTCTGGGGCATCAACAGTGGGCAAAGCAAACAATCCCTTGACGTGGTTTCACCTGGAATGTGCTCCAGGGATCCCTCAGCACGATGCTACCAGCAGGACTTGGCATTTCCCGACAGCACCAGGACAGCTGCACTTCTGCCAAGAGTGATCTGGGGAGCTGGGAGGGCCCACAGACAGCCTGGTCCCCACTTCCACAGTGGGGGAGAGTTAGAGTGAATATTGGGAAGGAATTCCTGGCTGTGAGGGTGGGCAGGCCCTGGCACAGGTGCCCAGAGAAGCTGTGGCTGCCCCATCCCTGGGAGTGTCCCAGGCCAGGTTGGACAGGGCTTGGAACAGCCTGGGCTGGTGGGAGGTGTCCCTGCCCAGGGCAGGGGTGGCACTTTAAGGTCCCTCTCAACCCAAACCATCTGTAGTTCTGTGATCTTGCCCTTGCCAGCCCCTTTGCAGGTTTCCAAGAACTTGCTGTTTCTCTGGGAAGTTGCCTCTGCACCATCTGGCCCGTCTCAGCCCCGCAGACCCCCAGGGAGGATCTCTCTGTGTCAAAGCTTTCTCAGCTGTTGTACCCAAAGATCTCCCTCCTCCTGTGGCTGTGCCAAAACTCTTTCCCAACAGGGTTGTGAGCTGGCTCTGTCCCCCTGGCTCCAGCAGAGCAGGGCTGCAGTCGGGACCCTTGGGGGTCCCTCACAGGGCTTTTGGCAGTGTGTGCTTTAAAGCTTTGCTTGTGTTGTTGTTTTCCTTTGGCTCCTAAACAGCAGGAGCTATTTTCCAAGGTGGTGTTTGCAGCAGCACAGCTCTGAGTGCTGAGAGTGGGGCAGAACCACCTTCCATGCACCACTTGCAGAAGAATCATTTAACTGCCCTTTGGAAAACAGGGTCTCATAGAATCATCGAATCCTGGAACGGTTTGTGTTGGGAGAGACCTTAAAGGTCATTTTGTTCCACTCCCCTGCTTTGGGGGAACCTTCCACTATCCCAGTTTGCTCCAAGCCCAGTCCAACCTGGCCTTGGATACTTCCAGGGACTGGACATATGAAACTGTTTTTCCCAGTGAAATACAGAGTGATTTAAGCAGGTCTTGGTTGCACTGGGTTGAGTCAGGAAACTCCCAGGAGTTTGCACATGCCCCCCAGCTCAGCCCTCAGTGCCACCGTCCTGCCACTGCAGCCCCATGAGGCACAACACGACTTAATGAGGCCCATGGCATGGGAGAAAAGGAAAAGAGCCCCTTTTGCATCAGGTGGAGGGGCAGCAGATGGCCCGAGTGCAGCAAAACAGGTGGGAGCATTGTGTGGTGACCCTCTGAATTAAGTGCGCTTAATTTGCTCTATCTCTATTAGCAACTGCAGGCTCTGGCTCTGCTGAGAGGGCTCCGCCTGTGGCTCGCAGGAGGTCCAGCCCTGCAGCCCCATCTGTGCCGGCCCCAGAGCTAAATCTGTCTGGGAGGCAGCTGGGCAGCAGCTGAAGCCTCTTTTCTCTCTGCTGGGCGGCGGCAGCTCCCGGGCCTGGCTGGCAGTGCTCAGAAACTGCCCTTCCCCTGCAGGTTTCCCATCTGGGGGCAGTTTTCTGTCCCTCCCTTCACCCAGAGGAGCAGTGAGGATGCTCTGGAGGCGCGTGGGTCCCTCTGCTGTGCTGGGGACAGTCGGGGCTGTGCTGGGGATACGCCAGGGCTGTCGGGATGGGGAGCTTGGGATGGAGCCGGACCCACAGTTGTCCCTCCGTCAGCTCCCAGCTGGCAGCTGCTGCTAAACCTTCCTTTCATCGCCTGCCAAAGAGTGTCTGGGGCATTTTGCTCCCCCCCGCCCTTTAATCCTGACTTTCATCATTCAGGCTGTGCCTGCCATCCCCTCTGTGCTCGGCATGGCAGAGATGGGGTGCCAGGAGGTGTGCTGGGCCCAGCTGGGGGGCTCAGGCTCGGCCAGGGGGCTTGGCTCTTCCCCCCCCACTGGCAGGTCTTCATCCTAAATGTTCTCTGGAGCTGTGGGATTTGGCTGCTCGTGGTTGGAGGCAGCTTGGTGAGCAGTGGGTTAACCCACAGGGATGTGGGAGATGCCCACAGGAGCCCTCAGTGGGAGCTGCCGCTGTGGGAGGACATTCTGGGCCAGCTGGAGAAGTGTTTCCTGCATGTAAGAGCATCACGTTGTTTAATTTAAGTTTTTGGGAATGAAACCAACCATCAAACAGTGACAGGGAGAGATGACAAAGTCTTGTCCCTGCCGAACCAGCTGGCAGCTGGCCAAGCCCTCCCAGGGGGCTGCCCACTGGGTGGTCCTGGGCCCTGAGCCCCACAGGGCAGCGCTGGGGGCCTTTGTCTCCCTTTCCCCTTGGCTCTGTGCTGTCCCTGCCTTTGGGTGTTCCTCATCTGCTCCCTTGATTCCCTGCCTTGCCCTGTCCCAGTGGGACCTGTGTCCCGCCCCACTGGTGTCTGGCCATCCTGCTGCTCCATGAAGGTCCTGCTGTGTCCCTGTGCTGGCACACACACCCATCTCTGTGCTGGACACACACCCATCCCTGTGCTGGCACACACAGCCATCCCTGTGCTGGACACACACCCATCCCTGTGCTGGACACACACTTGTCCCTGTGCTGGACACACACCCACCCCTATGCAGGGACACACACCCGTCCCTGTTCAAGGACTCACTCCCGTCACTGCAGGGACACACACCCATCCCTGTGCAGGGACACACTCCCGTCCCCGTTCAAGGACACACTCCCGTCCCCATGCAGGGCTGTGCAGGGACACACACCCGTCCCTGTGCAGGGACACACACTCTTTCCCGTGCAGGAACACACTCCCGTCCTTATGCAGGGACGCACACCCATCCCTGTGCAGGGACACGCTCCCGTCCCCGTGCAGGACACACTCCCGTCCCTGTTCAAGGACACACGCCTGTCCCCGTGCAGGGCTGTGCAGGGACACAAACCCGTCCCCGTGCAGGGACACACACCCTTCCCCGTGCAGGGACACACTCCCGTCCCCGTGCAGAGACACACACCCTTCCCTGTGCAGGAACACACCTGTCCCCGTGCAGGGCTGTGCAGGGACACACACCCGTCCCTGTGCAGGGACACACACCCTTCCCCGTGCAGGGACACACCTGTCCCCGTGCAGGGCTGTGCAGGGACACACACCCGTCCCTGTGCAGGGACACACTGCCGTGCCTCTGCAGGGACACACTCCCGTCCCTGTGCAGGGATGTGCAGGACACACAGCCCAGAACTCGGCCATGCAGCCGTGCCGGGGGCCGCGCGTTCTGCCCGAGCGTTCCCGTTCTCTTTGGATCTGCGGGACAACGAGGGCAGCGAGCGCCTCTGCAAAGCAAACGCCAGCTTGCACATTCCAGGGGCGGCCTCTGCTCCAGCAGCCGCTGTGTTTTCCCGGAGGCACCAGTCCCGTGTCACCGAGCTGACCCCAGAGCCCCAGCTGGCTGCCGGATCCAGGCACATCCAACTTCCCGGGCCGGGGCATCCCACCCCACAGCCCTGCGGGGGCGGATTCCCCGGACTCTGATGCGCAGTAAACTTGGGCTTTGCCTCCCAATGGAGAAGGGAAGGGCTTGGGATTGCCCTGGGACCGGCTTCCCCAGCACCATCACTGCAAGCCCTTGGACGGGCACCATGACCCTGCAAGCACTGGCAGCAAAACAAGGGCAAAAAGACATTTCCCCCCATTTTCTTTGGGGTTTCTCCATCCTTGGTGGAGCAGCGTTCAGCCGGAGCCATCCCTGCTGGCGTTCAGGGTTTGACGTTGGCCAGCCCCGGGAGCTGGGCAGTCTGGACCCGTCTGGCTTTGGCTCTAGAGCCGGGCACTGTGCCAGCAGCTTTCCCAACCGCCTGGGCCGCGGGAGGGTGGCCGGGAGCAGCGATGCAGTGCGGGCAGCACAGAGCAGGATGGCACTCCCCTGGCAGAGAGCACCCTCCCAAGCTGCTTTGTGGGGCTCCTGCAGACTCCTGACCCAGGGGTTACCTCTCCCAAAGGTGAGAGTGCAGAGGGCTGTGGGTCAAGGGGTGCTGGGATGAGTTTATCCCACCCAGTTGCCAGCATTCAGCACATTCCTGCTGTCCTCAGTGCTGCTGCAACATCTCTGCAAGGGAGCTGGGGCTCACCAGCCACACACGCTGGGGCAGCAGGAACCTCCCGAAGAGGGAGCACAAGGGAGAGCCTTGGAGTGCTGTAATGGCTTTAAACTGAAGGAGGGGAGACTTAGATAAGAGATTAGGAAGGAATTTTGGACTGTGAGGGTGGTAAAACACTGGCACAAGTTGTCCAAGGAAGTTGTGGCTGTCCCATCCCTGGAAGTGTCCAAGGCCAGGCTGGATAGGGCTTGGAGCAACCTGGGCTAGTGGGAGGTGTCCCTGCCCATGGCAGGGGGTGAAATGAATGAGCATTAAGGTCTCTCCCAACCCAAACCATTCCAGGATTCGATGATTCTGTGATTTTATCCTTCACATGTGTCCCATGTCCCTGGGTAGCTGCTGGAATGCCTTTCCCTTCCTCAGCAGGAGTCAGGCAGCCCGCGATGTGCTCAAGTCCCTGCTCCGCAGCTGGCAACTCCTCCTACCTGTGAGTTCAGGGCAGCAGAAACCAGTGCTGGGCTGTTGCTGCTCCTGGCAGCGCCATTCCCTCTGCCTGCCCCTTCCCTGGATACATCCCTACATCCCTTCTCTGTAGATGAAGAAGGCGTTTCTCTGTGCACACCCACCGGCCGACGGGGCACGCGTGGGACCCCTGCGTGCTGGTGGGATCCATCCCTCCGGCAGCGCCGGATGCGGTGCGGGCTCGGGGCGGACAGACCTGCGGGAAGGAGCGGAACAAGCCTTGTCGCGGTCGGTGCCAGCCCCGAGGCGGTGCGGGGCCGGCACTGCGGGATCGCCCCCGCTCCGCCCGCCCCGCTCCGAGCGGCCCCGACGGCGCCGCCGCTCCGGCACCCTCTGGCGGCCCCGCGCGAAAAAGGCGTCATTTCTTTAAAGAAAACCAGTTTTGCAGTAAAGAATAAAAATACCCAAGGTGCAACATATATCAGCGGATGGGTCCAGCCTTTAATCATGAAATCCTGGCATGGTTTGAGTTCGAAAGGGCCTTAGAGATCATTCACTCCCATTCTCTGCCGTGGGCAGGGACACCTTCCACTAGCCCAGGTTGCTCCAAGCCCCATCCAATGTGACCTTGGACACTTGCACAGCTTCTCTGGACAACCTGTCCTGTCCAAGCGCCCCGGCAGGGGCTGAACCACCTTTTGGGGGGAAGGAGGATGGATCCCTCTGGACACTGTCAGCCACCCGACTTCCTACTCCCCCATGGGGCTGCGGGCTGGAGCCACTCACATCCCAGGGAGTCACCTGGGCTGCAAAACCAGAGGAAAAAGGCTGAGAAGCCATCCCTTGCCAGGAGGATGAAGGCAGCAGATGGAGCAGGGTGGGATGGCATTCCCCCACCAAACCCCTCCCCTGGCACAGGGAATGGCTGCAGCCGTGGGGGAATGTGAGGCTTCTGCCCCCCAGCCCAGAAGCTCTTTAGGAGCAATTAGAGGGGATGAAACAAGTAGAAAAATGCAGCAGCACATGCTCTGGGGCATCTGCAAGGAGCTCCTTCCTGGTTGGCCACATGTCCAGTGGGGCAGGAGCCAGGCCAGGGGCTCCCAGCATTCCCAAACACAGCCACGTCACCAGGGATGTGGGTGACACAACTTCCCACCTGGCGTGGAGGGTTAAGGATCTGCCCTCGTTTCCTGTGGAGGTGTCTGGAGCAGCAGCTGTCATGCCTTAGCATGAACTTCTAACAGGGATGATTTATTTTCATTAAGAAAATATAAATTTCTTATTAATATGCATAATTTTCCAATTGAAATCAGAATTCGTTGGAACAAGATGATCCTTCAGGTCCCTTCCTTCCCAGACCATTCTGTGATTGTGTGATTCCATGACCTTCACCGTGAACAGCCTGGGATGTGCACTGTGCCACCAGCCTGAGCACCACCCTTGCTGTGCTGCTTTATCAGAACAGTCAGCCCTGCAGCTCCCATCTGGTTTGAGTCCTTATCTGAGCCAGCAGCCACAGGGACGCTGTGGGACACCCACACTGGCACAGTCCATGAGTGGCACAAGGCACACTGGGGAGCACTCCAGGTTAAACCTGCAGTGTGGGGAGGGCTCGGGGATCTGACTGCAGGTCTGGGCTGCAGGCTGAGCATCTTCCATTGCTCCGATGTGCTGGCATGTGCCTGCACCCCGGGAGCCAGGTGGGATGGGTGGGAGCCAGGTGGGATGGGTGGGAGCCAGGTGGGGTGGGTGGAAGCCGGGTGGGAGCCAGGTGGGAGCTGGGTGGGAGCCGGGTGGGATGGATGAGAGCCAGGTGGGATGGATGAGAGCCAGGTGGGATGGGTAAAAACCGGGTGGGATGGGTGAGAGCTGGGTGGGATGGGTGACCAGGCAAAGCCTCAGTGCCTGAGTGGGAGCTGAGTGCACTCCGGATGTGGCACAAACACATCCCAAGCCATTGCCCATCCATCCTCTGGCATTTTTGAGGAGGATGGCTTGAGTACCCTGGGTGATGGAGAGCCTGCATGCTCTGCCTGTGAGCAGCCTCCTGTGTGCTCCTCACCAGCAGCCCTGGCTGAGCTCCAGCCCCTTCATTTCCCCATCCACTGGAAGGGTGGTCTTTGCACCTCTGTATTCCTGGCTGTGCATCAGCTCCGGGCTGAGGGAGCAGCCCAGTCCTGCTCCACAACCCAGGGACACCCAGCAGTGCCCTGGGTGCACTGCAGCCACAGGATTTGGGGTCCCACCACTGGCTGGGTCCCCTTTGGAAGGTGGGGGACTGGGACAGGCCAGAGCAGTGGGAACACTCCCAAGCCACGAGCTGAGCCAAACATGCAACAACAGCCCCAGGGCTTGTTTGAGACCCGCAGATCAGGCAGCCCACATGGCTCGGCTCATTAGCAGAGAGCTGGGTGCCTGTAATCACCCTAATGAGTGGGTGCCTTGCCCAGCTGCAGCAGAGGCAGTTCTGTGACCTGCTTTCAGCGTGTTTGATCTGGCTGTTCTGTCGTTCCTCCCATGCCCAGCCCGCTGCTGCAGCAGCTCCAGACGAGCAGGCACGGACCGAGGGCTGGCTGAGCCCGCGTGCTGTGGGGCTCACTGCCAGCACCAGGGACTCTGCCTGTGCCCTGCTCACCCCCTGGCACTACGTGCTCTCTACTGACTGACAGCACCAGCAGGAATGGCTGGTTGCCCAAACCTGACATCACGGAGGTGTCCACGTGCCATAACACACGTAGCTGCCCGAGCTGCTGCTCCTGCGCATCCCAGAGCCCCGCGGAAATCCTGGAGTTTGCCCCAAGCTTGTTTAAATCAAGCACAGCAAAGCAAATAAAAGCCTCAACTGAGGACTGGGGAGCTGGTGATGGGGTCACCCCAAATGCCACACACCCCTCGAGGACATCTCCCCTCTCCCAGGGCTCCTGCAGGGCTCCTGCCCCTCCCAGAACCCAAACAGCAAGGGGGATCAGGCAGGGGGAACAGGCAGAGTGAGGGGAGCTGGGGCTCTGCCCCATGTGCAAACAACCCCAGGTGCTGCAGGGCTGGGCTGCTGGCACAGTGGGCTTGGTTCGGGTTGGTTTTGTTTCAAATGCACCTGCAGGGACAAGAAAAGCCAAGGGTTGGGGTGTGTTTAGAACAAGTCCCTCATGTGGAAAGCAGTAAACGAGTATGGGGTTGGCAGGACAGAGGTCCTGGGATGGGTTACACTGATCCCTGTCAGACTTTTGGGGGTGGAGAGAGGGAGAGCTGCAGGACAGATGTGGGAGAACTGCAGGACAGATGTGTGGGAGAGCTGGATTTAGGGTAATGAATCTTTTCTATCCCATTAAGCTGGTGGTTTCCTGTGAGATGGAGTTTGTAGCACCCTCAACATAACCACAAGTGAGCCAGCTGGTTATAAAGATATATATATCTTAAATATATATATTTAGATAAAGATATATTATGTAATATAAATACACACTTCTTATTATAGCTCAAGGTGCATCAAAATGTGATTTATTTAGTAATACCCCGATATGGCAGAACTTTCCATTTTCTTGATTGCTGCATTTCCTTGTCAGTCCAGAAGTGTTGCTGCTCAAGAGTGCCTGGTGGTGCTGGCCATGTGTGGAGTTCCTGTGCACCCTGGGAAGGCCCATCCCATGCTCCAGGACAGGTTATCCCAGTGCCACAGAGCTGAGGGCTCTGCTGGTGCAGCAGGGACCTCAGCCAAGATGCTGGCTCACAGATCTTCCTCCTGGTCCTTGCTCTCCTGCAGCTGCCAGGTGGGAAGCCCTGTCTGCCTCAGCTCAGCCCTGCCTTGGCTGGGTCCCAGAATAACCCTGCGCTCCCTCCCTGCCCTACACTGTGCTCCTGATCTCCCAGGCACTCAGCAATAGGACAAGGGGGCACAGCTCAAGCTCTGCCAGGGGAAATTGAAGTTGGAGATCAGAA
>JAWWLY010000005.1:959202-973458 GCA_035041215.1 Gymnopithys bicolor
CACTGTGATCACCAGCCCAGGGCACTGAGTGCCCTGGGCTGGTGATCACAGTGGGGTTGGATCAATGGTTGGACTTGCTGATCTCGCAGGTCTTTTCCAACCCAATCCATTCTATGATTTTGTAAGTAGGTTGGATTAAAAAAAGCACCTTTCTTTGTGTCTGAACCTAAAAAATGAGTTTTCAGGATGGACAGATCTGAATGTACCATGAGCTGCCTCAGTTTGTCCCAGAGCAGAACCCCAAGTGCTGGAGTGGTTATTTTCAGACACAGCCAGGACACTTTCTGTGCATTGTGAGCTCTTGGGGGTGATAGACTGGCTTCACAGCAGTGTGTCATACCTTGAATTTGAGGAATTTAGATTTTTTTTCTTGTGGAAATAGAGTCCTGTTGGTTTTTTTGGCTTAAAGGCATCTAATCAAATTGCTGCTGATTAGAAAAGGAGCTCAGCCTGTGCTGTGGCTTCACACAGACCAGACTTGCTCTTTTTTTTGTGTGTCTTCTATTAGACACAGCCTTTTTTTCTTCAAGTTTAAGCCTTATTAGTTGGGAAACTCCCTCCTGATGCCAATATAAAAGTACTTTAAGGAATTGAAATTAAACAGTGGTGGTTTGCTCTGAGTTGTTGAATACTCTTCAAGAATGCTGTCATAAAGTAGTTCAAAGCTTTTCCACACCTGACTTTCTGTTGCCTTTGTTTCCTTTCAGTTGGTTAAGGAGTTTGACGTGATCCACACGCCCAACCAGGTTGGTGATCTCTGCTCTTGTGTTCCTGTAGTCAAGGACCAAAACTCCCCTCTTTGTTTTCCTGTTGTGTTGTTGTTCTGAGCAACAGGAGATGCTGAGGCTGTATCTTAAAACCCTGCTATTACTTTTTAATTCTGGTTTGTGGCCCACAGAGAGTCTTAGCTGGGCAAGACAGAGGCTCTGCAGAATCCTAGTCTTGCCCATAGGTGTAGATGCAACTTTTATTGGAATGGTTTAAATGTGTTTCTTGATAAATTAATATCCTGATAGGAAATCCCACCCTATTGACTCTTTACTCTTCTCATCCATATCCCTCATGGACAAAGTGAAGAGTATCCTAAAATACTTAATTTCTGCACTTCACTGCAGCAGTGGCTTTTAGATGTGGTTCAGAGCCTTTTTCTTGGGCAGTACTCAGTTGATTCCTGGCAAATGTATGAACTTTTAGGGTTAGGTTAGCCCAGAAATTCAGGGTATGAACATTTGGGTTGTGACTTGGGACAATTAAACGTGGCAAACTCAGTTTGTGCTACAGACAAGCCTTTGGTGTAACACTTGGGTCCTGTCCCTCAGTAGGGGCTGGTGGCTGTGCCAGTAGGGTGGCACGAGCCCTCAGGTGACACCTGTGCCAGTAGGATGGCACGAGCCCACAGGTGACAGTTGTGACAGGAGGGTGGCACGAGCCCTCAGGTGACAGTCTGTGCCAGTAGGATGGCACGAGCCCACAGGTGACAGTCTATGCTAGTGGGATGGCACGAGCCCACAGGTGACAGTCTGTGCCAGGAGGATGGCACGAGCCCACAGGTGACTGTCTGTGCCAGTAGGGTGGCACGAGCCCTCAGGTGACAGTCTGTGCCAGTAGGATGGCACGAGCCCTCAGGTGACAGTCTGTGCCAGGAGGATGGCAGGAGCCCACAGGTGACAGTTCTGCCAGTAGGGTGGCACGAGCCCACAGGTGCCAGTCTGTGCCAGGAGGATGGCACGAGCCCACAGGTGACAGTCTGTGCCAGGAGGGTGGCACGAGCCCACAGGTGCCAATCTGCCCTTGGCAGGGGGTGGAACTAGATAGTCTTCAGGGCCCTTCCAGCCCAAACCATTCCAGGATTCTCTGATGGGAAAAGAGTTGCACTTGGAATGTTGTGCAGTAACGATGTGCAAGCACAGTCTGCTTGGCTACAGTTCCCCTTCAGATGGCTTTGATTCCAAAAGAAGTGTGAGGGGCTTTCTGGTCCTTGGAATAGATGGCAGCAGCTGCTTTTGTGGGTTGTGCAGCCCCAGCCTCCTCTTGCTGTGCCCCTCAAACCAGGGTGGTAACTCTGCTGTTTCTCTTGCAGTCAAGTGCTTCTGCTCCTGACGTAGATGACCCAGAGGCTTTCCCAGCTCTGTCCTAAACTGGATGTCATAAGCCAACCCTGCCCTGGTCGGGCCCTCCTCTCCGAGGCTTGCATGCTTAAGGATCCTAAAACAACTAAGAAATTTAAACAAAAAAAAAAAAACAAAAGCAAAAAAAAGAGACTGTCATTCATACCATTCACACCTAAAGACTGAATTTTATCTGTTTTGAAAATGAACTTCTCTCGCTACACAGAAGCAACAATATGGTAGTCAGTTTTGTATTTAGAAATGTAATGGTAGCAGGGATGTTTTCATAATTTTTTCAGAGATTATGCATTCTTCATGGATACTTTTTTGTATTGCTGCTTGAAAATATGCGTTTCCAAACTTGAAATATAGGTGTGAACAGTGTGTACCAGTTCAAAGCTTCCCCTTCATTTGTGTTCATTTTTTAATTCAGGATTTTAGGCTTTTCCCCCCCGACTCCAAACTGGGTTTTAATTATTGCACACTATTCCCATTTCCTTAATTTAGCAGGTTTTTCTCAGCCCATGGTCTTTAGGAATATGTGGAGTATGAATTAGGCAGACTGTTAGTGCTGTATGGAATTAACTCCTGGAGTGCTTTAGTTTTGATGCTTAATTTCAAACATGGAAAAGGAGACATTTTTCATCTCTGTTGGGTAGTTTGTTTACACAAAATCTTTATACAAAATTGATACCAGATACTTGAAATCAGGATTCAAAGCACATTGGTTTATAGTTCAACACCTGTATTGATCCAGCAATGATGTGTGTGGGTAACTGGTCTGAAAGCCAGGTTTTTAAAATTAATGTATCCCACCTTTCACTCACCCTTTTGACCTTCATTCCCTCCTCCTCCCCTCAACAGAACAAGATGCTTTGTTGGCAAAAACAAAAGTTTTTAAATTACCTTTGCTTTTTTTTTTCAGAGGATACCCTGAGGTTGGGGTGATCCCTGTGCTGGGATACCCCGAGGTTGGGGTGGTCCCTGTGCTGGGATACCCCGAGGTTGGGGTGATCCCTCTGCTGGGATACCCTGAGGTTGGGGTGATCCCTGTTCTAGGAGCTGGGATACCCTGAGATTGGGGTGATCCCTGTTCTGGGATACCCCGAGGTTGGGGTGGTCCCTGTGCTGGGATACCCCGAGGTTGGGGTGATCCCTGTGCTGGGATACCCCGAGATTGGGGTGGTCCCTGTGCTGGGATACCCCGAGGTTGGGGTGATCCCTGTGCTGGGATACCCCGAGGTTGGGGTGATCCCTGTGCTGGGATACCCCGAGGTTGGGGTGGTCCCTGTCGTGGGATACCCCGAGATTGGGGTGGTCCCTGTGCTGGGATACCCCGAGGTTGGGGTGGTCCCTGCTGTGGGAGCTGTCGGTCCATAGTCCAGGTGGGCTCCAGGAGGGATGTGGGAAGGAGCAGCACAGTGGCTGGCACAGGTACATCAGTACCTGCTGTGCTCCCAGCACTGCTCCCAGGGCTCCTGGGAAGGAGGCCCAGGCTGGGCTGGCTCTGGCAGGAGGGGTTTTTGGCTCTTCTTCCAGGTGGGGACATGGCACAACACAACAAAAACTACAAAGCAAAGCCCCAACACTTCAGCTCTCCATCAGAATTCAGCTCTGGCTGGTGCAGGGCTCGAGATCTGCTTGGTAGATCACCAGTGAATGTTTTCTGAGAGTGATTGTAGGAAACCCCTTCTGCCCCCAGACATTTGCTGTAGGTTTAATTTCATCCCTGTGAGCAGGAGAGTCACCACTTG
The DNA here is from genome assembly GCA_035041215.1 of Gymnopithys bicolor. NCBI lineage: Eukaryota > Metazoa > Chordata > Aves > Passeriformes > Thamnophilidae > Gymnopithys > Gymnopithys bicolor. The sequence goes on from JAWWLY010000005.1 coordinate 963,065, forward strand.
AGTACACAAAAAGAGCTGAGCAAATGACTAAGAGGATTTCTTGGGGTTTTTATCTGCAGCATTTGTTAGGAGATTAGGAACAGATTTCCCACTTTATTTCATGTTTTACTCTTTGGACAGCTTAGAACATATTTGTAGTTTCTTAACTAGGTAGAAAACTAAAGGTAACACCCTATTTTTTTAGAAACTGTACAGGACTGGCAAGAAGTGTTGGAGACCTTTGAACATGAAATCCCAACATCCTCAGCTGTGGTGTCAGTGGCTGGCTTGCTTTTCCTGAGCAGTTCTCTACAAGAGCTTGTGTTGTGACCCACTGTGACTATCATTGCTGTGGTTGTTCAGTGCACTCACCTGTACTTAAAGCCCCAAGGTGTGAGGGGCAGGCAAGTTTCCAAACAGAGGGATCAAATCTCTTGGTTCAGCTCTCCTGACCTTGCCCTCAGCACGGGGCAGGTCCAACAGGGGGTTGTTCCTCTTCCCTCTCCTCTGTGGTTTGGTGGGGTGTGTTGCAGTTCCAGCACTGGGGACACCTTGGATAACAGAACTAATGACTTTATGCAGGAACACTTAGAGCAAAGCTTTCTTTGGAACATAAACCTTCCCCAAACTCTGTATTTGCCATTCCAGTTGCCACTCAGCTTTTTCCCAGGTGATTTCTGGGCAGGGCTTGGGACCCTGCAAGCTGAGTTCAGCCAGCAGCTTTCCCTCCTCCTGCTGTGGAGCATAAAGCAGATCCCAAACATCACCTCACGTGTGATTTTCAAGACAGCTTGTACTTACAATTGGTCCTTCTGCTGTTCTGACAGATGTAAATTTGCCTCTTTCAGTCCATATTTGTGTCAAGAACTAAAACTGTGAACATTTATCTTCGATATTGGTGGGTGTTAACTGAAATAAAGGTTTATTTTCATGCTCTTTTAAAAAATGTCCTGAAAACACATGGAAATGGAACCCCTTAGGTTGATATGTCTCATGTAGGTTCTGCCTCAGGAGTTCCAGCCTGCCTGTGGTGGTGCCCAGGCATTCCCATTCCCAGGATGGACTTTGCCTTGGGAAAACATCTCCCCACTACCCTATTTATGACATTTTCTGTCCTCTTGCTTTAGGAACATTTTCTGTCCTCTTGCTTGCCACTTCTGCTGTCACACCAAAGCTAGAGAACTAGATCTTTGAAAATCTGATCCACTGGAAAAGATGCCAGCAGGAGAAGCTGGAAAACACACGGTGCAAATTGGCTTTGGAATGGAATGAGGGCAAGGTTTGAGCATGAAAGTTCCTTGTCCAGCTGGAAGGCCACGGGTGCTGGGAGGGACAAGGGTGATGAACCAGTGCAAGGGTTGGTTGTGTGTGAGAAAGGACACGAATCCTTCTGGAATGTCTGAAATCCGTGGGAATACGTGGTGGTTGCAGTTGGAGGAGCTGAGACCACCCTGAGCTGTCACTGCCCACGGAGATGGGTTTGTGGAGCCACACCTGGTTTAATGAACACAGGACTGGGATCTAAAGCTGCCACTACAGCACGTGCCAACCTGCTGCTCTCCTGGAACCATTCCAAGGACCATGCTGGGTTCCTGCTGTGCTGTGGGGCTGCTCTGCCATCCCCAGGGAGCAGGGCTGGGTGTCCCAGGCAGGGTCACTGAGGTGGGCACTGCCCTGGGAGCCAAACCTCATGTTCCTGCTGGGCAGGATGACCTCACTGGGGGAAAATGGTTCCTTTGCCCTCACTGGGAGACTCAGGGCCTTTACTGGGAGACTTCCAGGTCAGTTATGAAAGTCTGGTGATTGTCCTACTAATGGTTCTGTTTGTTTCTTGGAGAAACACCTGCTGTGAAGCCCCACGTGGAAGGTTATCTGGAGACTTGTAGAGCAAGGAGAAAGTGGACTCCAGTGTTCTCTTGGTATGTTGAAGATCAACATGCAGAAGCAGATGAATGACAAAATACTGCTTTTCTAAAAAAATCCCTTTTTTTGGCATCTAATCTGCCTTTCCAGGTATCTAATTTGGTTGTGTGCAGCCAATTGAGGTGCTGGCTTGTGATGCCCAGCCAGAATCCTCTTGCCATGGTGGTTCCCAGGTGGGATGTGAAGAGCAGGAAACTGGAGTTTCTTGTCTTGGACACAAGTCTGAGGGGAATGTTTGCCTTGGAGTGACCCCCAGGCAGCTGCCAGGCTGGGAGGTGTCTGTGCCAGGCTGGAGTCCAAACCTCGGAATCAGCCACTGGACTCAAAAGGCAGAATGACTGAGCTGGTATTTGGCCAAACCTCCTGCATTTTGTGTAGCTGATGGTGTGAGTGGGCTCTGAGAACCCACCAGTGGAAGGTGTCCCTGGCCTTGGCAGGCAGTTGGATCAGATGCACTTTAAAGGTCTCTTCCAACTCAGACTGTTCTGGTACTGTTGCTGTGCCGAGCAGGGAGTTGGACCTGATCCTTCTGGGTCTGTTCCAACTTGAAATCTTTGATCACACCTTCAAAGGAGGAAAACAGATGTGGGCACTCGAGGTGTGGCTGTCACATGTGAGCAGTGCCTCACTCGTAGGGCTGTTGATGGATATTCCATGTTGGTGTGGAGCAGGAACACCATCAGCTCGCTGGGAGTGATCCAGGAGAGGAGCTGGGCTGGCACTGGTTGGGGACAGTCTGGTGTGACCAAGGCTGTCAGCACTGCCCAAACGTGGGAGTATTCCTGGAGTTGCCACCAGGAGTCCTTGAGTGTTGGATCCTCACTGCAGGGCCATCACAGCACCCACTGCTGAGGGACTGTCTTATTTCTCTGGCACATCCCAGCCTGGGTGGAGGGAAGAGATAAATGTGGGACTTGTTTTACTGCAGTTTGAATTGGCTCATGCCTGGGTGTGTTTGGGTTTGTACTCACAGACTAAAGGGTGTCTGTTCCATGTCAAGGGCAGGGACAAGGCTTTGTCCTGAGGAAGGGCCTGAAGGTGTGTGACAGTCACAGGACAAAGTTGAACAGGAGGGAAGTGTTTTGGGGTCAGGTGGCCATTGCTGCTCACCTGCCTTTTTGTACAGCACTTCCTTTTAACAGCAGATCCCAAGTCCCAGGGTTGAAACCCTATCCCAAAGGATAATTGGGAACTAAATTCCTGGTGACTCCCTGAGCAGGGCTGTTTGCAGAGCTGCTGTAGAGCCTCCTCACACGTGGCTTTATTGGGAGCTGCAGATCAAACCCTGCCTGCTGTGACACCCACTTGGAAGCGTGGGTGGAATGGGGAAACCACTGGGAATGGACAGCTGCCCTGTGCTGCATCCCAGTGGGCACATCCCCCTCTGGAGCGAGGGGCTCTGTCCTGTGTCTTTTCTGGCACGTCTGGGAATCGTTTTCCTCCCATGCACAGTTTCTGCTGTGCCCGTGGTGAGCTCCAACCAAGTGGGCAGCGAGGAGTGTTCCCATCCTCCAGCGACTGCTGAGCTTCCTGGCAGGAGGAATAAGCTTTGCCATGGAAGGAGAAGGATCCCAGGGTGGAAACCCGAGGTGGGGCTGCCCAGTGGCTGTGGGTTCTGCAGGCCCTGGAGCACCAACCTGCGTCCCAGACACGCTCTGTGCTGTGCAGGAGCCCTCGAGTGTGTGCTCTGGTGGGTTGTGAGCCCACCAGACTGGCACACTGTGCTGCTGCTTCTCCTCATGCCATGTTTCCCCACAGCCTTTCCCTCTGCTCTGGGAAAGCAGTGACCTGGGCTGGCTTCAGTTTCCTTCTGTTCCTTGTCCCCAAAAAGCTGCTTTCAGGAGGAGAATCACAGGCTCTGCCTGCAGGCTCTGCTTGCCAAACACGGAACAATCAAACCAGGTTGGACGGGGCTTGGAGCAACCTGGGAGAGTGGGAGGTGTCCCTGCCCATGGTACAGGATGGGACTGGATCATCCTCAGGGTCCCTTCCAGCCCCAACCAGTGTGGGATTCCATGTGTCAGCAGGGCACTGGGGCTGGGTTCTTTGGGGAGCCTGTGGGTGTCCAGAGGGAGCTGGAAGGGAGTGTTGTGCTGGATTCCTGGGCATGGAAGGGAAGTGCACAGAGGTTGCTGCAAACTGAACACAAAGAGAGCTGGTGCTGAGTTCCACATTCCTAACAAACCTTAAAGCTCCTGTGCACAAACATTGCCATGGACCCCGTGGCCTGCAGGGCTGGTGTCACAGGCTGGATGGAGCTGAGTGGTGGGAATCAGCCTGGCTTTGAACCTGGCAGTGCTGCTGGGGGCCTCCTGTAGAGGCAACACAGCCAAAACTGGAATGAAATTGGGGGAACAGGCCAACAGAGATCCCTCAAACCTGCCCTTGGTTTCCCTTGTCTGTCCACACACAAGGCAGCAGGGACAGCCCAGTGTTGGGGTATGAGCCTCAGGGTGCAGGTGCATCTCTGTCACAGCTCTGCCAGGAGGCCTTTGCTGCTCTGCCAGTGGGATAATGGCTGTCCGTGGAGATGCTCTGTGTTGGTGGCATCACAGGAGGGTTTCAGCAGCAGCTCTGCCACTGCTCAGCAGCTCGTGTAGTTGTCAGTGGATGGGGAGTGGCCACCTGAGCCTGGGGAGGAGGAGGAGGATGCTCCAGGTAAGTTCAGACCTGGACTACTTCGTCTCTAGCAGCAATGTTTCATTTTCAAAGACACCTTTTTCTGGGTAAAGCTGTGGCACAGCCCTGGAGCTTGACTGGAGAAAACAGGAAACCAATTTCAGATTTCCAGCACTTTATTTATATATACACACATCTCATAAACAAAGTCATTAAATGTGTAACACACTTCAAACCTGTAATTAGAATACTTTAATAAATGATTATAATTCCTCTCAACAATCCATTTGACTGAGGGAGGACACGAGCTGCCTGCTGCTCTTGTTTCTGGGGAGGAATCCTCCCTCCCTGAACTGAGCCAGGAAGTTCCAGCCCTGTCCCCCAGTGCCCACACGGGACTGGTGGCACTGGGAGCTCTGATTTAATGCCAGTGGAGGGGCAAGGGCTGCAGCCCCTGTCCTGCTGGGGCTGGATGCTGAGTTCGTTCATCCCTCCCTCTTGTAGTTCCTTGCCCTTTCTGGGTTGAAATGATGTTCGGCACAGCTCTGACTCCTGGGGTGGATCCAGCCAGGCTGGGCCATTCGTGTCCAGGTGGTGGGACAGGGCTGGGGGCAACCTGAGTGATCAGTGAACCTCCGAGCCCAAAGGCAGCTCTGGCATTCCCAGCTGTGTCAGGTTCCACCTGAGTGCTGTGGGTGAGGAGCTGCAGGTGGCTCTTGGAAAGGTTTGTGACTCGCGGGTTTTGTCACCTCCAGGTGTCACGTGCAAGGGACTGGACTGTCTGTGCTGAAATACTTCATAAAGTGCATGAAGTCAGGCCGGGCTCCCGTCGCCCACCTCCCGTGGGGAGGAGCTGCCGCTGAGTTTCACCCTGTCCAGAGTGAGGTTCCCTTGGCAGCAGAGGGCGGGTGGCACGAAGGTGGCGGGGAAGAGGGACAGCGGGTGGCACTGGAGCTCGGGGCGCTCCCCGGCGGGCTCAGTGCCCGGTGGCAGCTCGGCGGGGCCGGGGCTGCTGATGTACCCGGGCTCGGGCTGCGGCAGCTCAATCGCCTCCACCACCAGCCTCTGGTACAGCTCCGGCAGCTGCTGCTCGTCCCCCGGCTCCGGCCCCGGGCTCTCCGGTGCCCAGTCCCCGTGCCCGCTGCTGCCAGCGCTGCCCACCAGCAGCTTGTCCCCAAGGCCCGGGGGCTCGGGCGGCACAAACGCGTCCTCCACCGGCGTCGGTTCGGGCTCCTCAAAGCCGACGGTGCTGGGCAGGAACAGGCTGGAGGGCGAGCTGAGCTCTCCCTGAGGAGAGGCACAGAATGAATTCTGTGGGGCGAATCCTGGGACACTCCGCCCCACAGCAGCTCATCCCGCTAAAAACAAGGATTTCTGCATCCCTCCTGCATGTGATTCGCCAGCGCATCCCCCGGGCTAACGCGAGAGGGAGATTATCCTCTGCCAGAGATTGCTGGATTTGCTGCTTTAGGAGATTACTGCCTTGCCTGGCTCCAATCGCTGCTTTTTCTGAAGGTTGTGGGATTAGAATGAAAAACCCCTCTAATTTACCTTGGTAGCCATGAAGCTCTTGGCCCACGTGGCATTGGCTGGGTCGGGAATGGCTTTGCTTTGCCACTGCGGGATCAGCGCCGAGAGGAGCGAGTGGAGCCTGCGGGGAAGGAACGCGATTCAAGGAGTGACCGGGGGACCCGCAGCCCCGTGTGACCCTCCCCGGGGGGAGTAACCCAGGGGCATGGGGTAGGTAACCCGGGAGTGTGGTGGAAATAACCCAAGGGCAGGGTGGGAGTAACCCAGGGGTGTGGGGTGATGCCAGACCTCCCCTCAGAGCGACCTGCAGAGCCCCTGGATGGGTGGAGTTAATTCAGTTTGGGTTTGGTGGAAGCAGAGTTTAAACTCTGACTTAAAAATTCACAATATTTATTTTAATCTCAGTAGGTGTTTTTATTGTAATTCAGATACTCTCAAACCTTCATTCCAAACAAGCCTTGCTGTTCCCCAGGGTGTACTGAAAGGACATGACCATCCCATTGGATGAATGAGAATGGTATTAAATCAAGAGAGGATCAGTTTAATTTGTTATTAGGAAGAAGGTGATTACAATGCATGGGCACAGGTGCCCAGAGCAGCTGTGGCTGCCCCAGCTCTGGGAGTGCCCAACACCAGGTTGGACAGGGCTTGGAGCACCCTGGGCTGGTGGGAGGTGTCCCTGCCCATGGCAGGGGGTGGCACTGGATGGGCTTTAATGTCCCTTCCAGCCCGAATCAGTCCAGGATTTAATCCCTTCTAATAACTATTCCAGTCTTACTGTAACAGCACAAGTGGATCCACTCACACTTTTCTTGCTGGAGGCAGAGAACAAACACAGGCTGAGAAGATGAAGAAGCTGCAGGTGAGCACCAGAGTCATCCAGCCCTCAGCAGCTGAAACACAGAGCACCCTTCATTCAGCCTCAGCAAAGGAATTAGAAAACTTCAGTATACTGGTTGAAACTGGTCAACAACAGTCATGGCCTGAGTGCTGTTTGCACTCCCAAAACATCCCAGCGTGATTTCTGCTTTACTGCAGTTTCCCCAAATCCAGATTTTACACCAGCAACCCTTCTTTTAAGGTGTCCTGTTTTCTTCAATTTCCCCCCTGCTCACCTCCCTGGATTTCTCCTCCAGTCCATGGGAGAAACCTGCCTGCAGAGCAGCCCTGCTCCCACAGTGTGGAGAGGGATTTCCCAGTCCCTGGGAGTGTCCAAGGCCAGGCTGATGGGGCTTGGAGCACCCTGGGCTGGTGGGAGGTGTCCCTGCCCATGGCAGGGGGTGGCACTGGGTGGGCTTTAAGGTCCCTTCCAACCCAAACTGCTCTGTCATTCTGTGAATAGACCACCCTGCTGCCCTTCAGCTCCAAGAAAACATCTTGGTGTAGAACTGGGAACTCGAAGGCAAAGAAAGAGATGCCACAACTTAAAATTAGCTGAAACTAGAAATATATTCAGCGTTTGAAGAACACCAAGAGATCTCCAGTAATTAAAGAGGAGCAGGGAAAGCATTCCCAGGCTGCGGAGAACACCCCCGGGCACAGGGTCCGTACCTGGCAGGCGGAGCCGGGCGCTGCTGCCCCGAGGGCCCTCCCCGGCCGCGGTGCTGCCCGTCACCCACAGCTCGTACAGCAAACCCGGCCGCAGGTCCGGCAGGTACAGCGAGCCCGGCCCCGGCCCCGGCCCCAGCCCGGCGGGAACGGCTGCGGGAAAACGGGACAGCGGGACAGGCACGTCAGGAACCGCAGCACGGGGGGCGGGGGGGCTCACTGGGCTTGTGGTCAGCTGGAATGAAGGTCTGAATGAAGTTAAGAGGAAGAAGAAAAAAAGGAGGAAGAGGGAAAAGAAAAAGAGGAGGAAGAGGAATAAAAAATAAGTAGGAATAAAAGGAGGAGGAAGAGAAAGAATAAGGAGGAATAAAAGGAGGAGGAAGAAGAAAAGGAAGAATAGAGAGGAAGAGGGAGGAGAAAAGAAGAAGAGAAAAAATACAAAGAAGGTGAGGAAGAGGGAGAAGAAGAGGAGGAAGAGAAGGAAAAGGAAGAGAAAGAGGAAGGAGAAGAGGAAGAAGGAGAAGAGAAAGAAACAAGGAGGAGGAACAAGAGGAGGAAGGACAAGAAGAAGAGGAAGAAGAAAAGGAGGAAGAGGAAGAAGAACAGGAAGAGGAGAAATAGGAATAAAAGTAAGGAGGGATAAGAGGAGGAGGAAGAAGGAGAGGAAGAATAAGGAGGAAGAGGAAGAAGACAAAGAGCAGCAATATTAGGAAGAAGAGAAAGGAGATGGATGACGAAGAAGGAGGAGAATAAGAGGAAAAAGAATAAAGAGGAAGAAGAAGCAGCAGAGAGAAATCTGATAATTCCACACACCGAGTAACTCAGACTGATCCCACCAGAGCCCTTCAGTAACCAAAGGGGAGCGGGAGGAGCCCTGCCAGCCCCACACCCACCGTAGGCCTGCGGGCGGCGCTGGCTGCCCTCGCTCCGCAGGTACACGCGGTACCCGGTGATGCAGCCGCCCCGCTGGGCTGCGGGGATCTCCTCCCACGACACCAACACGCCCGAGCCCCGCGGCGTGGGGAACACCTGGGGTCCAGCTGATGGGGCTGCAAGACATAGGACTGGCTTTGAAAGCTGAGCTTAAGATGGATTAAAAGCATCTGGAAGAGCATCACTGTGATTTACCTTGTGCTGAGGAGTATCCCCTGATCGATGCTGCCTGTCCAGCTCTGCCCTGATAGAGAGCAAACACGTGGATCTGGTAGCACATGTGATCTTTGATGTGTTCTAGATAAAAAATTACAAGTGGAGAGTTATTTTTTGAAGTATTTGCAGTAATGGTCAAAGTATTTGCATCAGCTGCTTAAATCTGAGATGGATCCTCTGATTATTAATTGGTCTTTCATAAAGAAGGGAAAGAAATCTCTGTGATCTTGGCAGAGCCTTCCTGGGCATTAAACTGTGGCTTCCCACTGCCAGAGGGCAGGGTTAGATTGGAAACTGGGGAGAAATTCTTGGAAGGGACCCTAAAGCCCATCTCTTTCCACCCCTGCCATGGCCAGGGGCACCTTCCACCAGACCAGGTTGCTCCAAGCCCCATCCAACCCGGCCTTGAGGGCAAAATTCCCATCTGTCTTGTTCCCTGAGATATTTCCCAAATGAACTGGTACCTTGGCTGTATCCAGCCTTTCCTGGGGTGCATTTACCTGCTATCACTGCAGACAGGTTGGATGGGGGAAGCTTTGCCCAGGTGTGCTGGGGCTCCAGGTGTGGGTTCCTCGGTGTCTCTGCCCACTCCACCACGTACCCACTGACGGGCACAGCAGACCTGAGGGGTGGTTTCCAGCTGACCAGGATGCTGCTGTTCCCCATGGCCACTGCAGAGACTTGCTGAGGAGGAGGGAGATCTTACAGGACAGAAAGAGCCACCAAAGAGAAAACCACTGTCAGCACAAACTTGCCATAACCTCAGGTGGAACCATTAAGTTTGATTTATGGCTTTTACTGTGTCTCATCCCCTTTGGCACCATGTGAAGCATAAAAATTACATTATCATTGAAAGGAAAGCTTGTTTATGGGAGGGTGAGGTTTGTGCTGATAGGAACAGTCACATTCTGTCTCATGGTTTAGCAGAATGCATTGAACACCCCCAGCACTGCTTGGTGTGCCACCCCCAGAACCCAAGCAGATGCTGCCACAGCACATCCCAACAGCCCATTGCCATGATGGAGCCATAAGGGAGGATGTGGAGCTGCTGGAGCAAGTCCAGAGGAGGCACAGAGGTGCTCTGAGGGCTGGAGCCCTGTTGGAGCCAGGCTGGGAGAGCTGGGGGGTCGCCTGGAGAAGAGAAGGATCCAGGGAGACCTCAGGGAAAACTGGATCTGCAGATCCCAAAGATCCATTGAGGTGGGCTGTGATGGGAGAGCCGACCCCCAGTGTGTGGCACAAAGCAGAGCCCTGGTGTTACTGCCAGTGATCCAGCCCCAGCAGAAGCCTTACCCTGGATGCCCAGGTGGGTCAGGGTGGAGGCAGGGGGGGACCTGCCCCGGGAGTTCTGGGCAGTGACTGTTATCCTGTAGCCCCTTCTTGGTGTGAGTCTGGAGTAGCTGGTTTGGGTGGTGTGGTGGGATTCTGTGGGAGGGTTCTGCTGCTCCAGGGCTTCAAAGGTCACTGTGTACCCCAGGATTCTCCCTCCTGCCTCTGACTTGCTCAGAGCCTGTGAGGAGAGTGCATTTGTTACTGTCTCCTTCTGGAAAAAATGCTGCCAGCTGGGAAAGCTGGAGAGGGACTTGGGACAAGGCATGGAGGGACAGGACAAGGGGAATGGCTTCCCACTGCCAGAGGGCAGGGAT
>JAWWLY010000005.1:992164-1004482 GCA_035041215.1 Gymnopithys bicolor
GAGAAGCTGTGGCTGCCCCAGCCCTGGGAGTGTCCAAGGCCAGGTTGGACAGGGCTTGGAGCACCCTGGGCTGGTGGTGGGAGTGGATGGGATTTAAAATTCCTTCCAACCCAAACCTTTCTGGGATTCTCTGATATATATAAAACCCCCACCCTCCAACTCCTCTGTCTTGCAGAATTCCACATGGCTTTAGCTCACAAGCCCCAGTCTCAGTAGCAATGTGAATAATATCTTGTGAGCCAAGTTAAATACATGGATATTTTTTGATTCCAGGAGCTGGGAAAATACGGTCTGCTCTATTACAACGCACTGTTCATGATCCTCCCCACCCTGACCATCGCCTACTTCACTGGAGATGCTCAGAAGGTGGGATTGCCCTCCCCAAATCCGTGGGTTGGGTGGCAGAATATGGAATGGGGGTGTTGAGGAGGAGGTGGGGGAAAGGGGTGGTGGGGACACTACCCCAAACCCACCTCAGCAAGGAACTGCAAACCTTACGTTGGACTTAAATCCACAGAGTTGCTCCATTCAAGCGTTTTTGTAATGCCTGAGGAATGGGGAAGTGGAGAGCAATAAGCAAACCCAAATATTGTTATTTAAAGAAATTGAGTATTTTTGGTAAAAACGAGTTTCTGCAAACCTCTTTTTGTCCTTCCCTCTTGCTGGGGTGGTTTTGTTGGGTTGCTCTGAGGGTCTGTTGGGCTGTGCTGCTGTCAGGGCTGATTTACCTGTGGTCCTCTATATGTGAGATTATTCTTATTCTTGCTATTGTTGCTTTTGTTATTGCTGCTATTATTGGTATTACTATTATTTTTTATGCTGTTTGTATTTTTGTTGCTCTACCTGCTGTACAGCTGTACTGGGCTGGCCCTCCTGGCCAAGAGACTCCTTTTCCATGTCTATTCATTGGGCATCTCCCTCTCCAGGGGCAGGGAATTCAGATGCCAAGGGCTGGAGGTGTTGCCCACCCTGTGGGGGCCCTGGCAGCTCCCCCTGCCCCCCATCCCCACCCTGCAGAGCCTGGTGGCCCTGTCCTCCTCAGGAGCTTAATTCCCTGGGATAATGAGCTGGGATTAGTGAGGAGAAGGGCTGGCAGGGGGTGAAGGTGGCTCAGCCCTGCCCTTCCCGAGGGCTGGCGCTGGGATAAAGTGCTCCTTTAGAAGCAGGCGCTGGCACAGGGGCAGCAAAACGTTGCTCTGTGTGCTCTGTGCAGCCTCTGTTCAGCCCAGAGTGAGAAATGGCCTCTTTTTTTATTTTCTTTTCCCCTGAATAAACTCCTTTCTGCGGGCTGAGCTCCCGGCGGCGGCGCCGGACAAAGCTGCGCTCTGTGCCGGGGCTGCCACGGGAAACTGCTCCCTGAAACCCCCCCTGTGAGGGGCCCGTGGCATCCTGGGCAGTGCTGGGAGCCCTTCCCGTGCCTGTGGAGCTGGGAAGTGTCAGAGTCTGGGAAGCAGCATCCAAGGCAATGATGTGCTGCTTTGTGAGAGGGGAAATGGGCGTGTGATGGTGGCGAGCAAAGCCTTGCAAGGAGTTCCTGGGCTGACAGGGATGGATGACCCGCAGGGAGGTCTCGTTCTCCCAGGCTGGTGTTTTGTGGCCCTGGTGGGAAGGGCTTTCCCTGCTGCCTGGCAGGACCCCATGACGCCTGGCAACCCTGTGCCGGTCCCTATCCGGCTGGGAAGGGAGTGGGAGAGCCAGGTCTGCCCCTGCTCTGCCTGTGCCTCCTGGGTGAGGCTGGCAGGGACTTCTGGAGCTACTCCGGTCCCCTTGGAGCAGGTGAGGACTCCAGCTGGGTATCTCCAAGGTTGGAAGACTTCAGCATGACCCTGGGCAATCTCTGCCAGTGCTTGGTCACCCTCTCCAAGTGTCTCCTGACATCCAGAGGGTCCCTGCTGTGTGTCCATGTGGAAGAGCCTGGCCCTGTCCCCTCGGCTCCCTCCCACAGGTGTTTGTGACCTGGGGGGACACCCTGAGCCTGTTCTGCCCTGGCTGAGCAGTCCCAGCCCTTCCAACCTCTCCTCCAGGAGATGCTCCAGTCCCTGCAGGATCTTGGTGACCCCTCTGGACTCCCCTCAGTCTGTCCCTGTCTCCTGGACCAGCAATCCAGGTGTCCCAGAAAACCAAAAGCCCAAGAGAAGCCCTTCCATGAATTCCAGGCTGCTTTTAGTCACTCTGTCAGCACCATCTCCAGAGGTTTCAGTTCCCTTGGGATGTGCTGTCTAAGCGTTGTGGTTTGCAAGGGATGAATTGCAAAATGATGCAGTTCTGGATGGTAACCAGCAGGGAAATGCCTCTCCTGGTTTCTCTGGCTTGTGGGACTGTTCTTCCTGCTTTTTCCAGGAGGGATGAGCCGGGTGCTGTGGCTGGAGGTGGTGCTGGGGTGGGCTCTCCTCGCACCCTGAATGTCACACCCTGCTCCCATTTGGGTTGGTTTTTCCTGCTATGACATGAAAGCCAAGGCTGGGGGGTTGTCCCTTGTTTTGCTGGCAATTCCTGTGCTTCCTCCTCTAAGGGCTGCTGTTTCCTGCAGGCAATGGAGTACCAGGGCTGGGCAGACACGTTCTTTGTTGTGCAGTTCCTGCTGTCCTGTGTGATGGGGTAAGGACGTGGTGCTGGGTGGGAGCAGGGCAGGCCTGTCTGTTCCAGAACTGGGGGATTTTGGTGCTCTGTTACTATAAAAAACTAATAATAAATCTTCAGTCCTGATAAGGGCTCTTTGTGAGAGCTGAGAAGTGTCTCCTGTGCTCCTTCAGTGCAGGTTTAGCCACAGAGGTGGTATAAATACTGCAGGAGAAAGGAGGGGAAGGGATCATGGAATCCTGGAATGGTTTGGATTGGGAGGGACCTTAAAGCCCCTGCCCTGGTCTGGGACTCCTTCCACAGCCCAGGTTGATGGGATGATGTTGGGTCTCCCTCCACAGGTTTATTCTGATGTATTCCACGGTTCTTTGCACTCAGTATAACTCTGCTCTTACAACTACAATAGTTGGCTGCATTAAGGTGAGTGACTGTCCCTGCTCCTGGGGGAACTGCCAGGTGAGCACCTGCCTCCCTGTCCTTGGGAATTGTGTTGAGCAGCTGCAGCAGCCCCCATGTCCTCCCTCTTCCACCCTCTGCATCCAGGGGTTCCCCATCTCCATGTTAATCAATGCACGGAGCAGTCCCTTGTCTGAGGCTGAACAGAAACTTGTGCTCTTGTTCCTCAAACCCTGTTCTTTTGCAGAATATTTTAATAACCTATATTGGGATGTTTTTTGGAGGAGACTATATTTTTACATGGATGAACTTCATTGGTCTAAATATCAGGTAAGAACATTGGGCTTGGCTGTTTATTTCTGATTTGCAAGGAAAAATTGGGGTGAAACTGAAATAGTTTGACTGATTCAATGGGGTTTTTTCCAAAAAAAAAAGCACAGAAGTGGAGTTTGTGGGGCACTCCCAGACTCAGCTTGTTTTAAAGCCAGGAGGACACACAGGAGTATTTTAGCAGCAAACTTGAGTTTTCTCAGAGTCCTGGTAGTATTTTTCAGAGTCCTGGAAGTATTCAGAGTCCTGGAATTATTTTTTTTGTTTATTTTCACCCAGGATTTTTTATTACTCAGCTTTTATAAAGTCCTCTCTGTTCTGGGGGTGTTCCTGTTGTGACAGTTCATTCCCTGCACTTCAGCAGGATCCCTTTGGGGGTGGAAGGGATCCAGCACCAGGCTGGGAAGCGTTTGGGCAGGAATTCCCCAAAATCCCTGGGTTTAGAAGGAAAACAGGTTGTTCTCAAGCACATTGATGCTTTCAGCAGCTCCCTGTGCTGCTGTCCTGGCTTTTCCCTGGCAGCTGCTGGGCAGGGCAGTGTGGCTGATCCATGGATCTCATTCCCAACCCTCTTTTGCAGTATTGCTGGAAGCCTGGTGTATTCCTACATCACCTTCACCGAGGAGCAACTGAGCAAGGAGCCTGAGGCTGGCAGCAAGCTGGATATTAAAGGGAAAAGCTCAGTGTGAGCAGGGAGAGGCTTTTTTGGGAAACAACCTCCCTGTGTTCGGCTGATCCTGGGCAGAGCGGGGAGGAATCCAGGGCGCCTGCCAGGAGCCACCGTCATGCTCTTAATTTGCACAGCCTCGATTGCTGCCTTGACAAATCCTTGGGAGGGGAACTGCCTGCATCTAATTAAGTCTGATCGGGAGGAATTAACGGGTTTCTAATCGAGCTGAGGTCTGGCAGTGGAGATTGGCACGAGCCACGGGCAGGGCCGAGCGGAGGAGGAGGAGGAGGAGGAGTCTGGGCATCCCTGGCTGGATCTGCTCCCTGGTGCCTGTGGAGCTGCCCCATCCCAGCCTGGCCGGGGCTGCTGGGGCTGCCTTTGCCTCTGTGTGCCCCCAGCAGGTCCCTCTGGCTGCAGCAGGAGGGGCAGTCAGGCCGTGGCACCAGCGGCTCCGAGGGCAGGTGCCCACAGAAGGTGTTCCCTGGAAGGTGCAGGATGCTCCTGGTTTGGGCTAAAACCTCTTGGATGAATGTTCAGTGCTCTCTCAACTGGAATTTCAGTTGTTTTCTCTTTTCTCCAGTTGTTCCACTAACCCACTTCTAAAGCTGGGTTTGCCCTCCTGGTCTATTTAGAGCCCTGCAAACATTCCCCCCTTTCTTTCCTGCTTTCCAAGGCTCAGGGATATTCCCAACAGGAAGGTTTTACCTGGCACTGCAGAGCTTGGCAGGGCTGGCAGCTCCCTCAGCCCAGCCTGGGGTCAGAAACCTTTGGATTTGGGAAAACTGACCTCGCTGGCCAGTTTGGATCCAACAGGGAACAGCTGCAGGATTACAGGAGTTCATCCCACCTGGCACACAGAGCACGGTCCAGGAAACCTGCCAAGCCAAAGCTGCTGCTCCTGCCCCTGGAATCTCCATCCCACCCACCTGCACTGTGCACACACCTGGAAGAGGCACAGGGACTCCAATCACCTTATCTTGGCAAGTGAAGGGGGCCCAGCCCTATCCCACAATCCCTGTTTTTCATGGAATAAGTCATCCTGGGTCTGTGACCCGTTGGAGGAATGGCATTTTTAATAAGTTGGGCAATGTTGGAGGTTTTTAACGGTTCTCTTGCACAGCACTTGTTTCTGGGTCTCCTTGGATTGTCTGTTGGGTTAAAGAGAATTGTTTATATAAGTTTGGGTTAAAAAGTTTTGGTAAAACCACGTTTTTTGTATCCAGGCAAACAGCTCCTCTGGGCACTGACAGTTGGGGGTTTGGAAGGTATTTGCTAAAACTGGAACTGCTGTTTGGCCAAACTGCATTTGTTGGAGTTTATTGGAAGTTTTTAGCTGTGACAGAGACTTTCTGGGATGGTGCTGGGAAAGGTGTGGAGCGAGTCTGGCAGCAGCATCTGCTCCTGGAGCTCTTCCAGAACCAGGATCTCCCCCTTTTTTGGGACTGGTGTGGTCACTGTGGTGATGAGGCACCAAGGGCTGAGCCAGAAGGTCCTGGAGCTGCCCCTCAGCAGGTTCTCCCTCAGAGCACAACCGGGGAAAGAAAAATTATTTGTGTCTCTTCCCAAATTCCAGTAAAAGCTCAGCTTTGCCACCAGGGAAGGGAAGGAGTTAAACAATTCCTGCTGTGCAGAAGCCCCAGAGCTGCCCAGACCCCCGGGGAGGGGGGGGGTTACTGGTGCTGTGCTGGTTCCCAGTGGTGCTGGCACTGGGGGACCTTCAGCCTCCACCTTCCTCTGGCTGCAACATCCCCAAATCCCACTTTTCCAGCTGTGCTCCAGCTCTGCCGTGCCCACAGTCAGGATGTTGATTCTGTCCAAGGGTTTTTTTATGAATTTTGTTTATTTTTGAATCTACTGGTTAGATTTGGTGTCCTAATGGTAAAGTATTTTTAAAGGTTATTTTGTCCGTGCCAGGGTCGGGATGGGATCCCACACACTGGGAAGGCCAAGGGTTCCTCTAACAGTATTTTCTATGCTATGAATTGACTAAAAAAATGTTTTCTATAGAGAATCTATTTACAGAATGAGCATTTTAGTGATGAAAGGGCGACCTTTTGATTTGAATGTAGGCTCTGGCTGTCAGTACTGAGAGCAGGAAGGGTTTATGTGCCTCTGTATTTTTGTATTTGCTTCGAATAAACCAATGAACCAAAAGCTGTTCCTGCCTCCTCCCTCCCTGCCCTGGGCCAGCAGGGGATGGGGGAGGGAAGGGAGTGCAGGGGCTCTGCCCTGGGGAGCAGGGGGGGCTGAGGGGTTTCCAGCTTTAGATATTCCTTGGGAAGGGAAGAGGGAGGTGAGAGCACAACTCCATTTCAGGGAGTGCAGGAAACAGTTCAAAGGTGACCTCAAAAGGGTTCCCTGCAGCAGTAACAGCTCCTGCCACAACAGGCTCGGGCTCCACGACCCCACAGCAGGAAAATTCCACCCCTGTTTGGAGCAAAAAAACTCAGGAATTCTGCAGGCAGACAGTACATTTAAAAATATTTTAATAAGCTTTTTGCAGAGAGGGAGTGGGGATAAGAGCAGGGAATTAGTAACAGTGCAAAATACTGTGTGGAGAAATGGATAAAACTAATCTGTAAGTTTTCTCTGTGTGGGGGTGGATTTTTCTATCACATGGAACCCTTTGGGAAGCCCAGCAAGGATTTCCTCTGCTGGACTGGCCTCCAAAGGGAACTGAAGGCTTGGAAAATGAAACCAAAGTTACCAGAGATCCAGGATCTTAAACAGCTTTAGTAGTGCAATGACTTATCGAGTTAGAGTGGCTGCAGTTTGGAACATGAACAAAGTATTGTATAAAACACCAGCATAAACAAAAGGTAAATTGTAATTAAATATTCTTAAGTTCTAGCTGAGCATTACATAGTTGGTTATGGAATGTCAGGTCTCTTCTACGTATCACCAAAAAAAGGAAAGATAAAAAACAAAGCAATTCCTGGAAATATACACAGTGCTGGATTTCACACACGAGCCTGAGACAATTCACTTGGAAACTTTCCTATAAGTTTTTCCAACTTGCAAACAAACAAAAAATGCATCAAAATAAAACTGAAAATGGGGCTCTGGTTGTCTGGAACCGTCTCGTGACTGTCTTTGATCTAAGGCTGAACCTTTGGGTTTCTGTTCATAAACCAGAGGGGAGAGTTAACAGCAACCTCTGCCTCAGGCATGGATCACTTAATTCCTTAATTAACACAGGTTTTAATTAACAAACCTCACCCAGAGCCTCTCCAGGAACAGGGCTGGCTGATCCCTGGCAGGTGGCACCTTCTGAACCATCAGAATCCACCGATCCCAACGTGGATCGTTCCCCACGATTCTGGGAACAGGTTCCTGCATCCATAACTCATCCAGGCCAGATCTGGCTCATTCATCATCATAAAAAGTCCAAGGACAGGTCGTTGGAGGAGAAAACAACCCAACCCAACCCCTCAGCAGGTGGGTTTTTGGGTGGATTCATGATTTAAACCATAGGACTGTTCATTTCAACCGGAATCAGAAAGACTCATAAACCTTAAATTCAACCACCCACCCACCTAAGAATTAACTGCACATCTTAAGGAGCAGAACACAGGGTTATAAATACACAAATGAACAGTTTCCCTAATTTTAACAGAGCAGAAGTGTAGCTGTGGCTTGGAAAAAACCAACCAAACAAAACCAAAATTAATCTGGATTAAACATGGATGGTAAATGGTATTCCCACAACTTCCACCTTGTGCTGGTGAGGGGGGACATCACCCCCTCCACACTCACAGGGCATTCTTGTTTCTCACAATTTAATTAGTTCTTCATACCTTAATTAGTTCTCCATTGCTGCTCTCCCTTCTCCCAGCTGTCCCTGGGTACCAACACCTGGATGTGCTATTTGTGCTCCCACTGAAACCATTCCCAGGGTCCTCAGAAATTCCAGCCCAGCTCCAGTTTGCAGCTGCACACCCACTGGTGCCCAGTACAGCCAGACTGGGCCTTCCTGTGCCCTGTGAAAGGTGCCAGGGGAGAGCCAGACTGAAAATAAATCAGTGGCTCATTCACACCTGAACTGGGGGAAGGTTTAGGGAACTGGAGCATTTGGCTGCTGTGAAGATTATCTGAGTTCAAAATAAAGTGAGAAAAGGTCTGAAGAAAGCAAGGAAAGGTGTGCAGTGCAGGCAGCACGAGTTACACATTTTTAGCATCACTATTTGCCATAAAACAGAAGAAAAAACCACGTTTCCAAAATCAAGTGACTCCTAACCATTCTTATGTTAATTATTTACCAGTTTCTGGGAAGAAAATAACACGTGGGTGACTGATTGTTTTTTTAGGTCAATTGGTTTGGTTTGGGTTTTGTTTTTTGGTGGGTTTTTTTTTTTAGAAAAGATTTCAGCAAAATAAAAGGAAGCTGACATTAGACTCAGGGTATCAACTCTCTCATAAAAGTTTACCAACTGTACAAGGTAAGAAAATTATACAAGCTTTTGTTTTAAGAAAGGACAGTTCAATCAAGACATAAGTACTGTAAAAATCTTCCAAAGGCTACAAAGAAATCTGGAAAAATACAGAATGTATTTCTTTAGCCCAGATAAAGAATATGGAAAGACATCATTGATGTCAACAATTTTACATAGACAAACCTGACTTGGTTTATTTATTTACCTTTTAAAACTTCTATATATAAAAATAGTTGTGCTCATAACTTTCAGGATTCATGAGGGTTCCTTAGTGATGGGATGACATTTTCCTCACACCAGCAGGAGTGGCAGTCTCTGTGTCTACTCTCTCTTGGCTTTCTCTGTTTTATTTTACCTTCCTGCAACATCTGCACCAGCCCCTGCTGCAAATAGGATGCTTTGTTCACTTTTCCAAGGATTATTATACATTAAAAGCTGCATTAACACATTCTTCAATGTGCCAGGCTGGGAGTATTTCTGCAGAAATTCACTGATTTGTTCCTCAAATATTTAAGAGCTTCTTATCCCAGAACTGCAGCTGCCAGCTCTGAGAAACTCAACATTCTCCTGCTGCTTTTCAGCACTGAAAAAAATGAAAAATCCGATCTTTAGAGCCAACTAAAAGGTATCAAGAAAACAAAAAAAATCTCAGCAGATCATTTATGGGACTGGATTTTGGAAGGTAACCCATCAACCCTGAAAATTTTAGACACCCCAAATTTACTCCAAGGAATAAAACCAGCTCCAAGCACTCAGTCATCCAAAGGTTCTAGTTCCTCCAGCTTCCCGTGGGAGTTGGTGTCCTGGAAGAACTCCGAGGCCCCTGGGCTCTCCTTCCCACTGCTGTTCATTCTTCTTCTTTTTAGAGGTCTCTCACTCTTCTCTTCCAGCTCGTCGTTTCTGGAGGCTGAATGAGCCAGTTTGGGGTCCATGGCAAGGTTTTCAGGTTCATACCCATTGGTATCCAGCTCCATGTGAGGGGTTTTCTTGCCACTGGAAGGTCCATTTACGTGCAAGCCCTCGAGTTTTGCTTCCTCTTTGCTCGGTGCCTCCCCTGGGCCGTTGGCAGAGACACCTGTGGGAGAGGGAACAGCATCAGAAAGGCACAGGAGCAGGAGCAGGGGCACAACAGCCTGGCAGGTGAGCCCAGCACAGCCTTAACCAGTCCCACTAACTGAGAAGCCAATACTGTTCTCCTTATCCTCGTTGTGATGGATGAGTCATTTATGTGCATACAAGTGACAGATTAACCTCCATGGAGTTTATGGGAGCCCTTAAAAGCAACAGGAAATGTCCTGGAATCCCATAACTCCATGAGCTGCAGGTGGACCCTCCTCACCAGGGCAGTTTCTTGAGCTTCCACGGGATTTCCACAACCTGAGTGAGTCCCCAGCTCTTCCCTCCTCCTGCACCTTCAGCACAGCTGTCCTCACTTTTGGGCTTTTCTTTCTTCACAGGGAGTGTGTCCTGGCCCCTCTCCCATTGCCAGTTCCATTCCATGCTCCTGGTATCCCTGCTCCACCACAGCCCAGCTCCCACCCCAGATGTTTGAACATCCAGCCCAGGATTCCTCCCAGCATTACAATTGCCCTCTACGCCAGCACAGGGGAAACAACACATGAATTCCACTGAAAAGGAAATTCCAGTGGAGATTCATCTTCAGTACATGACCAATGTCCAAAGGCAAACATGTACCTTGTTCTAACACCCAGTTTTGACTTAAAGCTGCTCCCACCTTAGGAAAGAGTTAAAACTAAATCAGGCTGTTTGTCTATGGGGGGGCTCGCCTGGAGAAGAGAAGGCTCCAGGGAGACCTTGGAGACTCTTCCAATGCCTAAAGGGGCTCCAGGAGAGCTGGAGAGGCACTTGGACAAGGGATGGAGGGACAGGACACAGGGAATGGCTTCCCACTGCCAGGGATAGGTGGGATACTGGGAAGGAATTCCTGGCTGGGAGGGTGGGCAGGCCCTGGCACAGGTGCCCAGAGCAGCTGCAGCTGCCCCATCCCTGGGAGTGTCCAGGGCCAGGCTGGACAGGGCTTGGAGCACCCTGGGACAGTGGGAGGTGTCCGTGCCCATGGCAGGGGTGGCACTGGAGGGGCTTTGGGGTCCCTGCAGACACAGAGCACCCTGGGGCTGTGGGGCACACTCACCATTCTGGTTGCTGCTGCTGGTGGTGCTGTCCTCCCGCTCCGACTGGCTGGTGCTGCTGTTGGAGGTGGTGGGAGGAGGGGACGGGGCTCTGCTGGAAGCAGCACTTTCACTCTCATCCAGGAGACGGTCCATGTAGTCTCTACAAACACAGACACAGCTCACTCAGCCCTGGCTGGGAAGTGTTGGTGTCACTGGTACAGAAACACTCCCTGCACACACTGCAAGTGTGGCCAATTCCCATCTGATATGGGAGAGGCTTTCACCTGACAGAGAGCAGGGGTAGTTTGGGTGTTGGGAAGCAATTCTTCCCTGTGAGGGTGGCTCAGGCACAGGTGCCCAGAGAAGCTGTGGCTGCCCCATCCCTGAAAGTGTCCAAGGCCAGGTTGGACAGGGCTTGGAGCAGCCTGGGCTGGTGGGAGGTGTCCCTGTCCATGGCAGGGGTGGCACTGGATGGGCTGTGAGGTCCCTCCCATTCCAAGATTCCATATGCTGTGTGTGGTGGGCTGTGGCTTCAATGTGATGTTTTCAGACAGGTTTGCACTAAGCTCTCTCAATTTGCTGCGTCAGCAATAACAAACCACTGAAGGATGTAACATTTGTGCACAAATCACTCCAAAGGGATAACATTGAAAGCAAATGAAAAACTCCAGAGTTAAGGACATTCCCGTATCTGCCATCTAGCCCAGTCCCCCAATTTAGGTCACTAATGGTAAATCTCCTATGAAAGATTTAAACAAAGAAAGCTGGTTGGTAAAGCCCTTGTACCAATGGTGTTAAATCTGGATTAACTCCAGGAACAACATATCCTCACACATAATTCTGCTGGAATTGACACTGCACCCTGAATTCCCACATTTATCTGCAAAATCATTCAAGAACAGACAAGTAGAACCCTTAATGCCACTGCTGCTGATCCCCACATGCAGCCAACTGCAAAAAGAGACTGTTTTGAGTGATTAACAACCAAAAATGTCTACTAATTTGTGAAAAAGGGGGGAAAAACCCCCCCAACAGATGGAAGAAGAGGGGGAGACAGACAGTGCCTGACAACCAGTCAAGAGACTCTCAGTAACACTCTCCAAAGCCACAGATGGCAACTCTGACTGTCACCCTGCGAGTTCACTGCAGTGGTCCAACACACAGCTCTAAAATGTTTGGAGAAACAATAATATTCCAAAGAAGGATCAACAGAGAAGCCAGGAACAAATGAGGAATGAAAATAATAGTAAAAAGGCTTGGCAAGAGGCAGTGGAAAGAGTGGGATATAAAATCAGAGCATTGGAATGAAGGGCAGGGGAACACACTGGCTCAGAGCTGAGGGGTGCAGTTCTGCTCACACATTCCCTCCTGCCCAGCAGGGATGGGAAGGGGGAAACTTGCTGTGGACACCCAGAAAAGCCCTGGGACAGGATACTCTGCTGGCCAGAATTCTTGCCAATGTACCACAAGTCCCACCTGAAACATGTGACTGATGCCATTGTATAAAATATTCACAAAACATTTTTAAAGCATTAAAAACACTGCTGTTTGCAGAAAAGTGAAACATGTAGAAAGAAAACAAACTAAATTCAGCAGCTGCTCAATGCAGATTGTTGCCCTTATTCCAAATAAATTTATTGTAGAGATGACATGTGTCCCAGTTGAGCAGGTGGGCCCAGTCTATCCCAGTGTGGGGGTGACCAAAGCTGTGCATTCCAAACCCTCTGGGCCATTGCCCAGCAACTGTTCCCAAGGGCCCATTGGCAGCAGCTGCCCA
>JAWWLY010000005.1:1026565-1050806 GCA_035041215.1 Gymnopithys bicolor
GGAGCCTTCTCTTCTCCAGGTGACCCCCCCAGCTCTCCCAGCCTGGCTCCAAAGGGGCTCCAGCCCTGGAGCATCTCTGGGGCCTCCTCTGGATTTGCTCCAACAGCTCCACATCTTTCAATTCTTTCCATTCCCCATACTCAGGCTGGGTCAGCAATGGCATTTGAAGACCTTACTGACCTTCCCACCATAAAATACCTTGACCACTATAATTAAAAAGATGCATAATTATCTCATTGCTTTGGCTGCACTTTTAATTGGACTGGAACAGTTCAGCCACTCCTGGTGGTGTCTGGAGAATAAATGAGCTCAAAGAGCCAGGAGGGTTGACCAAGGACAAATGGGGTTTCCAGCTATTTCCAGCCACTAAAGGCACCTGCAAAGAAGTCCCAGGCAAAGGTGACAGCTCTCCAGCTGATCCCTGAAGGAAAGCAGGAATGCACCCCCCTCATAAGTGTCCTCCCTGTTCCTTGGTTTGGGAATAGAGTGAAATTATCCTAATTATTTAAATATTTCTGCAGGTTTTTGATGATGAAGGGAAGAATGTGACACCCCATCCCCTCTTCCAGTCAGACCCAAATACTGCTGTACCCAGGCAAGGCAAGCCTTACTGTCAACTATTTTATCTGTTTTAGTGACTTATTAAGTCACAGACAACCTTTTTAGCAAAAATGTAAAATACATCCATTATTAAATTATTTAAAATGCCAGTTTAAGTATCAAAATCCTCTTAACAGAATAAGAATTCTCTCTTCTACACTATTTTGAGCAAGTCACTCTGTGTGATTATGTGCATCCATCTCCAAAACTGCTCTTACACCCAAATTTTTGAGTTAAACCCAGTAAATTCCATGTTTCACTGAATGCTTTGACTGACAAATGTCCAGCACAGAGGGAATAAACAAAGTCAAGGGACTTGAGTTATGTTTGGGCTGATAAATTCAATGAAGTCATGAAAAAGAAGAGAAATAGTTATTTGTGTTTAAAATGAGAAATCATGAGCCTCCTCACTGTATCAAAATGCAATAAATAACTGCAGTTGTGATTTCTAAGATGAAGAAATTGCTCTTTGAGAACCATCTTCTTGCCATGTTTCCCAGGCTGGCTATTACAAAGGATAATCCCAGAGGTTGGGATATCAACCAGCAGCAAATATAGACCAAACATTACTTAAAAACACAAAGTATCTCCTGAAAATAAACACATCTTATTTTGATACTATTTCTGCTCATTTCTTGTCACTGAAGGACACGTGGAAGCAGCAGCACTTGGGTATCAAACCAACCAACACCTGAGTCTGTCCCAGATGGAACAGAAGAACCTGGCCCTGGAGAAGACTCAAATCTGAGTTTATCTGGTAAAGAACACACACTGTGGTTATAAACTGTTCTCTGGAGCACTGGGATTTGTGAGGCACTGAGTCAGCACAGCCTTCAAAGGAACTCTGTGCCTTATAATACTCCAAGAATTCATTTGTCTTCTAAACTTAGAGCAGGAAAGGTCTCACTTGTTCCCCTCGTTTTCCAGCTGCGCGGGAGGGGCAGGAGGAGATGGAAGAAGCACTGACAGAGGCAGACCTGGATCAGAGAGTGGATATTTACCTCTCAGAGACAGACACACTCTGGATGTTTGACATGCCCTCTCTCCTGGTGTCTGTGGAAGCAGAAGATGCTGGGAGAGTTCTGTAGGTATATGGGCCCCCATCTCACCTGTGAGATTCATCCTCCCTTCCACTGGAAAATTGAGGCAGGTTAGGAAAAGCAGGGGGTGGGGAAAGGAGAACTGTGGTATACAGGAATTACAGGACTTCATTTTCATGAAAACAGCAAGAACCCACAAACCTCTGCACTGATTTCTGTGTGTAGCTTTACAGCTCACTATTTATTAATAAAGAAGAGATTAACATTGCAGGCCTTGGTTTCTTCTGAAGCTCCTCACAGAGCATCTAACTAGGAGAAACCATAATACTGTGTTTCCACTTGAGAGTCCTCCCTGGACTCCCATGAGCTCTGATGGGGAGTTAATCCAGGGTTTTGGCTTATTCCCAGCAGCTGACTGGGACAGAGAGCAGCAAAGTCCTCTCCATGATGGACAGAGCTGTCACAGCTTTTGGAGGCACAAAGCCCCCAGGCTGCAGCTGGAAGGTCAAACAGCTCCTCTAAGGGAGCTCCTTCAGCTCATGTCCATATCAGGACTCCAACCCCACTG
Organism: Gymnopithys bicolor; assembly: GCA_035041215.1. NCBI lineage: Eukaryota > Metazoa > Chordata > Aves > Passeriformes > Thamnophilidae > Gymnopithys > Gymnopithys bicolor. The sequence goes on from JAWWLY010000005.1 coordinate 1,028,774, forward strand.
TCTGTCAGTCACACTGCTGGGGTTTGTGGGAAGAAGGAAGAGCATCCAACGGATCAGGCTTGGCTGGTGTGCACAGCAGGTGTTGCCAACTGGCAGGAACAGTCTGTGACTCTCCCTGAGCACAGCAGGGCTGGGGTATGACCCATTATCTGCTGCTCAAAGAGTGAAACCAAAATAACAGAAATGGTTTCACAATTCCCACTGACATCCCTATAGAACCTGAGGGCTGGAGGAAACAGAAATGGAGCACTTCCCTGTTTGTCTCTTGGATGCTCTGCCTGTCACTCCCAAGTCATGAGAGTCTGAACTCCTCTGAACTCCCCCACAGGGTGTTGGAGGAGGAATTTTTGCTGGTCCTGCTCTCTACAGGCCATTCCTGTCTTAGAACTGCATCACAAAGGTCAGAAACAGCTGCTGAGAGAAACACAAACAGTGAAATAATATTTAGCAAGCCCCAAATATCCAAACAATACATTTAAGAAATGGAGTCTCCTCTCCTGTTTGAAGACACTGAGAATTTGAATGCAGATTTTCAGTCACCAAACACTGTTTTCTTTGTTTTCCAGAGAGAGGAATAAGATTTACATTGACATTTGCAAAACCAAATCTGGCAAAGATCACTTTGTAGAGAGAATGGTACAAACCCTGGCAGGGGCTGCCAAGAACAAGGAAGTGCAATGTGAGACCATCAGCATGGCAGATAAAGGTAAAACTCAAAAGCCTCCCTGCACCCAGAGAGGGCACTGAGAAAAGGGCTCTTTTGTTTCTTCCATCTGGAGATGTTTCCTCCACTTTCACTTCCAGAGCTTTGAGTTCAGACAGGACAGTGTGATTTGTGGTGGCCTTTTCTGGCCCTTGTAAAATTTGAACTTGGTGCTGGAACATTGCAGGAAAATAGTCATTAACTCTTGGAAGAGCTGCTGTGCCCTCAGCATTTTGCAAGCAGAGCCTCTCCAGCTGATCCTCAGCTCTTCCCTTGAAATATGAAACGACACAGCTCCCTTTCCCCCCCCTTAATTTTTCAGTGATGCTGGTTTCTATTTCTGTTTGCCATAAGTCAAAGAAGGGAACCTCTGTTATGAGATTTAAAACCTTGGGGAAAGCAGGAAATCTTGGCAGTCTCACAAGATCAATGCACTTTTACAGAACGTGCAACCTCAGTGCTCTAAAACCCACTGCAGAGGAATAGCTGGTGTGTGCATGTGCTGAGCTCTGCCTTTTGTGTGTAGGAGGCCAAAAAAACTATGGGAAATGCTGTCCCAAACAATTTGCCTTTGTGTGTGTAAAGTGAGGGGGAAAATAAAAGGAGAAGCAGAAAATAATCTGGTTTGAAAACATGCTGCTTTTTTGAGTGCCTTGAGATCAGCAGGTCTTGTTCCAGCCCCTGGCTGAAGAGCTGAGCACACAGAGGTGAGGTCTGTGAGGGAGCTGGCCCTACTCAAGGCCCTTGTAATAATGTACCAAAGTGAAAGACATGTATAACCCAGTGAAATTAATTTACAGGGACAACGGTCACTTCCTGGGACTTGGACAATTCAGTGGATGCACCGGGAACAGAACCTACAGCAAGGGCAGAAGGATCCAGAGCCACAACAGGGGAAAGCAGCAGATCTCCCACAACTAAAGAGCCTGATCAGGCTGTGTCTGTCTCCTCTGACAGAGGTAACATCCTACACTTCTGCCCTGTTTTCATCCTTCTAAACCAGGCCCATGACAATGTTGTGTGGAGAATGTGCTTGGCCTGCCAGAGAGTTTGCTCAGGAGGCTGGGACGGGGCTGCACTGAGGCCTCTGCTGTGCAGTGCCATCAGAAATCCCCTTAAACACTCAGGGGTAAGGGGTGCTGGTACTCACTCACTTGGGAGAGCAGAAGCAAAACACCATTTGTAAAAGATTCCTCAAGTATCTCATCATACTGAGCATCTGAACAATAAAAAGAAATAAAATTAAAGCAAGAAAAAATCATAGTGAAAATATTTCTGCTGAGAGAGTCTTCTGTGCTTTTTGCTGGTGGAGGGGAATTCTCATCCCTCAAGTTTCATGCGCAAAGCTTTCTCATGTTACAACCATTTATTTCCCTTATTACCTGTTATCAGACATCACAACTTCTTCTCTAATGATTCCAGAAGGTGCTGTTCCTGCCAGGAGCCAGGAAGAGGAGGAATGCCACTCAGAAGCTGTATTAGCATCAGAGAACTTCAAGCAGGATTTAGTTATCATGGAGAGGATTCTAATGGAGAATATTTTCCAACCCAAACTCGCAGCTTATCGGCAGATTCCTGTCCTTATAGGTTTGTTCCTTACTGAGGACTCTTTCCAGCACAAGGCTTTGCATCCTATTGGAAGTCAGGGAATTATGTCCTTCACTGGATGCCTTTACAGATGACAAGTCACTGAAGTAGACCAAGGAGAGGAGAATTTCTGAGATAGCAACATGAACTTCACAGTTTTAGACTCATTTTAAGAGACTTTTTGAAAGAATTGAATAAATTAATTCTGAGCTTTTATCACAAATTGAGACTTACTCAAAATATTAGTCAAAGTTGTTTCCTGTAAATTCTACTTCTCCCACCACTTTTTGCATTGGAATGTCTCTTACTTTTTTAGAGTTTGCTTTATAAAGAGATTGATTACAGCATCATGTAACTCAGCTGTGGTGTCACAGCATCAATGCATAGTGTGGTGCTTTCAAATTTGGCATCTAACTTGAAAGAAAATGTTTAAACACACTTTTAAATACATGGGATTAGAAACATCCGTGGTGGGGGATGGACATAAATTCCTAACTTGTTGCTGGGCAGGTAAACCCACTCACTGCAGACCTGGCACATACAGTCCAGCCCAGCTGGTTTTTCTGCCCCAGAAACATTTTAGCCCCACTTTTAGAAGTTAGGATATCCTCATTCCTCAAATCTTCACTCTTTTTCCCTGCAAAATATTTGCTGAAAAGGCAAGTTTATTTCTGATGTGAACAACTGGAGTGGGAGGAGTGAAATGTTCCTACTCAGCCTCCACCACACCTGTGCCTTTCAGAGCCCGAGGTGACCTCAGACAGGGCTGGTACAGCAGCAGCCACGGAAGAAGATGAAGATGAAGAGGGTGACAAAGAAAAGAAGGATGAGGGAAAAGAATTCACTGACCAGTCGGTTTTGCCAGCTGTAAATCCAACCCCAGAGGAAGCTGCAGGTCCCAGGCTGGTCCAGCTGTGGTCATACAGATGTGATGTAACCAGCGGCCACAGTGTGAGCAGCATGGCCTGGAACAAGGTGAACCCTGTGAGTTGGCAAGTCACTCCTGAGCTCTTTACAGGCAGCTGGTGGTGTAAAGAAACTCCTGATTATTTTGGTGTGCTTTGCTGGGAGGGATCTCAGAGAGATCACAGAATCACAGACTATTCTGAGTGGGAAGGACCCACAAGGATCATCAAGTCCAGCTCTTAAGTCAATGGCCCCACACAGGGGATTGAACCCATGACCTTGGCATTGTTACAGCCAAGTTTTAATCAACTGAGCTGATCTCAGGGTAATGGATCTGTCCCTGCAATCAGATGGGTTGTCTTTGGCCTTCCATTTAACAGCCTTGCTCCTTTGATCCACAACAGCAGCACCAGGCTTTCCTGCACATCTACCACAGCAGCTTAACTGGTCCAGAATGTAACTGAATTTCAGTAGTGTATTTCCAAAAGGCAACTTTCTGTTAGCAGTGACCCTCAGGGCAGATTTTACCCTGGGCAGTCACCTGAACAACAATGTTAATTAATTTGGTCTGTTACAGAACTGACAGTTGAAATTTAAACTCCTACTACCAACCTTTATCACCATTAGTGGAGTTTATTCATGATAGCTGAGACACCACATCTTTGGCTCTAACTGTAATCTCCCAAAAAAGCAGCAATCACCAACTGTAAGGAGGAGATGCATAATAACAGCACAGATTTCTAAGCAGTTGGCCCAAGTTTGTGTAATTTGGTTTCAGTGGAAGTGAGAATGACTCAGACATCTCCACACTCAGAGTCCTGTCAGGCTCAGTTTTCACACCAAAAATAATGAACGGAAGGAAGGTAAAAAGCAGGTGAGAATGAGGAAGAGAAAACCAGTAAGGAGCAAAAAAAGAGAGGAAAAAAATCCATTTCATACTGTCAGTACAGTACATCTCCAGATATTATAAAGTTGGCCACACTTACAGACTCCAGTGTCAGAACACAGGGCAAACAAACACCTACTTTGCAAGTGTGACTTTCACAAACTGCTTATTAACTGTAGGAACAGAGAAATTAATGAAGCTGAAGACAAGCCTTGCTGCTGTTTTTTACTTCTGCCTGTGGAAAGGAATGAAGGGAATTCACTGGATCCCACTATGGAGAGCTAAAAGCCAGGAGTTGGAGCTCACTGAAGCTCCTTTCATAAACAACCTTGAGAGAGAAAACATGAAGTATTACTGTGCATTCCATTAAATAGGGCTATAGAACAATGTCTATCTTGTTCCTCTTGTGTGTTACCCTACCTGCACATGACATGAGCCTTGTTCTTCCAGACTTTGCCCCAACTTTGTGTCACTGCTACCACAAAATTGCCTTTTGGGAACATACCACTAAAATTCAAATTAAACTGAGAGATTTCTGTTGTTCATCTTTGTTTTCAGGATCTTTTAGCAGTTGGTTACAGAGAGCTTGATGCCAAAGATCAGAAGAAAGGCTTGGCTTGCTGTTGGTCACTGAAGAACCCCATGGTAATGAGCAGCCAGTTTGCTTTTTCTTCCATGTGTTTTTCTCTATTCTATTTCTGCTTTATTTCCTTTTTAACTATAATTACCTAATCTAACTTCTCCTAATACTGTCAAAAGAGAGCAGATTTCACAGATGGGACATTTACACCTTTACAGACTCATTAGCTATCTTTTAAAATCTTGGAAATTTCCAAGTGGCACAGTAAGAGCCATCTGATCACCATTACATTACACAGCTTCAGTTTGATTTCTTCTACAAACTTTACCTGGCCCAAACTGTGTATTAGACTAATTTAATCCACACAGATTCAAATCTTTGATGCATCTTTGCCACACCACCAACAATGAAACACTCTCGTGACTCCTTGATGTCATCATAGACCTTGTTAGATATTTGGTTTGGAGTAGCTCTATTTAACTTATTTCAGTGTCATATTTCTGCATAATATTTATTTCCCCCTAACTTTATCAGTTGCAGCAATAAATAAACAGAGCAGTTCAGAGTGCACTCCTAGTGCCTGTCTGGAAATACTCACTGTGCTCAGCAGCCCTTGAGTTTTCCAGCAGAGCAGTTCAGTGCCCCGTGCTGAGCAGATGGAGGTGAGTTAAGCACTGCTGTGTTCTCCTCCCGGCAGTGGCCAGAGCGCCTTTTCCGCTGCGAGCACGGAGTCACTGCTGTGGATTTTTCCCTGGCAAACCCCAACCTGCTGGCAGTGGGAACGTCCGGCGGCTCCGTGGCGGTCTATGACGTGCGGGGCCGGCACGACGCGGCGCTCCTGGACAGCGGGTGAGGCTGTTCTGTGTTCTGTGCCCCCCTGGGCACCCCTCAGCAAGGAGCACGGTGGGAAGGGCAAACAAGGGAGTCCTGCCCTCTGACTTTGAACAAATGCAGCAAGTTACCACCATGGATCATTTATACTCCCTGTCCTAACTAGGACAATCCTGCCCTGGATAATAAATCCTTAGGGTTGACCTGTGGTATCTTTTGGGGGGTTTCTCCCTGATTCCTCTTGGCAAAAATGCAGAGAACATCAGAGCAGGTGAGGAGTGACCAGGAATTATGAAGAAAGTGAGAGAGAGAATGGGTGAGAAGGGAGACATTTGCCCTAAGGGCACCTCCCCAGGTCTAGGCCTCTCTCCTGTAAGGTGCAGATGGATCTCATGGTTCAGGTGTCACTGCAAGTATCAGCACAGAAACAGTGCCCTGAAACTAAGTATCAAACATGTTTAATACAGAAAAATATTTCCTGGAGGAAACAACCAATTTGCAGACTTTTTTTTTTTAAAGAAAAGCTAAACATTTCTGTCATAAGATTCAACACCCATTACAAAGTAGAAGCTTAATTATTTTTCAAATATATTGCCTTGTCTTCGTTCAGATATGATTTACCATGTGCATCTTTTGTTCCAGTGAATCCTTAAATAAACATACAGGTGCTGTGTGGCAGCTGAGGTGGGTGGAACAGGACAGAGGTGCAGCAGGAGGGGATAAAAAAGAGAGCCTGGTGTGTATCTCAGCAGATGGGCGAGTGACTCAGTGGCTCCTCCAGCAAAGGATGGACTGCACTGGTGAGCACCTTCCCCCCCAGATCTTCTGCAGTGGGACAACCCCTGAAATCACTTTGTTGGATTTCAGGTGTCATTCTTTACTCAAAACACTGAAGTTGGGCATTCCAAAGCAGCATGAGTTACTCACAGCACTGTCACACCCCTGCTTGACAAAACCTCCTGCTCTTTGCACAGATCTGCTGAAACTAAGGCGAACAGAAAGGGAGAAGAAGAAATTACCAGGTGAGAAGGAAAAGAAAAGTGAAGCTCCGATAGTCCAAGAGGCAGCTGGAATGTGCTTCGACTTCCACCCAGAGGTAGGCTCAGAAAGTCCATCCTGGTGAAGTATTACCCAGGAAAACTTCACAGCAGAGGTGGGATCCTCAGCTGGAGCTGCTTTGGTATGACCTAGTTGGGGACTTGGCACTGGGATTCAAAGCACAGTAAGTTCTGCCCCAAAAGGATGAAGTGGTAAACCAAGGCCATGAACAGCTCTGTCCTCTCAGCCATGTTACTCACAGTTCCTTAGACAGGCCCTGGGGCAGTTTCCCCTGTGGGTTCCCTGTGAGGATTTGTTCAGCATCTCTCAAGGGCAGGACTTGGATTGCTGTGCTGGGTATTTCCTCCACAGAGCACTTGAAGAATTCGTGCCTTTTCCACATGGATTGCTGAAGGTCCAAGACTTCAGGAGTCAAAAATCCCAGCATAAGTTCTGCACTGATGGAGAGAGAACACACAGAAATGTGCTACATTCTGGCCCCTCAGTACCCACCACACACACCCACCCCCAGCCCAACACAACAGCTCCACCTCAGCCCTTCAGAGTCTGTCTCTGCCAAACTCATCCAGCCCTTTATGATTTCTGGGTGAGTGATAAACATCCAGCTGGGGTTGCCTTTCCCTTTCTTTCAGGACACTGATATTTATCTTGCTGGAACAGACGAGGGCCACATCTACCAGTGCTCTTGCTCGGGCAAGGAGCAGATTCTGGGGACATACAGAGGCCACAAGGTGAGTGATACACAGAAAACATAATGACAGCAGAAACTGTTCAATTAAGTTCAAAAATGTAATAGTTTCTCTGCTTATATTTACTAACTGTAACATCTGCAACAAAAGAAACCTGAACTTCTTATATGAGGAATGAATTCCCATGGCATGAAGCACCACAGTCTTCAAGGGTTACTTTCTACACTGTAAAGATTTTTAAAGTCATTTATATAAACATCTATAAACTGGTTTAAACCTTTAGTTCTTGCTTTATTTTAAGAAAATCATCAGTAAAAGGATTGTCCTGTACAGTTGAATAGTCTCACCTCTGAGAGAAGGACAGGGTAGCTCTCAAAGAGGTTCTGCAGCTCCACAGTAACAGCAGGTTGGTTTTTGTTCTGTGTACAGGGTCCTGTGTACAGGGTGGCCTGGCATCCCTGCAGCACAGACCTGTTCCTGAGCTGCTCTGCAGACTGGAGCACCATGTTATGGCACAGAGACTCACAGACAGCCCTCCTGACATTCAGTTCTGCCCCAGCTGCTGTTCATGACATCATGTGGTATCCAAAATCTGCCTTCATATTTGCAGCAGTGAAGGAAGGCAGGGTAGAAATGTGGGACCTGAGTGTCAGCATGTAAGTAATGACTTTTCTCAAAGAAGGTTCTGAAACTTTATGGCATGAAGGCTACAAATTATTGCCTAATCAGAATTGTCATCAGATCATCACAGCTTACTCAGTTATTGAAAGCATCTTGAAATACTCATTTTACAAAAGCAGATGGTATTACCAGGGAGTTGGGGTTAGAAAGGAACTGGATGCTTCACAGAGCTGATAAAGTGTAAAACTGCCTTTTTTTTTTCAGAAATCATAGATTTTACCAGTGCCATAGTTAAAATGCAGAATATCAAAACTGAGCTACTTCTACAAAATCCAGTGGTCTGAAGCTGAGCTACCTCTCGTGTCTTCCCATTGCTGTGCAGCACATGCACATCTCATGTGTGGCTCTGCTCTCTGTGGCTGTTCCTGACAGTGTGAAGCCCATTCAGGGCCCCACCAAATTCTGCAGTAGCTTAAAACAGAGTATTAATACAATAAACATATTAACCACCACTCTTCAGATCAGGCAATAGGACAGGCTTTATGCAACCAGAATATCTTAGTTAATAGCAGCTGGGACTGTTGTTCTGGCAGAGACTGAACAAAACACTCACTTCTTAGTCTTTGAGTTAATCTAGAACATGAGAAGTGAAATGTGCAGCATCTCTCAGGCTGCTGCACTGACAGGACACTGCCCTCAGGTCAGGGCATGGCACCCATTAATTCTGGCCTCCTCTGGGTTGCAGCTTCAACCCTGTGATGTCCTTCTGTGCCAGCCCAGATGCCAATCTCACCTCCATCCTCTTTGCCAAGAACACCGACTGCCTTCTGCTGGGAGACAGCCTCGGGGGAGTGGGAGTGTGGGAGCTGCCCCACCTGGACACTCCTGGCAGTGACAAGGTATGACGTGCCCAGAGAAGGGGGATGTCCTTGAAGGGCTGCTCTGGGGCCTCATTCCTTCCACGGAAGATCCATCTAATGAATGTGGAAGTAGGTGGGATCAGGCACAATCCCATAGCCAGATTAAAGCTGAGGTTGTTCCTGCTCTTCTGCTGCCATACCATTAGAAACTCCAGGAACAGTTCAGTCAACATCAGGTTCACTTAATCACAAGTGAAGGTCAACTTTGGGTTTCATTTGATTGCAGATCCAGAGGTTCACCACAGCTGGTTTGGGAGGCAGAGGCAGGAAGGTGATTCTCCCTCTAAACCCAGTCTGTGGGTGGCTGTGTTCAGCTGAATGCCCTCACCTGCTCCACCACGGGTGTGACATGTCCTCTCCTGGCCACCAACACGATGTCTCACCACGTGGGTGTCACCAGCCCCAGCAGCCCCTTGCAACTGTAACCAGTTTGTAAAGTGGGACTGGTGCTTTTTACAAACCCCTTCAGAGTTTCATGGTGCAAAGCACTGAAGCTGGAGAGAAGGAAAAGCTGATGTCAATCTAACCTTCATTCTTAGGGTATTGTGGATCAATAATTCACAATTGTCAGCATTGCAGGTAGAAATCCTGGTAATTACCAGCCTCATTTGCCAAGTGCTATAAACCACAGCAATATTTATCTTAAAACACAAAAGTGAGGCCATTGTTGTTAGAAAATAAAATCAGTGGGGTTTTTCCCCACAAACCACCATGAAGCACCCAAGTCCTCTAAGCAGGAAAGCTCATCAGTTACTCAGCACAGGGATAACCTTCTGGGCATGTCACCAGAACAGGAGTGAAAACATCAGTGCTTCATTTCACAGGCTTTGGGCACGTGGCATAACTGGTCCCATTACCCAGAGGAAGCCCCACTGTCCAGCATCACTCATTTGTGTCCCTCCCTTCTCTGGTAGCAGCAAGGTCTCCCAAGGCTTGGGTATGGACAAGGCTAAGCATGACCATACTATGCTCCTACTACAGCCCTACTACAGCTCATGCTCAGGGGAGGTAATTACCTCAAGGACAATCACACCTGAGTGCAGCTACCACACGTGTACCATCTTGAAAATTAACTTCCTTTATAAACAAGAGGTATGTTTGCATCTCCCAAGTAGGACAGCACAAACACAGTCCAGCCAGGTCTGCCAAAAATGCCATTTTCCAGGTGTACTCTTACAGGTAACCATAGCAGTAACAGAATTCCAAGGAAGAATCAGCCCTTTTTCCTCTTCTTTTACAGGTTGGTGCCCTGCATGACATCGTTTGTCCAGCTGGAGCTGTTTAGCAGTAACTGCTGCCCCTCCTCTGTTGGGGAACAGCAGGAAAGACTTTCTGTAGCATGAACATAAACCATTTACTCTTTTGCAATCACTAAAGTTTCTCTTTGAAGCCACACTGGTAGAAGCTTCTTTCAAATGCCCTCAATGTTCCCCTGGAACTCCCCCCATTGAACAGTGTTAATACATGGATGGCCTTCTCTGTAACATGGATAATGGGAAGGTCTTTGTAGTCTTTTCTCCTTTGGTCTTTATCCCCTCCCTCTTTTTTATCCCCATGGTCTTTTCTCCCTGGGTTACTCAAGAACAAAAATCACCTTCATGATACAACCTCATAGTAGATCTACCTGAACCTTCCCTGTGAGACCATCCAGTAAATAAATGGACTTATCCATCTTATCCCATAACCCACCACTGACGGTGAATGCTGAGCTTTGAGTGACATCAGGCACACAGAGATTCATCATCCCATGCCAGGCATAAGTAGAGACACACTTTTCAACCCCTGGCAAGTTTAGATAATGTAAAATTGCAGTTTAAAATCACTCTGTCCCACACAGATGCTTTTCCAGCAGCTCCTCACACAGGTAACAGTGAGGTCCTGGGGCAGGGACTGACTTGGGCAGCCCCAGACCTGTGTTTTGTGAGACCCCAGCCCAGCAGTGGGAAGGCTGAAGGCTGCAGGGAACCTGCTCACCTGGATGCTGGTTGGAAGCAGGCTGTGTTTGGCTGCCTAGGCTGGATTTTGGAGAGCAGAGCAGAAGAAACAGAAAGAAAGACTTTCAGGGCCTTCCTGCCCACAGAAAATCCAGAGCATCTCCAGGGAGGAGCAATCAGGCACAAGTTGTAGCCCTGCTGCCCGATGAGCACATTACACACGGAGATGTGTATTTTATAGATACAAAGCATTCAGCCTCTCTCATTACCCTGACAATAAACGTCCAGCATTTAAACACATCACTGAAGTTAAGGATCATTTGTGATGCATTAACATTCACTTCCTTCTGGTACTGCACATCCAACAGGGAACATGCAAACTTACCTGACATAAAATTAATCTTTGTGCACTTCAAAGACAGACACCCATTAAGGTGAATCATGTGTTAATCATTATTACCAATCTGAACAAAATACACCATGTATTTTCCATTATCTGTTTGCTTACCAATGCTACAGCTACAAAACAAGCTTTGTGTGCAGCTGTAACACATCATAACCCACCCTGCACACAGTGAAAGCCAATGAACTGTAACATTATGGTGCTGGAAAACCCTTGTGGTGCTGGGAAGGGCTCAAGGTCTCCAAAGTTCCTTCTGTATTTTGTTCTTAAACATGGAATTTCCAACCTTGTAATTCACAAATTTTCTTCTTAAGGCATTTTTTGAAGAATATTTTATAGAAGGTTACAGCAACTGCAGCCAAGAACATCCCAAGCACTAGGAAGGGGCTTATCAGTTTACTGATACTGGTCCCAGAGCAGCCCCACGTTGCTTTATTGGACCCCCTTCTGTCTTTCAGGTGCCACCAACAATCAAAGGAGGGCCAGGATGCTGACCTGTAGCTTTTCTCTGCTTTCTTCAGTGCCATCTCCCCTTCTTTTCTATGTCTTTTTGGACAAGGGCCACAACCACAGGCCTCACAACCTCATAACCCCCTCGGTAGCTGATTTTCCCATGAGTGCCTGGCACTGGCAGGTTCTTCCTCCCAGGCATCCCCAGTCAGCAGCTCAGCATGTGAATAAGGCAGAGGAACAAAGAGGTGCCCAACTGCAGATAGCACAGGAAGGAGTTCACTCCCTTTTTCTTTGGGATCACTCCCACAGAAAGGCAGGATTTTGCTTAAACTGTGTTAAGAGGCAGGAGTGGGCACAGCCGGCTCAGCACAGCTGTGTGGGGCACAGACAGAACCCATTATCTGCAGATCATGTCATAAACATCCTCTCACTCTTGCAGGACACACATCAACAGCACCCACCAAAGCCCGTCCCCCATAAACACGTTACAACTCAGGTGTTCCTATAAAGCAGGGACATGGTTTTCAGAGGTGTTTAATACCTGCCCGAGATCCCAAAGCACTTCAGACATGACCGGAAACAAGCGATTAACTTGTATTCAGCAAACATTAAGTCACCCTCAGCACGAGCCGTTACCCAGTGGAGCGAACAGGCCGCCCCTATAAATGGGAATGTTCCAGCACAGCTCCCCACCCGGCCTGGCCAATCCCTCCTGTGCTGCCCACACCAGGCACAAGGAACCCTCGGCACCATGAGGGGCACGGCGCTGGCACTGGCCTGTCTCAGCCTCCTGCTGGTGGCCCAGGGAGCACGAGGGGAAGGAAACACCGTGAGGCTCTGCGGGAGAGACTTTGTCAGAGCAGTCGTGTTCACCTGCGGCGGCTCGCGCTGGAAGAGGCACCTGCCTGGCTATCCCTCCCTGCTGGGTGAGTACCAACTGGAGCACCACGGGATCACCCCAGGGCACCTGGAAGCAGCACATCCCCTGCGGGCTGTGCCTCGCGAGCCCTCCCCTCCCACTGCTCCCCCAACAGCTCCAGCACGGGCTGTGCTGGGAGGCAGCGAGCGAGGCACTGCAACTCCACGTGTTCTTGCAGCTTTCCTGCCTCAGCCTCCTGTGCTATTCTGCTAAAGAAAAAACATTTAGATCAAGATTTTCCAAGCTCACCTGAGGAACAGGAGTTAGGCCAAGGCTACCACTGAAAATCTCTCTGCCATCCCATTTCAAGTGCCAGTGATGAGCTTTGCTTCAGGCAGTGCAAGTGTTTCACTGTTTGCTGCAGTTTCCCCCCAGAAACCAGAAACTTTATCACAACTTAAGAATATTATAATTACAGCATGTTGAATATTTACTCTGCAATTTAAGTACCCTCACATGCTGCCATATATATTCATACTTATTAGCACGTTTTTGGATAGCCAGAGTATTAAGCCATTACACACGCTGCTAGAAATTTGCACTCTGACAGATTAAAATAAACAGAAAACAAGAAAATAACTGAGGCTGATGGCAGGAACAGAGACTTTCTGCACTTCCCAATCTGAGCTTTTGGAAAACTCTCTTGTAGCAGCAATTCTAAACAAAAGCAGAAAGCAATGCCACCTGCAGCCCCTCCCCAAGAGTCTGTTGAGGACCCCGTGCTGCACAAGTGAGAGAACTACTACACCTTTACAGCCTCCCAGCTGTACTGAGGTGTTTGAAAAGCAGCTGAATTGTGAGTGTAACTGCAGTGGGGACACCCAGGACTGTGCAGTTGGGGGGTAGGTGATGCCTTAATGTAAAACCTGCATTTCAGGAAGCCCACAGGCAAGTCTGGGTTAATGTGCCGGTCCAGTGCCACTGACACATCCAGCCACAGCTTTTTCCTTGGAAGGAAATTTATCAGTGTGAGACTGACAAGGCAGCAAAGAACACTCTTAAATATAAATCCATAAATTCCAGGGGTTTTAAACATGTTGCTCACAGACTGTGTACCTTGCACATCTGTTTAAGTGAGGAGTCAGTGATGTCAGAAACACGGGGGGTAACTGTCAGCTCCCCACCTGGAAGTCAGTCTGTCTTTCTAGTAAAGATAAATACTGTAAATTACTCATGTTTCCATGACTTCTAACTTTAAGCTTCTAATTTCTATGTGACAGAGAGTGAAAATCCCCAGCCTTTCCCACGCAAAGATGACGCCGACTCCTCAGCCTATACAGAGCAGAGCCTGGACACCGACCACAGAGAGACCCACCAGGGCAGCTCCAACCCACAGCAAGACTCGCCACACTCCAGCAAAACGCCTGTGCTAAGCAGATGTGAGGCAGCCCAGCTGCTCACCACATCCTGCTGCACCCTGGGCTGCAGCAGGAGGGAGATCAGCTCCCTGTGCTGAAGCGGCGCTGCTGAGGCGCAGAATCGCAGATTAAAATAATCACGACAGAAACCACAATGAGTTCAGTTGTGCTCTCTCATTGTAGCTTTACCCTTTCGAGTGTTAAATGTCACAGTGCACACCAGCAAGTGGCTGCAGTGACAGGTCAGGTTGGCTGCATTTCACAGTGGTTTAGAGTTAAGCTTAGCCATGAGTACAAGTATTTCTACCCAACTAATACTGTTCTAGTTTCAGCTTTGCACATAAAATGTAATCAAGTAATTTATGACAGGTTTATTCTCTTACCCAGGGAAATCCAAGAGCAGGTTTCAGCTGGTAGCAAAAGTCTGGTTTCAGAATCAGAGCAGGGCACAGAAAGCTGTGTCACATTGCCAGGCCAGAGCCCACCCCAGTGGGGAGTGGTTGCACCAGGTCAGACCTGGGACCATCAGCCCCAGCCCCAAAACAGGGCAGGCAAAGCCCCGAGTTTGTTTCCTAATCCTGCTGCTTTCAGTAACAGTTCCCCAAAGTCCAACTGAACAGAGAGTTAAATTGCACCCAGGGAGACTGGAAACTCTTCTGAGCTGAGGGTTTTACTGCCTCCCTTAGCAGGGGCAGGTATTGGCTGAGAACCACAGCTCAGTTTTACCTTTCCAGATTCAAGCACCTTCACCAGAAGGGCCCAGACAGGCACCCTGAGAGCCTCGTCCCGCTTTTACTTCTCACTTCAGAGGTGTTTTGGGGGACACCTGGAGAGCTCCCCAGCCCCTCCGGGCACTCGTTCAGCTCCTCCTGCCCTGCCGGGACGTACCTGGAGGCACCTGTAGGGGAAAGTTTGGCTTTATGAGGGGCAAAGTTTGGCTCTAAGAGGGAGAACCTGCGGCGTGGAGGGTGTTTGGGAGGGGCGACGGTCCCGGACCCACCTGAGCAGCATCGCCCACGGCCCCGCTGCCTCCACCGCCCTCAGGGGAGGGAAGGGGCGGCCACAGCCGGCCCCCTCCTCATTCCCAACCCACGCATTCCCGGTCCCCTCCTCATTCCCGGCCCCCTTTTCATTCCCAAACCACGCATTCCCGGTCCCGCATTCCCGGTCTCCTTTTCATTCCCGGCCCTGCATTCCTAACCCCCTCATTCCCACCCCGCATTCCCGGCTCCCTGTCTTTGTCCTCACAGCCTCCGAGGGGACTGTGTGTCCCTATGATCCCCCCCATGTCCCCACAGTTCCCACAGGTCCCTGTATTCCCTCACAGGTCCCCATGGCCTCCATGGGTCCCCTCCAGCTCCATCTGTCCTTGTGGATTCTCAGTGTCCCTTCAGTTCCATCCCTATGGTCCTTGTGGATTCCCAGTGTCCCCACCCCTGGCATGTCCCCATGGCCTCCATGGGTCCCCTCCAGCTCCATCCCTGTGGATTCCCGGAGTCCTCACATGCCAACCCTGACCTGTCCCCATGACCTCCATGGGTCCCCTCCAGCTCCATCTGTCCCTGTGGATTCCCAGTGTCCCCACATGCCAACCCTGGTGTGTCCCCATGGCCTCCATGGGTCCCCTCCAGCTCCATCCCTGTGTTCCCTGTGGATTCCCAGTGTCCCCAAATCCCTGACCTGTCCCCATGCATAACTCCAGCAGCAATGACAGGTTTTGGGCCAGGGACCCTTTCTGGGGGGACCAGGGACCCTTTCTGGGGGGGTCAGAACCCTTTCTTGTGGGCCAGGAACCCTTTCTTGGGGGGGCAGGGACCCTTTTTTGGGGCCAGCCCCTGCCACCTCTGCTCAGCTCCTCTGGGTTCTCCTGCACATGGAGGCAAAGCTCACTCAGACAAAGTAATGTCTTACTGTTTTTTTGTTTATTTTCAAGGGAAAAAAATAATAATAATCACATTTAAATTGCAACTGAATTGGGTATTTCATGTGGTTCTTATGTATAGAATTAACAAACTTTGACCTGACGTGGGGATTTCTCTGTCGCAACGTTATGGGTGGTCAGTAATTGCATATTCGAGATTGGGTGAAAGGGGTGATGGGGAGAATGGAGGAGAGACATTTATAAAAAACAGTATTTACAAAAATGATACCCACACAGTCGTACTCTAATCTATAAGGCAAGTAACATTTAAAATATGTTGTTCCATGATTATCTTCAACAAGTCAATACAACACATTCATATAACCAGTGGTCAAATACAAAGCTTCGCTGCAGGAGTCCCTGTGCAACAAACCTGGATGTCTTGGACAGTTTTTTTTCTCTGAGAACAGTAGGAAAGCAGCAAAGTTTTCATCACAGACCAAGCAGTACTTAGGCCATCGTGGACTAAAGGTATAATATATCTCATTGCACGTTTAGGCAAAGAAGGCCAGCCATTCATTAACTTATTTAACTTAAATCTTAAAAATAGACCTGTGTATCTTAATCCACAAATATTTATAAACATTTTATACATGAGGGAGTTCGTAAAATGATACGGGGTGATACCTGGGGAAGAAATTGGATTCACTGCTGGGGTGTCCTGGTGGGGTTGTCCCACATTCCCTGCCCTCCGCCCAGCAGGTCTGGCTGCAGGAGAGGAATTCCACACCACATCCCAGTGGGATTCCTCGCTCAGACCATGACCAACATCTCCATGTGTTTTACATCATCCAAGAAACCAGGTGGTTTCATCTACCTTGGAGCATTTGGGAGAGGAAATCCCCATCCCTGTGTGGATGAGGAACCCGACAGCAGGACAGCACGTCCACAGCAATTCCCAAAAGGAGAGGGATGTCCAATGGAGGGCCAAGGTATCCCAAATGTCTCATTAAAACCTGGTGTGTTCCACCACATCCTGTATGGCCTGTGCTGGGTCCTGCTTGTCTGAAAACCTTGGAAGGGCATCCCCACACTAATGGTTCCAAGAACCATTGCCAGCAGCATCATCCCTCCTACAGGGACAGGGATGGCCTCCTGCAAATCTTTTCCTGGCCTTGCAGCGAAATAAGAGTGAAAATCCTGATTGAAATAAGAATTAAAGTCCTGATTATCATAAAACCTCCTCAGCTCTCCAAGGATTTCTTTCCTTGGGAAATGGTGAGGAAAAAGAACAGAAAAACTCTGGCTATGAAATGAAATCTCTGAGACGGGAATTTCTTACCATGAAAGTACATGATGATGTTACATATAAAACATGTCAAGCTTAAAAATTAAGTGTTTTAACCAAGATATTTTCACATGAAATCAACAAAAAGGTAGGGGAAAAAAATCACTCCATACTCAGAGCACTGAAATGGGGGTTTTTAAGTAGATGTTGAGTGTTTGGGTAACAGACTCAGGGGTGTATTTAAAAAAAAAATAGGTGGAATGGAGCAGGATTCCTCTGACAACTGCCCCTTGTGCTCAGTGGGCACAGAAACTGCTGCTGACAGAGGTGGGGAACCAAGGGAGAGGTCTGAATGTTTTTAATAAAAGATGTTTGACTCCCTCTTAGGTAATTGAAAAATCTGTCACCTTCTCCAGTCTTTAAAAAATGCCCGTGCTGGGAGAAAGGCAAGTGGTGACTCTCCACGTGATGCTCGTGCTGGGGAACCTCGAGTGGCCTTCCCTCCCCATCCCCTTCCTGCCTGGCCAAAACGGGATGGGATTCCAACAGAAACTTCCAGGGGTTTCCCACCTACAGTTTAAAAAAACCTCTAATAGATAAAACCTGAAAGGGCAGATCAAATACAAATAAATGTAACTGAAATACCGAATGACAGAAAACCAAGAGGTTTTAAACAGGGGAGTGATAATTTAAGAACAAATGCAGGCACAAAAGGAAAAGCTCATTATTTGGTAACGTTTCATACTCTTGAGTGATTTCATAGTTGTTAAGAAATATTGTTAAAGTAGAAAAATGGTCTGAAAGGTCTCACCTTAAGCTGGCTGAGAATTCTGACTGTTACAACAAACAGGAGAGAAGTTACAAAGAAGTTTCCTTCCTGCCCCTAAAATCTACAAACCCAAGTCTGCAGGTGCCTGTGGGGAAAAACCCTCCCACTCCACCAGAGGAACTATGACCCTGCAGGTGTGGGCTGCCAAATTCCCAGGGGAAAATTCCTCTGGGAGAGGTTGCTGAGACACATTCTACAGGGAAAGGTCCAGAGGATCAACTGAGCTGAAGCTTTTCTGTTCGTGCATCCACATAGTTTTTATTTAATGCCTCCTTTATTTGCCCTTTTTTTCACTCAGACCTGAGTGCTGCTGAGCTCAGGAGTGCCAGAGCTGGGCAGTGCCAGAGGGCTGAGCCCCCTCTCCAGTTCAGCCTGACTTGGCAAAAGACCTGCTGGACCACATGCTGGGAAACAGAGCAGAGGTGATTCCCTCTAGGAATGCTCCAGGGCTGGAGCCCCTTTGGAGCCAGGCTGGGAGAGCTGGGGGGGTCACCTGGAGAAGAGAAGGCTCCAGGGACACCTGAGAGCCCCTGCTGGTGCCTAAAGGGGCTCCAAGAGACTTGAAGAGAGACTTGAGTCAAGGTCTTGGAGTAACAGGACTTCCCACTACTGGGGGCAGGGGGAGATGGGGTATTGGGAAGGAATTCTTCCATGTGAGGGATAAACATCCCTATACTTGCTCCTACTTGATGCCCTAAATTAAAAACTGATCCAACCTAAGCTGCTGCCCACAACCTTTTTCTGCTGAGACCTTCTCAAAGCCAGGCAGGAAGGAGACCAGGCTGCTGCACTTCAGACTGGGGAACACAACAGGTCTGGTGCCCCATGGGGTGCCACGTTCATACACCCAACAGAGCAGCATCCCCAGGGCACTCTGCTAAATCACTATGCAAAAACCTGGCCAAAGGAGTATGGAAGGAATCTGTCCCCTGTCCCAAACTGCTGGGTTTGGTGCCACTGTCGTGGGTTTGGTGTCACCTGCCCATGGCTGGAGGGGGGGACTTTATCCCTGTGGGGCTGGAAGTGTGTGGGCACATTGGACACAGCCCTGCCAGCCATTTTACCCCAGAAAGGGCTCAGGACTGCCCCACTTCTCTTTCCACTTCACAGGAGCTGCATCCCAAAAAAGTGACCTCTGTTTTGTGCCACAGCACAACTGGGACGAGCTTGGGAGCTTTGGGTTATGGGTTTTTGTTTCAAAAGCTTTCAAAAACCCAATGCTCATGTAAACACCTTGTCTTTTGAAGGAAATATAAAGTAAAATCTCTATGTTCTGGTAATATTTACATTATAAACCCCTTTTTTTTCAGGCCTGGGCCATAGATCTGTTTTGGAAGGATGAGTTTGTAGCAGTTGTACACAGCATGAACCAATGATGCCAAAACTGATTCTTAAGGATTGCCCTGGATTCCTGTGCCAGAAAGGGGGGGGGTTACACACTTTATACAGATTTCCAGTTCAGGGGGAAAATCATGGATGGAGTGGAACACTCCACCCAAGAGCACTGCTGAGTGAACTCCCAAAATCTGCCAGATGTGGGAAGCTGCAGAACCAAATTGTGCTTTATCTTCCCTGTTGCTGCCTTTGTGAACACACAGACAACTCACCCCTCAGTCGTACAAATCTCGGCCTGGGAGTCCCCTCACACCTGAAATATCTCCAGGTTTCCTTATTTGCTTTGAAGATGGGCACAGATCTCTGTTTTCCTACGTCACTCCAAACTGTTCCAGGAGCAAGCACTTCATGCCCAGTCTAAGTTTTCCAATGCAAATACACAAGCCCAATCCTGGCAACATCAGCACTATTTGTCACTTTACACATTCCCAAAGTCTCCAGCACCTGCTGAGGGGATGTTCCTGTGCTTCTCTCTGCACCTGAACTGCGACTGTGCTTAACTTTGTAAAGATCCCTTTTCCCCCCCCCAATATTGCCAAATTCTCCCATTAAATGAGCTGCACATCTCAGCAGGTGCTGTGCCATTAGTGCCACCAACTCTGTCCCCACGTTGCCAGAAGAAGGATGAGACCAACACCATCAAGATCCCGAGCACTGCACAGGGATGAGCAGCAGGACACCAGCTCCCAGGGAGAACACAGAGGGACATGTTTTGGTGCCCCAGACTCCAGTTTAGCACTTCCATGTATTTTATTTTCCCACCTCCTCGAGAGAGCTGCTCCCAGTGCCAGCGAGGCTCATTCCTGCCCTGCAGCTCCCCAGGGAATTGTTTCCCAGTCCAACACACTTGCCTGCCCTAGTGGTAAAATGGAAAGGCATGGGGGGAGCTGTTTGTCTTTAAAGCATTTTTTAAACCTACAGGGTTTTCAAAACCAGGGGAAAGGCAGAAAAAGCAAGCAAAGGAACATCAAAATGCAATGGAAAATCTGGGGGTGGCTCAGAAAATGCATCCTTAAAACCAGCAGGAACATTTCCTGCCAGGGCCATCAGCTCAGATTTACCACCCAGGCTCTTTGCTGCTTATTTCCTTATCTGCATCCCTGAAAAATGTGTGGACATGGGGCAAAGGGAAGTGCTGGCCACCAATGTGCTGCTGGGACTCCTGACAGGAATCTGCAGCTGTCAGAGAGCAGGGCACAGGTTGGGAATTTGGACTAAACACTCCTTGTGGAAGTGAGATTTTTTTTTTTCCCTGGGAGACTGTACTGGGAACCTCCACCTTCACAACAATATTTTTCTGGAATTAAACCAGCTAAACCTGAAGGCTGAGCTTTTTATTCACCGCTGTGAGACGCACGAAGGGCTGAAGGGAAAGTCAATCAGCGTGTGGGTTCTACTGAACTCCTTTGATGAGGCACCCCCTTCATAACAGCCACCAGTATTGTATTTAAATCGTATATATTGACAAAATGTAATCTACCTCTGTAAGCATTGTGCCATTCAACAGTACTACTATTAGATTTATATACCACAGTTTAAATTACATCCATTTCATGAATGGTAAAATGCTAAAACTCAAGTGTCTAACTGCCAAAATACAGCCTTACTGCAATGAGTACAATTTACAAATACAATAATTACATTTTAAAACCATTAACAATGTTACATCTAGAAGTAAATACTGTAGGACTGGTCAAGATGGTGTTTTCCAAGGAAAAAAAAAATGCTGAAAGTTGTCGACACTTCCAACAGAAATGTCCCGAGTGAAGGATTTAGTTCATTTTCCTTGAATTGTGATTAAAACCCGTTCCACACACAGCAGTCCTTGGGAATTTTCCATAGTGTTTGCCACAGACTTGCATAAGCTTCCATCAGTTATCAGCCAAGTATTTACCTAGAAATGGGATCAGAAATCAGCTGTGGGGAGGGAGCAGCCCTGGTTCCCCGGGGGTGGCTGCCCAGCTCCACCAGCCCCGCTCCCACGGGGCACATGGAAAAAATCCATGGATTTCTCTGCAGCAAAGTAATACACGGAAAAATTCCTGCATTTCTCTGCAAAAGCTCTTCCTGGTGATCCCAGACTCGCCTTTCATGCAGCAATCCCCAAGCAGGGAAGAGCCCATGAAACTCCAGGCTCCCAGGAGCAGCAGCAGGATTGGCTTCATGCAAGGGACCTGTTGCTGCAGGAGGAGCTCTGGGCTTGAGCAGCCAACAAACACAGGGCAGGAGCATTCCCAGCACCCCAGCACAGCCAGAGGGGCCCTTCAGGGACACCCCTACACCCAGAGGAGTCTCTGGTGAGGCACTTACCTGCTGCAAACCTCTTCTTGATGAGGGAGAAGCGGTAGCCGGTGCCCACGAGCTCGATGTCGCAGCTGGACAGGGTGCTGCCCTCGCTGGTGAACTGCACGGCCAGCGGGGCTGGGCTGCTCGGCCCCTCTGCCAGCTGGAACCGCGCCAGCAGGGACCCCACACCTGCAAGGCAGGAGCCACACAAACCCTTGTGAGCCTGGAGAGCCACACGGAGCATCCCAGCAGGGGGGTTGCCAGCAAAGCTCTCTGATAGCTTAATATCCTTCTTATAGGTTCATCACAATTAAAGAAAGATATTGAGACAGAGAGTGTCCAAAGGGGGGCAAGGGAGGTGGGGCAGGACCTGAAAGGGCAGTGTGAGGGCACTGAGGGCACTTGGTGTGTTCAGCTGGAGAAGAGGAGACTGAGGGGAGACCTCAGTGCAGTCACACCTTCCTTGGGAGGGGCAGAGGAGGGGCAGGCACTGAGCTCTGCCCTGTGGGACCAGGGACAGCACCC
>JAWWLY010000005.1:1059760-1070266 GCA_035041215.1 Gymnopithys bicolor
CTCATGGCTCTGTCCTGTCTGGGATGTGACGCTGCTTGGAGAACAAGCAATGAGTTTTTCCCCTCCCTGTGTCCTCCCCAACGCTCCTCCTCATCCACAGGGGACCCCAACACCTTCAACCAGCCACACCAGCAGCACAACCTGCTGGTGTTTCAGCTCCCAAAAAATCAGCTGAGGGGTGGGGAGGAGGCTCCGGCTCGGCAGAGAACCTGACACCCTTTGGATTTCATTGGCAGCACCGTGGCCCAGCCCACTCTGGGTAACGAGCAGCTCGTGAGCGAGAGTAGAGAGAAGCCCTGGTTGACAGAGTCAAGTTCCTCGGCAGTGCAAGAGGTTCCGCTCTCTGGTTTTCACCGCAGCCTCCGAACGGGAATATTCAGAATGTTTGTTTGGGTTTTGGTTTGTTTGGGTTTGTTTTGTTTGTTGTTGGTTTTTTTTTTAAGAAATAAACGAGGAAAGAGATCACGGGGACAAATGGCACAAACCAAATCAAAATTGTTCTGGTTGCACTTGTGATGTCATCTAAGTAGCCATAGCATTTGGCACGGGAAGCTGGACTGGATGGAGCCGTGGGAGGGAGCCCCGGGAGTGAGAGAGCGAGAGCGAGGGGAGCGAGTCGTTACCGGGGGTGCTGCTGTGCACTACTTACCTTCGAAAGTCAAATAAAACTTTCCTCTGTCAAACCAAACGAGGGAAGGCTGTTCATTCTCTGTATGGCCAGGAGTTGAAGCGGGATGGGAAAGGTTAAGGAGAGGGAGAGAGAAGGACACAGTGTGAGTCACAGAGCAGGTCATTTATCTCGCTACGGGGAGGGGGCGAGGCGCTGCAAGCCGTTCACGTGCAGGGACGGGGGCTTTGAACTCGGCGCTGGCTTGGGAGACAGAAAGCAGAAAGCAAAGCTATGGAAGCCCAGATGGAAGAGTCGTTTTGCTTGGTAAGGAGTTTTGAGGGGTTTTCTGTTTTTTTTTTGTTTTTTTTTTTTTTTTTTTTGGCTACAGTAGAAGAGGCGTGTCGGCTCATGCACTCCGTTAGCATGTTCTAACTGCGCTGATCTGGGCAAACATGCCGTGTCCTCCTCGCCTCCGGCGCCGCCTCCGCCAGCATTCCCGGTGGGATGCTGCTCCGCGTGCCGCACCGGTGACAGTGACAGTGAGACAGGGTGTTCTCTGCTGCATTTCAGGACATAACACTTGCAGATAACCAGACACACGCACACAGAGCAGCAGCTGCCTAGCTGGAATCTTCCCTTTCCCACCACAATCTGCTCCCTGCTCTCTCACCGCCTCCAAAGCCACGTTGGCCACCAGGTACTGCTGAAACAACTCGGGGTGGGAGGGGTGTGGAAACAGCTTTTGGAGCTGTTAAATTAACGCTTTTGAATTCAGGAGGTGACAGCCTTGCACCTCCAAGTCCTTTTGGTCACTGAGAAACTGTCATGCAAGGTGCTGCGAGCGGTGGGTGCCGCCCGCCCCGGGGGCGGAGGGGCCGCAGAGCTCCCTGCCAGTACAGTACCTGCCGGCGTTTCACTGCGCCTTTCAAACGCGGGCAGTTTGTCAATAAAAGCATCATCCTCTGATAACACAAGCAGAAGAAACGCCAAGGAAAGAAAAAAAAAAAGAAGACAAACACAAAGAATGAAAACACGGATCCCAACCGAAACCAAGCAACGCGTTGTATCAACGGAGAGACAGAGAGGGATCAACGAGAGAAATGGGGGAAGGGGCACTGACACAGGAGCAACAGCTTCTTTCTTTGCCATAAGTTGTTCAGACTGACATGCAACCACGAGGAAAGCACACCAGAGCAGCACGGAGGACACGAGAATGGAGCAACCCTGCACATGCTCTTGGACAAACTCCATCGGACTTTGCCACTGGGAACAGAGAGGGAGAGTGTTGGAGATGGACCCTGTAGTAAGCACAGGGCTACAGGCAGCCCCAGCTGGGCTGGGGTGTCCCAGCTCCCCAGGACCCACAGTAGTCCCCAACCTGCCCATCCCCACACACCTTCCACCTCAGCTTTTCCTCTTTCTTCAAATAAACCCAGGAATTAGAAGCACCCCTTCCTTCACTATGGATTTTCATGGATGCTCACCCAGCATCTGTGCCCACCCTCACCTTGAACAAAGATGCTTGGGCTTTCCCTGAGTGGGTCCCAAACCCCATCTATCCCTGCCTGTCCCCCACCTGGCTTTGGCCAGGCCAAATCCTGGCAACACAGCACCTGATGCTTGGTTTGTGTTGCAACTCAGGAAAAGGTCCTTCCCTCAGAGGGTGGTGGGCCCTGACCAGGCTCCCCAGGGCAGTGGGCACAGCCCCAAGGCTGCCAGAGCTCCAGGAGTGTTTGGACAACACCCTCAGGGATAAGGTGGGATTGTTGGAGTGTCCTGTGCAGGGCCAGGAGTTGAATCAATGATTGAGATGGGTCCCTTCCAGCTCAGGATATTCTATGATTCAATGATCTGATTTTGCAGAGACCTGGAGGTGCAACACCTGCAATCTGGGATCCTCCTCCTGGCTGCCCCATTTGGAGTTCCCCAGAGCCCTGATTTTGGCTCTTTCACAAGGAAAAGCCCCATGGAGGGGGTGGGAGATGCTGGGACCGCTGGGCACAGCTTGTCACCCCACCAGCAACACCATCCCCACTGCTCAGTGTGGGCAGGTCACCAAAAACATCAAACAGCAGTTTTAGTTCATGAAAACATATGCATTGGAGAGAAAAAATAAATTTAAATGAGAGCCCAAGGGACCTGCTCAGCCAGCAGGACCAGCACCAGCCCCCTCACATCTCCCCTTCCCCACTGTCCTGCAGCCCCCACGACCATCCCTGTCCTCAGCCTGGCCGGTCCCCCCATCAAAACCCTGGTCCCAGGTGCCCCGTGGCCACTGTGCCTGCAGGCACCGTGCCAATCCCACTGCCATCGGTGGGGGACAGTGGGCACAGACAGCACCAGCACACTGGGAATGCTCAGGGCTGGCTGTCCCTTCCTCCAGGTGTGTTTTCCAGCAAGACACTGTGACAGTGACCGACAGCCGGCGAACAGGTGCAAGCGCCTACAACACCTCCAGAGTGAAGCAAACAACAGGATGGAGACGCAGGTCGGAGACTCCAGCAAACCCACAGGAAGGTCTCAGTGCCACCAGCACCACGGGGACAGCACCTGGCATATGGCTCAGGACACCCCAGTACCTTCCAGCCATCACGTGTGGTGGTGCCACCGCCCCCGAGGTGACAGGCGGTGACAAACACCAGAGCTGAGCACACCCCAATGCCAGCCAGGCTGGTTTTCTGAGAGTTGGAAAGAAAAGGAGAAGGAGGAAGATGATCCTGGAGAAGATGGAGCTGCGGGAAGCGAGGGGCCATGGGGCTGGCAGCCAGGGGGATGGCAGGGACGGCAGAGGAGGGAGCGTTGGCAGCCGGGAACCGGGACGGGGGGCATGGAGGGGGGCACAGGGGGACCCAGCGCCTGGAGCCTGGGGGCTGCCAGCCAGCCTTTATTCCTGTTTCTTGGCTCAGGCACCACGACAAACCCCATGTTTTTCAGGATGCTCCTCCAAAAGCAAACCACAGCCCTAGGATGTGCCAAGTGAATGGTTTGGAAGAGCCTTTTCCAAGATCCCATTTCCCGCTACCACTTTAAGGTAAAAAAGTGCAAAATTAAGAAAGCCAAAGATATTAAAATTGTCTCCTGGATCCCAAGGTCTGGCTTCCAGCCCCCCTCACTTCCAGGCACAAGCATCCCCTGCAAAAAAACCCTTATTTTGCCCAAATTTACAGACCATAACCACATTTTATATTATATTTCCCTTGGGGATAACCTTGACTTCCACCAAATATCCATTTTGCACAAGAACTTCCCCAAAGCCTCCCTAACAGCATCACCCTCCTGCTCCATGATCCCCCCTCAAATCCCAACTTGCATTTCCAAAACCTGAAGAAAACTAACAAATCCAAGCCCAAAGAACAATCTAGCAAAAGAAAAGGCTGCAGGAACCCCTTTAGGAGGTTCAGAGGCAGGAAAGGTGAAAGAACAGCAGAGCTGTATGTTTTTACCAACGGTGGGAGTGGTGGCTGCACTCAGGGAATTGGTGGAAGAAATGGAAGAAGTACTTTCAGCCCGGGCTAGAGGTGCTATCGGAGGAGGGCTGGAGGAGTGGATAGGAGGGCTGAAAGGCCTGGACTGGAGAAAAACATAAAACACAAGGTTAAAGAAAATATTCACACAGCCATTTGCATCAATCAAAGAAGCTTTTCCCTGGAGCTGTGACCCTCAGGAACTCCCAGCCAGCCGCTCTGCTGGCACCTGGGGCAATAGAGGGAATTACTTTAGGTTTTTAAGTACCAACAGAGTTTTGGTCTGAACCTGGAAAAAGGGAGGATAATTCCCACCATCAGATGGGTCTGGGCATTTGAAGTCCCCCTTTGCACTGAGGATGGGAGACCCAGAGGCTGTGGGATGGATAGAATGAGCCTGGCATTGGGAAGAGAGCGGTGCCCACCCTGTGCCAGCTCACTGGGCCCTTATGGATCCTTTAGGGATCACTTTATACCCAAATCATCAATCCAAAAACTCTCCCAACCTACCTGAAGCAGCCTGGGGTGGCAGCAGAGAATGGCACAGCCCAGCTGGCATGGCAGTGGGGACCCCCAGAGATCACTGCATCCCCCCAAGCCAGGCACCATTCCTGGGACAGCTGGATCCACTCTGCTTCACCCCCAGGCCCTTCCCTTGGGCACACCCCTGTCTCAACCCACTCTCTGCCTTTACCATGACTGCAGACCACAGTTTGCCTGCACTTGGCATCTCCAGGCTGACACAGAAGAGGCAGTTACAGCCCTTCCCATTTGGAATTTACCTCAGTGGACAAACCCCACAAACCCCAAACCCACCCTGGCAGCTCCCACCGGTCACTCGCTCCATTATCCATGTCAGGACTGGCAATGCCACCCACCACCCCCAGCACATCCCCCACACCCCCTGCTGCCCAAAACATACCACGTCGGCGACGGGGGGTTTGCCCGGGGGCAGCTTGGGCCGGGAGGGGGGTCGGGGTGGCGGTGGTGGGGGGGTGCCACAGGGTGCCAGCGGTGTGCCAGGGCGCACCGGCGATGAGGAACCTGCAACAAACAGGAGCCGTGAGTGCCCCACGGGCTGTGCCTCCCAGGCTCTGCCCCCTGGGCTGCTGCCCCACACTCCACACCCACCCAGGGTGCCCGTGCACGCCCCACACCGCCCCACACCAGCAGCTTTACAGGGCACAAGAGCATTCCAGGATTGCTGTTGCCCATGAATTTCCTCACAGGGGCTGCCCAAGATCCGGCTCTCTTGGCCAGGAGTGTTGGGCAAAATTGTTATCAGAGGAGACTTATGGTTTTCCCAAAAGACAGAGGTAGGCAGGAGAAACATGGTGCTGAAACCCTGCAGCAGCTGGTGCCACAGCTCCAGGGGTGGCACAACTGGTGAACAGGGTCAGGAATTACGGGCAAAGCCCTGTCCCAGCAAAGAGAGAGGGGGGAAGAGGAAGGTTGGGAGCTTTGCTGGGAGTGTGATGTCTCCCAACCCTCTGGAAGAGTCTCACAGAACAAGGGGTGCTGAGCTCAAGGCTCACTTGGTCCCCAGCAGTTGCTGCCCTGCTGTGATTTTTGTAATCAAATGG
The DNA here is from genome assembly GCA_035041215.1 of Gymnopithys bicolor. Classification (NCBI taxonomy): domain Eukaryota; kingdom Metazoa; phylum Chordata; class Aves; order Passeriformes; family Thamnophilidae; genus Gymnopithys; species Gymnopithys bicolor. Next base: position 1,065,418 of record JAWWLY010000005.1, read on the forward strand.
AATTTGAACTGATGCTTCACAGAAGATCCAGGAGACTGTTTTGCTCCATGCACCGAAATTTCTTCCAGGAGAGGTCCAGCAATAAGTGGGGCTGTGCAGGGCAGTCAGAGATGGCACCGTGACATGAGGGGCAGCAGGAATGGGAGGGAATCCAGACCCAGTCCCAGGACAACTGACCTGGCCTTTACCACGAATCTCTGTGGGCTTCAGCAGCTCCAGGTTTGGTTCAGACTGATGATAGGACCAGGACTTTGCTTTTATTTTTTCCTCCACTTACAAGAGATTAATTTCTTAAGATTTTTGAGTGATAAAGGAAAGATTGAAGCTGAATCTCTAGAAATGAGACCAAAAGTGAAAGGACAGCAGGCTAAGGCCAAGACAGAGGCTTGTTTAAAGGGAGTAAATTCCAGTCCTTCCTTTGCACAACTCCAAAATTCAACCCATTTTTATTTAAAATCATAATTTGGGAACCAAAGTCTGAATTTTTCCTTCCTTATGCCAATAAAAGCCTGACAAAATGGGAATTATTTGGGGAAAGCAACCTTGCAGCATTGAATGAGTGTCAGAGGATGGAGCCTTTGAGGGAGCCTTCTGTGACCACCAGGTAGCCAAAGCCCTGCCAGACATTGGCTTCCATCCCAGGAATAGAGATTTTCTACCAGAAGAAGCTGTGGCAGCACGTGGAAATCAGCATGAGACCAGAAGCCTGCTGGGAAGCTGGGCTTGGAGGAAGCTGGTCTGGTGGAAAGGGTCCCTGCCCCTGGCAGGGGGGCTGGAATGAGATGAGCTTTGAGCTCCCTTCCACCCAAAACCATTCCCTGCTCTACACCAGCCTCCAGCCCTGACTCGGTGACACCCACAAAGGTTCCCTTGGGATGTGAAGGTAGGAGGGCATCCTGGGATGGGCTCTGCTCCACAGCATCCAGCACCTGGATAACCCCAGGACAAAAGGCAGCACCAGGGGCCTTGGAAAGGTGGAGAGGAACATGATGGATGGTGGATCCAGCTGCCAGAGGATGCAGCTCTTGGAATATTGGCACCACTTTTCTGTTGGGATGTCAACACTCCACATTTTCCAGCTTGCTGCACTGGGGAAGGTTGAGGTGTCAGTGGGATGCAAAGCAGTCCAGACTGAGACAGAAGGCAATTCCTGAAGAGGAGGAGTGGATCTTCTTGGCCAAGCAGCACTGCCTTGCTGAGCAGGTCTCCTCCATCCATCCATGCCCAGATGGGGAGCCCCTGGCACATTCCCAGTCTGTGGCACTTCACTCACACCAGGCAGTTACTCAGTTGGAAGAAACTTGCAGTTTCCTTATGCTGAACTCCAGAAGTCTCAGCTCCAACCACTGCCACTGGCAGCCCCCACTAGGACCCCCACCCACCCACCCAGCACAGAGAAGCCACCACCACTGAAGCAAAGCCACACTTGCAGCACCAGCCACACCCAGGGGGGCATCCCCAGCACTCCCCAGCCCCCTCCCATGGAGGTGACAACCCCCCAGAGCAATGACACACCTTCCAGGCTCCCACGAGGCTGGTGACAGATGTTGGGGCACAGGGCTGGGGGACTGCACACCCAACACACCCCTCACCTCCCATCACTGCCCCTGTGGGTGGAGGTTCCTCAGGGCTCTGCAGGGGTAATTCCCTCAGAAATCACTTCTGCTGGGTGCAGGATGGCAGCACAGAGGCTGAACTGGGCCACACAGTGCCCTGGGGGGTCAGCCCCTAAAAACAACAGGCTCAGGTTGCACCCTCTCCAGCACCACAGGAAAGTGTAAGTTGACCAGGACCAAGCCCTAATGGGCACAGACATTTATAATTAATAATAATAATTTATAATTAAGCAGGCAGGCAGCACATGCCAGACAGACCTATCAGGTTCTGCCCTGGGAGAGGTTCACCCTGGAGGACATTTCTGCAGAGTGTCCACACTCAGAGCCAAGAAAGACCAAGCAACTCTGAGCTGAGAGTTACGTGTTTGACAGTGTGTGGGGACCTGCCTGCAACGGACTGAAGGGTCCTGGAGCTCAGATGAGTTGTATGAAACATTCCTGCCTCTGTCCACTCTGAAACCTCCCGCGGACAGAGCTGAGCAACAGCAACCCCCTCCCCAAATCCGCGCACAGCAGAGGTGGGAAGGGCGGGCGGCTCTCGGGAAAGCCCCTCAGCCCATCCCACCACGGCGAGGAGCAGGGACAGGACACGGAAGGCAGAGAAGGGCAGACGGCGGACGTGGCAGCACAGCCGGCCGGGCACAGGAACAAGAACAGGCACAGGCACAGCCAGGGGAGCGCTCAGCGCGGCCCCGAAGCGCAGCCCCCGCCGCGGGACGTACCGCTGGTGCTTCCCGTGCTGGCGCCCGGTCCGGGGGACGAGACCACCGTGCGGTAGGTGGGCGGCGGAGGGGGCGGCGGGGTCGCTCTCTGTCCCGGCCCCAAATCTTTAGGAGAGGCCACCGGCTCCACGTTCTCATCCTTCAGGCGGGGCTGCTCGGAAACCTTCTTGGGCACGTCTTGGAGGTGCAGCGGCTCGGGCAGAGGGCGGGAGGGCTCGGCCGCCGCCGCCCCCGGAGACTCCGCTTTTTCCCGGGGAGCCAACTCCGGAGCCGCGTTTTCCGGGGATTGATCAGAAAAATTGACCCACTTGTCTTCTGCGTTTGCAGCAGCAGATTTGGGGGACGGCACGGGGCCAAAAATGCTGTCCAAGTCATTGATGGACGGGAGTTTGTCCCTTTTGGGCTCTGCTGCTGCCTGGTCCCCTCCTGTGGTCAGAGGAGGTTATTTTACACTTGGCATTAAGAGCTGAGCTACTCTCTACGGGCTCTACACCAGCTACTTCTAGAGGAGATGTGCTAAAAACACGTTTTCTTAAAAGCTGCTGGGGAATATAATTCATGTGCACCGAAGTTCCACATCAAGCCATGTGCAACATATAATGAACCACACTGGGCTGAGAGGCTGGATGAGCAAACATGCACCACGAGCCAAGCCCTGCTCCTCCATCACTCACATCCAACAGTCCCATATCCTCCCAAAATGACAGCCTTATGTGTCCTCTAAGTGACATCATGTCCTCATCATCACTCTGAATCATCAGCAGATATCAAATGTCTGCACTCAGCGCTCTGGCACACCCCGCTCGATATATATTTATAAATACACATATAAATATATATATACACACACACATATATATAAACATGCTGGTTGGCAGCACAGGATGCAGACAGGGTGAAGGCATTCCAGTCACAAGCAGCAGCAGATCAGAGGATTTCAGGGCTCTGCTCACTAACTGAGCCATCACACACCAACATTCCCACCTGACTCCATAACCAACACGACACAATCCATCAGCCAAGCATCACATATCCAGGGAAGGGAGATCCTAGAACTAAAATACCCTCTGGGCTCCTTGTGTCAGCATCACCCCACACCCCTGCTCCCGAGGTTGGGGGAGCCATCTGCTGTTCTGCATTTGGCATAAAATGGAATTTTGCTCAGACAGACAGAAAGAGACCTCAGCCCTTTGCTTTACATGACAGACAAGACAGAGTCCAGCAAATGACCCAGCACTCGTGACTGGGCTCTACATTTGCTCCTGTGGATGAATCAACGTATGGAGATGGACACTGCCAGCCTGGCTGCTCCAATAAATAGGAAAAATCAAGATATGGGAGCATGAATGAGATGTTGATGGATAGAGCAGTGAGGTCAGAGCAGGGCATTTCTTCATGGCAAGGTAACCTCATGCCAAGGTGCTCTGCCTGTCCCCATGCAGTGCCCTATCCAGAGGTCAGGAACTGTCTCCCATCCTCAAATCCTGCTGCTCCATCACACAGCACCCTGCCAGCACCATGAATTATATACTTGTAAGCACTTTATGTCCTCTGGCTGCATCCAGACCCTTTCCATCCCTGCCCTCCCATTCCCAGTACCATTCCATTCTCTCTTCCCCAGCCCAGGCTGTGAGACTGGGAGGGGAGGCTTTTCCCCCATTCCCTGATAGCAGTAGGAATTTGGGGGCAGGGAGTGCAGGAGCAGCTCCCTGGCACAGGAAGACCCTGCCCTGTTATTCCCTGAGCACAGACCATTCAGGGCTGCTCCAGGCAGTAACAGCACTCTGTATATAACCAATTTGAAAGAGATATTAAGGCTAGTGCTGCATTGCATTTCCAGAGGGACTGATCCCAAAGGCAGGGAGGGTGGAGGAAACATTAATTTCACCAGGATGACACAACTTCAACTCTGGGGGCCAAAGGCACCTTTGTGCTGCTTCTACAGCATCACCCCAGGAGGAGCATCCACAAAGCTGTGGCTGCTCCATCCCTGGAAGTGTCCAAGGCCAGGCTGGACTGGGCTTGGAGCAACCTGGGACAATGGAAAGTGTTCCTGCCATAGCAGGGAGTAGAACAAAATGAGTTTTAAGGTCCCTTCCAACCCAAACCTCTCTGGGACTCTGAATGCAAAGGGATGAGGATGCACAAGCACCAAATCTATGTCCAAAACACAGCCATAGGGAACCACCTCCCACCCAGTGCCACCCCAGATCAGTGTGCCAGGGCACATCCCGAGCTTTTACCTATTCCCACTGGCAGGGGGGAGCCCGTGCGTGGTGGCGTGGCCGGAATGTTCTTCGGAGGGAGCGGCGGAGGAGCTGCAAGACAGGGCAGAGAAGGGAATAAACTCACCTGTAGACTTTTAGGAAATAGAGTTTTAATAGGAATAGGGGATATGACAGTGATGAGGTTACTCTAAGTCCCTTCTAACCCAGCCTTGGACACTCCCAGGGATGGGGCAGCCACAGCTTCTCTGGGCAACCTGTGCCAGGGCCTGCCCACCCTCACAGG
>JAWWLY010000005.1:1099191-1117648 GCA_035041215.1 Gymnopithys bicolor
GGGCTGGGGGAGAGCCGGCAATCCCGGCGGGATGAGGCGGCTGGCACGGGGCTGGGGGAGAGCCGGCAATCCCGGCGGGATGGGGTGGCACAGCTCATCCGGCACGGGCGCTGCGGGCACCGGGCCCTCCGCGCCTCTCCCGCAGCCATTCGAGGGACAAATCCATCGGCTGACGTCACATGGGCAGCAATTAGCCCCGAAAGGATGATGTGGGAGAAATTTCTCCCCGGCTGCCTCTCCCAGCAGCGCCCGGGAATTAATTTCGCATGAGGAGAAGCCGAAGCATCGCTGGAGAGGCGAACAAAAGGGGCTGGGAGGGAACGGGGGGGCTGCCAGAGCTGAGCCAGCCGCTGCTTGGGCATCCCCCAGCCCCTCGCCAGCTGTGCCCCAAGAGATGCCACCCATTTCTCCGCCAGCCACAGCCTCCAGCCCCCCCAGAGCGCCCCTCACCACCTTCCCATCAGCTCCGAGAGCTCTGCGGGGGCACGGGGAGCTCGGCTGGGGGCACAGGCAATGCCAACGCGGGAGTTACCGGGACACTACCAGGATTATCCAAGGAAACGAGAGATATAAAACCCTTTCTGGCAAAATTGGCTTTAACCAGCTCCAAAGGGCCAACTCTATTTTGTTTTGCTGGCAGGAAAGACGCTGTAACGCTCCTCGGTCGTCCCGAAGCTTTTCCCACGCGCGGCTGCAGGAGCAAAAGGGGCATCCTCGGCATCCTCATCCCCAGCAGCATCCACCGCTGGAAGTGCCAGCAGGGAAAGCCCCGTGCCCTGCAGGGCACACCCAGGCTCTGCCCCCGACGGCAGCACCGCGGCACAGACCGGGATTGGGACCCTCAGCACCTCCGTGACTGCTGGAGGAGCTGCCTCGCCCACCCGCACTCCCTGCCGGGCACCACAGCGGCGGTTTAGAGACAACCGGCCCCTTCCAGCACTTGCAAATGTGGCTTTTGAACGTGCCCTCGTGTCAGTGATGGAAACTTCACTTCTACCCCTCGCCCCGCACCAGCATCTTTAGGATCATCCCCATCAGCCACACGAGTTTGTCAGGAGTTCACTGCTCACAAGCAGGGACAGCAACACCCACACCGTTTGCCCCATTAAAAAATAAACCCAGTTTTCTCCATTTAAATAATCAACGCTATTTTCCCCAATGAAATAATAATTAAAAAGAGCACCACACTTCAATATTTTTCCCCATTTAAAAAGTTAATCCAAAAGCCAAGACCCTGCAAGGGGCTGGACACAGCAGTGAGGAAATGAACCACAGCAGGGTGTCCAGATCGGGTGTCCCCAGCCCAGCCGGTGAGAAATGCCACAGCACCCGGAAAAGGGATGGGATTATTTAACAGATGGTTCCTTTAATCCATGCAAGGAGCTCCTGTGACCTGCCTGCACTGCCTGTGCCTCCAGCACGGGGAAGTGTGCCCAGTGCTTTCAGGAATTCCGTCTGTAATCCCAGGGCGAGCACAAGGCACCAAATGTCTCCCTGCTGTCCCTGAGTCCAACCCCAAAACTCCCAGAGGAACCAGGCTGGCATACATGGCAGGATGCCCCAGGGGTGGGCATGTACCAGCCCCATTAAAATCCCTCCTCAGATATTTATCTTCCAAAAATTCATAGAGCTGCTGCACCACAGTCCCAGCATCCCCATCCCTGGGAGTGTCCCAGGCCAGGTTGGAGCACCCTGGGCTGGTGGGAGGTGTCCCTGCCCATGGCAGGGGTGGCACTGGATGAGCTTTAAGGTCCCTTCCAACCCAAACCATTCTGGGATTATTTGATCCCACATTCCAGTGTCTCCACTGCCAGCCACAGGACAGACCCACATCCCACAACTCTTGTGATGCTCCAGGGCAGATATTCCTTAAGCAAGAAGAGCCACAATACCCTCAGCAACCCCCTCCAAGGCTGGGCAAGGGGTAAATAAGCTCTTTGCCCCCATTTCAGTGCTGGCTTTGGGCAGCTTTCCCTTCACAGCAGCACCTGCTGCCTGAGCACAGCTGGGAATCCCTGGGATACTGATCCCCCAGCACAGCTCCAACTTTCCTCAGCTCTGCAGGATGTTCTTGGCCTTATGAAATCCTTCCTGTCGTGTGGCAACACCGAAACTCACCTTCCTGAGGGCAAAATTAACCCCAAACTAAGGACACCACGAACCTGCTCCTGGCACAGGCTCTTCCCAAAGGCAGGTGGCACAGGGAGAGCAGGTCCCTGTCAGCACACCCCCCTGTGCCCAGAGGGAGGGCAGGGTGCCAGCGAGCCCCTCTCTGCTCGAGGCAAACTCGATCTTTACAGATTCCCAGCCCTTCCAACTGCCACTAGAATAATTCTCAGGAAAGACACTGGAAATCTCCAGTGGCTCCTGCAGGAGACACATCAGGAAGCTGCCAGCAAACAGCAACAGATGAAGCCAACAGCCTTAAGATTTAAAAAAAAAATCAAAAATAAAGAGCAGCAAGTGAGTCACTGGGTACATTACTCATATCCGAGCCCAGTCATGCTGGAGCTCCACGTGACGGCGCAGCGGAGGAGCCCAGCTCGGCCCGGGGCCTGCAGGGGGATTTGCTAAATAAAACCCCAATCCTCCAGTCTCATCCTCACCCAGGAGCTGGCCCTGGCAAATCCCTGGCATTAAGGGCAGCCAGTGGGTTGTTTACATCTCCCCACCCCACAACCCTTTCGCTATATCGTAATTAAACCTTGGCTAAGAACAAGCTCATCCTTTATCTGCTCCTGGGGAGATGCAGTGGACAGACCCCCAGCCCCTCCTGGCTGGTGGCTCCCAATGTCACAGCACTGGGCACTGCCCCCCATCGCCTCCAAAACAGGCTTTTCAACAAAGTTCAGCCATTTCCCTCTTTCCCTGTAAACCTGGGCTCATTGGAGACATGGGCAGGGACACCTTCCACTGGCCCAGGTTGCTTCAAGCTCTGTCCAGCCTGGCCTGGGACACTTCCAGGGATCCAGGGGCAGCCACAGCTGCTCTGGGCACTCTGTGCCAGGGCCTGCCCACCCTCACAGGGAACAATTCCTTCCCAATATCCCACCTATCCCTGTCCTCTGGCAGTGGGAAGCCATTCCCTGTGTCCTGTCCCTCCATCCCTTGTCCCAGGTCTCCCTCCAGCTCTCTTTGAGCCCCTTTAGGCACTGGAAGGGTTTTAAGCCTTCCCTGGAGCCTCTTTACAAGGTTCCTTACTCAAAGGATGCCCCTCCATGAGGGAAGGAGCCTGTGAGATGTGAGGCACCACCAGTAACACCTCACCATGTCTCCAGGAACTCAGGAGGGCACAGAGGTGGGTCAGCTCATCACTCAGGCCCTGAGTGCCCAATGCAAGGTGCTCTGCACCCCACAGCACCCCTGAAGTGCCCAGCCCATGCTGAGAACCAGCACAGCAGCTTCCCACAGGACCCCAAACCATCCCTGGCACAAGTAATTCCCTAATGAAGGCCACAGCACAGTCACAACAGGCTTGGAGAAGTGAAGTGGCTCCCCTAAAACCAGGCACAATATTTAGTGGGACTGACAGTGCCCAGCACTGGGCAGGACATGGGGCAGGGAGGGTGACACCCACCCCTGTGCCAACAACCCTGTTCAGTGCCCCAAAAAAACCATGTTTTGGCAAGCAGGGCCCCTCTGCCAGGTGGCATCCAGGTGCCTGTCTGGCACTGAGGTGCTGGTGGAGACACAACAGGCACACCCAGGAGGGGTTTAAACCGCCAGAGCCAGCTCTGCCTTGTCTAACCCTCTCCTGGAAGTGCAGGTCACTGGGTTGTGCCCCAAGGTACAAAGGCAGGATGGAACCCCACACACCCCCTGGGAGCTGCTCCTGCCAGGCCCACCAAATTCCTGCCCCACATCACCACAAATCCCCCTGCAACGAGGCAGCACATCCTGAAACATCCATTTACAGCAACCACCACAACTCACCTCCACCAGCACAGCAGGAGGCTCCACACCAAATCCCACCTTCCTCTCCTGCTCTTGCTGCCCTGCACCAAAGGGTCCTCCCGGCCCCTCCTCACAGCCCTGATAATGGGAGGCTAATCAGTTTAATCACCAACACCTCAGCACCACACCCTGATGGGGATGAGGTGCAGCTGCCCTGGGATGCTCAGTGGTGCCCCCTGATGTTCTAGGATGTTCCAGAAGGTCCCAGGATGCTCCAACCCTGCCATCCTCTCACACAAGCTGGGACAGAGCACTGAGACCCCAACCCAGCCCGTGCCACCTCTGCAGCCCACGTTGCCACCATTTCTGGGCCCAAACCAGACAAACCACCCAACTGTACAGAAAAGACAAGGCCAGAGGGAATATTGTTAATTGATTATTTTTTTTCCCACAAAGAAGACATTCAGAAACACTGGCAAAGTCCTCCTGTGCCCCACAGGCAAAGGGGCTGCAGCCAGCACCCCTTCTCTACACCACGCACCTCATCCTAGATATTACTGAACCCATTTTGCATCTGATTCCATTTTGGAACCCTCCCAAGCTCAGGTGGGGAGGTCAGCACTGCACTCTGGCTCCTGGCACCTCCCCAGGTTGTGGGAACTCCCTGTGCATCCAATGTCCCCATCCCCACGCAGAGTGGGGACCCAGAGACATCCCCTGGCCATTCATGCACAAAAGAGCCCCCAAAATACCATTTCGTTCAATTCAGCCCCAAATGACATTAATTTCTTTAGAAACTCTGCACCTCAAGCAGGAAAGGTGGGGGGATTGCTGGCAAACTGAGACAAAGCTGGCAGCAGCTTCCACGTGGAAAATAAACTCCATAGGAACAGTGTTGGCTGTGGGGATTTCAGGGAAAGTTCAGGCTCAGGGGGCTTCTCCTTGCAGTGTCGGGGGAGTGGTTGCCCCTGGGTGCCCTTGGGTGCTCTTCCCATTGTGGGGGGAGGTCCCATGGAAGATAAAACCTAAATTTTCTCACTGCTCCAAAGCCAACCCTATTCCAAACAGGTTTTCCCCTCGAGGTGCGATGGCTGATTAGCTACGAGCAGATTAAAAGTCCAACTGCCCTGACCATGTGGGAGCATGTGAGTTCTGAGAGCACGTGTGTTCCTGGAGCATGTGTGTCCTGGGAGCACGTGTGTCCTGGGATAACATGTGTGTCCTGGGAGAACATGTGTGTCCTGGGAGAACATGTGTGTCCTGGGAGCATGTGTGTCCTGGGATAACATGTGTGTCCTGGGAGAACATGTGTGTCCTGGGAGCATGTGTGTCCTGGGAGAACATGTGTGTCCTGGGAGAACATGTGTGTCCTGGGAGCATTTACCCCTCCTGTGTAAACAAAAGTGTTTTCTGCAAGACCTGGGGGGTGAAATTCCATAAAAATGTGTGCTCAAAGGAGCAGCACAGGTTGAGGGATTCCCAAAGGTGAGAACAGGCATAGAGCCACTGCCTCCAGCTGTGCAGGGATCCAGCTGTGCAGGGATCCAGCTGTGTAAGAATCCAGCTGTGCAGGGTTCCAGCTGTGCAGGGATCCAGCTGTGTAAGAATCCAGCTGTGTAAGAATCCAGCTGTGCAGGGTTCCAGCTGTGCAGGGATCCAGCTATGCAAGGATCCAGCTGTGCAGGGATCCAGCTGTGTAAGAATCCAGCTGTGTAAGAATCCAGCTGTGCAGGGATCCAGCTGTGTAAGAATCCAGCTGTGCAGGGTTCCAGTGTGGAGGGATCCAGCTGTGTAAGAATCCAGCTGTGTAAGAATCCAGCTGTGCAGGGTTCCAGCTGTGCAGGGTTCCAGCCGTGCATGGATCCAGCTGTGTAAGAATCCAGCTGTGCAGGGATCCAGCTGTGTAAGAATCCAGCTGTGCAGCGTTCCAGCTCTGTACGGTTTCAGCTGTGCAGGCACCCACTTGTGTGGGGATCCAGCAGTGCTCAAGCATCAGCTGTGCTCAGTCCCCAGCAGTGCAGAGCTCCAGCTGTGCACCCCTCCAGCAGCACACGGTCCCAGCTGTGCACTGCTCCAGCTGTGCATGGCCCTGGCCAGGGGGGGCTGCAGCTGGACACGTCCCCATTTATTTGGGGCCCCTCCATGAAGCTGTTCCAGATGTTTGGGGTTCCAGCTGTGCGTGGCTCCAGCTGAGCCGCACCCCGACTGTTCGTGTGTCCCTGCAGGGCATGTCCCTGCTCTGTGTGTCCCTGCAGGGCATGTCCCCACCGCGGACAGTCCCGATTCCCGTGTCCGGGCGGTGGAGCTTCCCAGCGCTCTGCGCTGTGCGGGCGGGAGCTCAGCAGATGGAGCTGTGCGGCTGTGCATGGACACGATGGGGCTGTGCATGGACACGATGGGGCTGTGCATGGACACGATGGGTCTGTGCGAATGTTCACGGACACGATGGATCTGTCCAGATGTGCATGGACAGGATGGGGCTGTGCAGATGTGCATGGACAAGATGGGGCTGTACATGGACACGATGGGGCTGTGCAGATGTTCAGGGACACGATGGGACTCTACAGATGTGCATGGACACGATGGGGCTATGCAGATGTGCGGGCAGCATGTACACAGCTGGCCCTGCTGTCCCCCAGGCGTCCTCCCTGCCCCAGCAGAACCCAAAACTCTGCCAAAGCACAGCTGGACCAGCTGTCAGGAGCAAGGAGGACGTTTGGCCCCTTGTATGTCACCGTGTCACCAGCACAAGCTCTGCCCAGTTCCCAGTGTGTGAATCCCAGTGCTCCAACCGTAAATCACAGGAGGGGCAACCCCAAAACACGAAGGGGTGTCCCAGGAGCCCACTCTGGGCCGATGAGGGGGATGCAGAGCCCATCCTGCCCCTGTAACAGGGGTGCATCCCACAGTCCCTTGGGAGCCAGAGCTCCGTGATCCCAAATGTCCCCAGCACTACAAGGACAGAATCGGTGACAGGATCAGACCAGGATGACACAAAGACCCTCCAACAGAGCAGAAAATTGTGCAGCAACAGCAGGGCTTGGGGTGTCCCTGGGAAAGGGACCCCTTGGGGACAGGGAGCCTTTGGGGACAGGCAGACCTTGGGAATAGGAGCCCTTGGGGATGGGCTCCTTGTGTCACTCCAAAAGGGACATTTGGGAGAGCTAAAACACCTAAACACACGGTGAACCGCATCAGCTTGGCCGCAACATGCCCTGCCCCTCCTGGCCAGCCCTGGGTGCCGCTCCTGTCCCCGCCCCAGCCCGGCAGTCCCAGCGTCCCTTCCCACGGAGGCTCCGGTGCCGGGAGCCCCCGGCTCCGCTCCAGCGCCGCAGACCTGATAAAATCTGCTCTTTGTGCACCAGCCCCCAGCTCCTTCCTGTTTTCGGCTGCAAAAGTGTCAGCACTTCACATTCTCATTTCTCTTTTTTCATCTGTAGGACTTTTAGGTGAACTCTGCACCAGTGGCAGATCCTCGTGGTTGGATTATTACCTGGGAGATGCTCTGTCCTGCTGGCTGGCACACAGAGGGACACGGGGCTGGGGACCAGGGACACAGAATCATGGAATCACAAGATTGTTTAGGTTGGAATAGCCCTTTCAGTCCAACCATCTCCCAGCACTGCCGAGGCCACCACTGATCCATGTCCCCAAGTGCCACATCCACATGGCTTTTAAATCTCTCCAGGGATGGGCACTCCACCACTGCCTTGAGCAGCCTGTGGGCTTGACAACCTTTTCCATGAAGAAATTGTCCCTATATTCAACCTAAACCTCTCCTGGTGCAACCTGAGGCCATTTCGTCCTGTCCTGTCGCTTGCCCCTTGCTCCAGCTCCATCATCCATCACTGGGCAGGTGGGAACACCCACCCTCATCCCAAACTCCTACAGCCTGCAGGGGGGGAAAAGAGCATGGAAATCCAGCCCAACCCCCTGGAGCACAGCCTGTGGGCCCTGGGAAACAGCAGCAAGGCTGGTTTATTATTTTATTTCTTTGCATCATGGTTTCCATTAACAACGCCGACCTCTGGGTCAGGAGTTTCCTGGCAGCGCCGGGACTCTGCGGGACCCTTGTCCCCAGGCAGCCAGGAAGGGCCAGCTCTGCTCCCAGTGCTCATCCCCAGGATTGACGCCTGTGGGTGGTGGAAATCCCCCTGAAACCCCAGCTCCATGGCCTCAGCAGGAAACTATGTCCCTGGGGACAGGGACAGCTGCCACTCGGGGGCTGCGGGCGACATCCATCATTGGCGCTGGCAGCACGGAGGGGACAGGGTGTGCAAATGTGTCCCAGGAGGTCCTGAGCCCTCCTCACCATCAGCCCCTTCAGGGCCTGCTGGGGGTCACTGGGAGTGACTGGGAGACCAGCAGGGACGGGGAGCAGGATCCATCAGCACTGTCCTCCCGGGCATCGCTGCCTCCACACCGGCGCTTCCCACGCTGAGGGAAACCCTGCGAGCCCCTCTGGAGCTCTGGATGTGAGGGTGGGGAAGCACAGCCAAGAGGCATCATCATCATCATCCCCCCAGGAACAAAGGAATGGAGCCAGAAAACCACCTCGCAGCTGAACTGGGACTGCTCACCCCCAAAATGGAAACCAGAAGCACTCTGGGTTAGTTTGGCATCACAGCGGGCACAGCAGCATTTTCCCTGTGCTGCTGCAGGGAAGGAGCAGGGACAGGGCTGCTCTCAGCTCCAGAACTGCTCTGCCACCCTCCCATGCTCGTGAGGAAGGCACTGCCTGGCAGAACTAGGTCATGGAAAGGGACAGGAATAAAGCAAGACAAGGCTGGAGGGGAGGGGGGCATGGGCAGAGGGGAGGGGGCCAGGGCAGAGTCCCCCATGTCAGGCCCACACCCAGGGACCCCACCGAGCACACCCACCCCCAGTGCACCCCTGGCTGTGGGGCCGGTGCTTCACCTGCAGCCCCAGCTCTGTGTCTGTCCTACATAGACCCTTTCCCCACCCAGAACTGCCAATGTTTTTCCAGCCCAGTAACCCGTTGCCCATCTCTGTGCATCACCGGGAGCCACGGGCACAGTGCCGGGCACAGCAGGGCACGGCCAGCACAGTGCCAGCGTGGGGAGAGCACGTGTGGGGATGCAGGGGAACGATTTCACACTGAAAGAGGAGACATTTGGATTAGAGACAGGAGGAAATTGTTCCCTATGAGGGTGGGCAGGCTCTGGCACAGGTGCCCAGAGAAGCTGTGGCTGCCCCATCCCTGAAGTGTCCAAGGCCAGGTTGGACAGGGCTTGGAGCACCCTCGGCTGGTGGAAGGTGTCCCTGCCATGGCAGGGAGTGAAACAAGATGAGTTTTGAGGTCCCTTCCAACCAAAACAATTCTGGGATTCCATGAATTGACTGGAGAAATCACCCTCAAACCCCTGGCAAGGTGCAGGTGGCATTCCACTGGGCCAGGAGGGACTTGCAGGAAGATAAGTTGGCAGCTGCTGCTGCCATGGAGTGCTGGGTGGGAAGATGGGTGTGGGCTGAGGGATCCACACTTGCTTTCACGTGGCTTCCCTTTGGAGCCAGCGAATCCAGGGAAAGCCTGTGCAGGTGCCATGGCGGGGGCACCGCGGCATCGCCCGCAGCGAGGCCGGCACAGCGTCCCCGCTGTCCCTGCCCCCTGCCCGTCTGCAGGATGTTTTCTACTGCAAAGTCTGTTGTTTTGGGTCAGGCCAGGACATGAAAGCGGCCCATGGGCTGTCCCGGTGCGCGGCCATCGCTTCCTGTCTGTGCCCGCCTTCCTGTCGCCACCACACCGGCCCCGCCAGGAAGGCCACGGGCTCGGCCACCACCGAGGGCACAGCAACCCTCCCCTTCCCTGCCTAAGGCACGGGCTCCTCCGTGTCCATTGGGCTGCAGGAGGGAGGGGCTGGGTTTGGGCCATGGGAGAGTTCTGGGCTTTGGCTGTGTGAGGTTCTGTAGTTTGGCTGCAGGAGGGCTCTGGGTTTGGGCCATGGGAGGGTCGTGGGTTTCAGCTGTAGGAGGTTCTGGGTTTTAGCCGAGAGAAAGTTCTGCATTTTGGCAGTGGGAGATCCTGAGTTTCAGCTGTGAGAGTTTCTGGGGTTTGGCTGCAAGAGCACTCTGGGTTTGGCTCTGGGAGGTTCTGGGTTTTGGCTGTGGGAGGTCCGGGGTTTCAGCTCTGGGAGATCCTGGGTTTTGGCTGTGTGAGGTTCTGGGTTTTGCCTGTGGGTGGTTCTGGGTTTTAGTCAAGGAAGGGGTCTGGGTTTCAGCTTTGGGAGGTCCTGAGTTTCAGCAGTGTGAGGTTCTGGGCTTCAGCTCTGTGAGGTCCTGGGTTTTGGCTGTGGGAGGTTCTGGGTTTTGGCTGTGGGTGGTTCTGGGTTTTAGCCAAGAGAGGGTTCTGGGTTTTGGCTGTAAGAGCATTCTGGATTTGGCTGTGTGAAGTCCTGGGTTTCAGCTGTGGAAGGTCCTGGGTTTTGGCTGTGTGAGGTTCTGGGTTTTGGCTGTGTGAGGTTCTGGGTTTCAGCTGTGTGAGGTTCTGGGTTTTAGCCAAGAGAGGGTTCTGGGTCTCAGACACAGGCATGCTCTGGGTGTGGAGGCTCCATCTGCTGTCCCCCAGCACTGGTGACACAGCCCACGCTGACTTGTTGACAAAAGCATCACGAAGAGCCACAGGCAGGGTCATGCTCTCATTTATTCACTTCATATAAAAATCTCTTAAGAATGCATCTGAACACAATATATAATACTATAACATACATTGTGTGAAACTTCTGGAAACAATAAAATAACCACCTGGAACAATGCAGTGTTCAACAGACAAACAAACCCATTGATCATGCACAACTGTGCTATTGTCATGAACTAGTTAGTCACAAGTTGGACCAAAAAGCTTGAAACGTATTTTACAGACTGAGATTGACACCTCTCACGATGCCGGACAAGCTTTGTCAGAGGAAGTTTCACAGCACAATTATTACATCAGTTCACATTTTTCTCATAGAAATTCACATTGGGTCGTTCAGAAATTGGAAGGTGACATTTAAAGCCCTCCCGTTCGCGGGGGGGTGTCTTTGTTTGCCTCCCCTCGCCCCGGTCACTGCCACCCGCCCTGGGGTCCGGTGTCACCCCTCCCACGGGTGGCTGCCACCCAAATGCCCTTCCTGGGTTGTGTCTGTCTCTCCAGCTATGTTCAGGTTCTTGGACTTTATGCAATACAAAAGGTTACAAGAAAAAAAGGCAACTCTTATTCCGAGTTTTCTACACCGTTAACATCGCCGCCGACAGGCAATGCTAATTCATATAAATTAATAACTTACAAAACATTACAGTATATACATGACGTAATAAATACACTGTTATAAACAGTAATGGAGGTGTTAGAGCTCGAGGCAGTGCAGGAGGAGGGTGCTGGGCCTAACCTAAAACGTGGACGAGAGGCCAGAGAAACACAAACATCCGAGCGTGCAAATTCCGAGGAGCTGCCGAGGGGGAAGGCGGGTCACACACTGCCCTACTCAGGGATGGACTCGCTGTGCCATGGGGACAACCTGCCCTCTGTCCTGCCCACCACAACCCACCCCCGGGGAGGAAACACACTGTCCTTCCACTCCCCACTGTCCTTCCAAGCCAGAGAACAGAGACGGTGCACAATGGCATGAAGTGACTGAAAATGGGTCACCGGGGGGATTGAGAAGACGATTAAAGGTGCAGTAATGCAAACCAGAGGGTTTCCCCTCCTGTTTAGTCTGTCAAAGGGATTAACTGCAATAAAGTGACAGGTATTGCCCATGAAAAAAAGGAAGACTGTTTCTTGTAACAGGAAGAATCAAAAAAGTATCCGTCAATTCTGAAACACTTTGTGTCGCTTTTGAACACTAAACTCCGTGTGTTTAATTGAGAGACTCTTGAAAAGACATGAAAGTGTTTACAAAGAAGGCACACAGGTCTGCAGACAGGTGGTCGGGTGGACAGGTTTTATATGGAGAGTTATTAATCAGTAGTTTCTATCAGTCTAACTGGTATAAATTCCAAAACTAACAGTATAAAATCTCTCAGTTGTGTGTCATTGACGCCTCAGTCCCGACCCAAGCCAGCTCCAGGACAACACGATGCTCTTGGCTGACAAGGCTCAAACCACAACGTAAATCACCTGGTAATTTCCTGAGCAATCATTCACTACACGATCTTTAACCCTGACTCCAATCTCAAGTAGCTGGGAGGGTCTTTCAGCCACTGTGGGCAGCGGCCTCAGACCCCGCTGCAGGCTGTCCGTGAGACCGCTTGCATGCTCCTTAAGTGTTTAAAATCCACTCACACGGGGCCAGGACATTATGTGTCGACAGGAGACGTGTCCTCTGTCACAATCTCTATGTTTGCCTCCCTCTGGGGCTCCTCCTCCCCCGGCTCAGCCACGCAGAGTGTCTGTGTATTGCTGAAGTAGCCGATGCTCTCGCCGTCCTTCTCCGGCCCGTCCGAGTCCTCCTCCTCCAGCGTCAGTTCAAACTGGAACTTCTCCATGAGGCCCTGGCAGTCCTGGCCCCGCTCCTCCAGGGGAGGGGACGGGCTCTGAGGTATCATGCTCTGGTACCAGTTCCTGTTGTCCTCCAGCGTGTCCAGGATGTCCTGGGCGTCGGGCTGCACCAGGTCTGCCCACGTCTCCCAGAGAGGGTGCACGATGTAGTCGATGAATCCCACCTGGAAACACAGGAACACACACACTGAGGGGAAGGGAATGACGAGGAGCAGGTGGGTGTCTAAAAAGTGCCATTTATGGTAATACCACCTCATTTTCACAAGCAAAACATCCACCCCAGAGCAAGTGCCCAAACCAGCACAGCTGAATTGTCGACAGAATCACCCAACACCCAGAGCTGCATCTACAGAACTGGGCTGGGTTGATGTTCAAAATCAAACCTTGGATGAAAGTTTAACTAAAAGCAGGACCCAACAGGAAACCCAAGAGATGGAACTGCCAATTCCATCCCTGGCAGCATGTGGGATTTTAAATATCCCTGCTCCTCTCAGAGAGGATTCCCTGGGGACTGGGGGAATGGTGGTGCATTTATGGCCATTCCACCCTTAGCCCAGGACACACACTTGGCTGAGAGCTGGGAATACACCAGAGCTCCCAAGACGAGCAGCCATCCCAAGGCTGAATGTCCTGCCTTTACAGACTGAAATTCAGGCTTTAGGTGTGTTTTACTGTGGTGTGCAGTTTGTGCCTGTTCTGAACCGTTTCACTTTAAGTATTGCAGTTTTTCTCCTCCCTCTGCCAAAGCAGCCACTTTTCCTCTGAGGAGCTGGTCCAGCTAGAGATTCTCTTTCATTTTGTGTTGGAAAGAGCCCAGAAAGCAGGTCAGCTCATCCCAAGAACCCTCCTCCTGCACGAAGAGGACAGGCTGCCACTGCCTGAGTGCCCTGGAGTGACGTGTCAGGGGTGGAAAGAGTGAGGGCTGCGGCTGAGTCCGTCAGTCCTTCCGCCGGCGTAAGCTCTGAGCTAAATCATCCTCCAATTGTCTGACTAAGAGAGGACGTACGTCCAGGATGGAGAAAACTGAATGGCCATAAAGAGGATTGAAATTCTTCCCCCTTGGCAGAATGTGTCACTTCTCCTCGCTCTGCTGGACAAGGTTTCTGTGCAGCAGGGAAATGGCTCTCCGAGGAACCAGCCCCAGCGTGCAGATGTTTGCTTTGGAAGTCACACATGGCTCCTTCAGACACAACAGGATGTCAATAGAACCATTAACATTCAATTGTAACATACAGTTGAGGCAGCTCAAACAAAAAGGTGATGAAAATTTCCTGCAGCACAAGTTCCGGAGCACTCTGAGAGTGGAAAAAAAAGGATTCTGTGCGCTTGGCTCATGGATTTGCTGCCACCCAAAATGCTCCAGGGCTCTGCAGCACCAACGGGTGAAGATCAGCTCATTAACAGGGTCACTGTTTCCTTAAAAACATCCCAAAGCATGGGAAAAATGGAATAACATGGAATAACCACGTGGGTCAGCAGCGATCCTAAAATATTTTGACGTAAAGAGGTGACATCTCAAGCTCTGAAATACTTGCACTCTTTTTTCTAATCCACTCCTTCTTTCCCTCCAGCACCTTCCTTTCTCCTTTGGGATCTCCACAAAGGCCATTTTGTGCAATTCTTGTCCTTTTTGCAAAGCAAAAATGCCATTTTGAAGCCTCTGTGAAGTGCATTTGTGAAACAAATAACTAATTGGAGCTCCCATGCAGAGCACACGAGTGGTCTCTGGCCAGGCCTGGTTGAAGGATTCACTTCTTGGTAGGTTAACAAATCAGACAGATTTTTCCAACAAAATCACCATGTGGTTGACTGAATAATTTTGAAACCACTTGGCTTAGCCTGACAGGACATTTGGAAATAATTATCATCAGTTCTGTTACTTATTCAAGCTGAAAAACCTCAATGATGACTTGCTGGAGTCATTCAAAAACAACAACCAGGACACCCTTATATAAAAGCTGGAATATGTTTAGGCAAACATAAATTACTGGTTTCATTACAGACTATCTGGGTGAAATTTTATGGCCTGTTCTACGCAGATCAGAACAAAATCTGACCTTGAAGCCATTTAATCTCTGAATCAGAACTCGAGATGAGCCAGTTCTTCTCGAAAAATGGGGCAAATCCAGCTCCTTTTAAGGTTTGTATTGACAGAAATGAGTATTCCTGTGACTTCACCCTGCACAGCAGCTCCAGCAGAACTGTAACTTAACTGGCCAGACAATGCACTACAAAACTGTCCTGAGTATCAACTGGCACCAGCTTTTCCAGTGTCCTGAAGTGGATCCCAGCTGGGAGAAGCTCCCAACCCTGCAGATCAGTGGGGCTGGCACTGCTCTAGATGTCCAACCCAGGGTACAGGGTCAGTATGTTTAGGAGGTACTAATGAGCAGAGGGTGTGAGAGCAGGAGAGTCCTGGTAGGAGGATGGGGAGAGCAGAGCTGCTCTTTTCCAGCCTGGGGAACACAAGGAAACCAACTCCCCCTGGAAACTGGGACATGAACAGGGCAAGACGAACACGTGTGTGGAAGGAGGAGATGCCAAGGGGCACAGAGGAGGCTGAGCAGCCTCTCCAGGCTGTGGGAGCTTCAGGCACAGCTGGATGCCGGGGAGGATGAGAACCAACCCCGTGAACAGCTGGCTCTTTGCCTAACTGTGCTGGAGAAAGCAGATGAGTTTTGTGTCTGCTTCAGAAAGCTCAGACAGTGAGAACTGCAGCTCAGGGCTGGTTACCTGGGATTTCTCCACCGAGGCAGTGTGTTTGTCACACATTGGGCTGATCTCCATCCCCCTCTCCCTCTCCTTGTCTCCCTGCTGGAAGAACTCCTCCATGATCCTGTCCGTCCACTGCCGGTACAGCTCCAGGGACTTGGTGGGATTGCTCAGGTCTGCACAATGTACCATATTCCGGAGAACCTGCAATTACAGGAATCAGAAACCCCATAAAATTAATGGGAGAAGAGGATGGTCTCAAGCTGCATCTGCTCACTTATTGCAGAACATTTAACCACAAGGCTCTTTGATTATGAAACAGCCCATAAAAATATTGACATTGTTCCACTGTTCCACGCTGAAGACATGGACCTGCTGGAGCAAGTCCAGAGCAGGCCCCAGAGATGCTCCAGGGCTGGAGCCCCTTTGGAGCCAGGCTGGGAGAGCTGGGGGGTCACCTGGAGAAGAGAAGTCTCCAGGGACACCTGAGAGCCCCTGCCAGGGCCTGAAGGGGCTCCAGGAGATCTGGAGAGGGACTGGGGACAAGGCATGGAGGGACAGGACACAGGGAATGGCTCCCACTGCCAGAGGGCAGGGATAGAAGGGATATAGGAAAAAAATTCTTCTCTGTGAGGCCCTGGCACAGGTTGCCCAGAGAAGCTGTAGCTTCCCCTGGATCCCTGGAAGTGTCCAAGGCCAGGCTGGACGGGGCTTGGAGCAACCTGGGCTAGTGGGAGGTGTCCCTGCCCATGGCAGGGTTTGGACTAAATGAGCTTCAAAGTCCCTCCCCATCCAAACCAGCCCAGGATTCTGGGATTCTGTATCTCCACAGATGAGCTCAGCTGCCACAGTCCCTTCAGAAGCAACATGTGCTCTCTGGTGTTCAGACAACTCAGCACTTACACGGGGTGCAGTTGTGACAATGTTGATGACATCACACAGGTTTGGTTTTGAATGCAGGTGCTTCCCACCATTCAAAATTCATTTCCATGCTCTCATGGAAATAGATTAAATACTCCTACTTTATTAAATGAGTAATATCCCTCTCAGACACACACAAGATGTGCCTGACTAACTGGCCCAAAGGACTGAGACAGCAACAGAGTGACTTAACACCAACAGTCTTAAATAAAAAATGAAGGAGTTTTCCCATGAGCTGGTTCTTAAGAGACTGGTCATCAAAGTGCAGAGCAGATCAGGATGTATCTTGTCCTGCTCACCATGTAACCCTGTGCCAGCACTGCTTTGTCATTTCTGTAAATCAAGGGTTACATTATACAGGGAACAGACTGCATGTCACTAATTTTAGTTCCCTGGGAGCTGCTTTAGGTGTAGAGCCATAAATTAAAGTTCTTGCAATGCTATTGCAGGAGAAACAAGCGGGAGAAAGCAGCAGGGAAATTTGGGAACCCTCAAAAACTCACTCTTATGGACTAACCTCAACAGAATGTGCATGTTTAACCTTAGATGCTCCAAGTGTTACAAAAACCATCATCCCCTTCACCTCAAATATGTGGGACCACCTTGTACCTGTTCTTAGTGCAGAAGAAAATGACTGCTGAAAATTTAGGTCAGCAGCTTCTATACACGATCAAGTGACAAGCCACAGTGAAAACAGGGGCATGGTCTCCTCACCCCTGAGCCAAACACACAACACAGGGATTTGATTGCTGTACCTGTATTCTGTCTGTGTAGTTGTCCAGAAGGAGAACTCCTGAACTGGTCACCTTCTTAGTTTCCACCATAGTCTTCAGGTCAGCCAACAGACTCATGTGCTTGGACATATCGGTGGCCAACACCTTGAGAGAAGTGGAAGGACGGGATGTCAGGGGGGGCAGCCACACACAGAGGGCAGTTTTGGGGTGAGGAAGAGGGGCAGAGTGGGCACAGCTCTTACCATGTCGATCACCATCTTGCGCAGCGTCTGGCGCTGCTTCTTGGTCAGGTTCTGGAAGATGTCACAGTGCTCCTCCTGGAGCAGCTTGAACCCCACAGCAAGGTGGTGGTTCTCCAGGACGGATTCGTCGTTGTACATCAGGGCCAGCTCGGAATCTGGCAAAGGAACACAGATCTGTGACTCCAGCATGTGGAATGGGCACTTCCAACAACCCACACTTGTCCTGGGCACTGAATGTTTTACCTGTGTGCAAGAAATGGGGCAAAGTTTCCTTGCTCAGGGATATCCCATCCCTGGAAGTGTCAAGGTCCAGGTTGGATGGGGTTTGGAGCAACCTGGGCTAGTGCAAGGTGTCCCTGCCCATGGCAGGGGGTGGAAGGAGATGGTTCCAGGATTCTGTGATGGGTTTTTGCTCCATGAGAGCCAAGAGCCTGTGGTTTGATAACCCCAGAATGTGTGTGTGTGTAATACAAACAGCCTTTGCTCAGTCCCAACAAACAAAATAATACTCAGTTGACTTAGTTATGGCTTCAGAGTCACTGACAACAGAATCCTGCAAACACTCTTTCCAAAACAGAACAATACCCATCTTTTGAAATCAAGATCCATGCTCAGCCTCTTGCAGAACACAGGATGAGCCCCAATATTGAGCTTTATGGTTGTCAATAGCAATAGCATTATTTCTCTTGTATTAATGGTAAAATTTGCACTCAGGACTAGAAGAATTATTACATGTTAGCAAGTACTAATGTTCACAAGGGCACTTTACAAATTGTACTACAATAGCTCCCTCTGGGAGGAATTTCATTTTAATTATTGCTTAATTTCCAAACGTCTCCCTCATTTACTGCACAGCATTTTGAGAGGGCAATGCAGCCTGCAAGTCATCCTGTATGTAATGGAAAAAGTCTTTCCACTAGTTTCCAAATTTGTGGATGAAGTTGTGATTGTATTCCAAACAAAACTCACTTGTATTAATCAGAAATTGATTGGAGACCCCGGGGTGATCCACATCATGAATTGCAGCTGCGAAAATTGCAGCAAGGATTTCCAAATCTGTGAAGACAGCCTAGGAAGGAAAGAGGGAATTTGTCAGAGAGCTCCTTAGGTTTTATCTCTCCACAGTTTGGGAGGCTGATTTAGAGAAACAAATTGTGCTTTTTAAAATTAGTTTTCTGAGGACAAGCCACTGACTCAGAAGAAAGGTCTACAAGCTGCTTGTGCTCCTGAAGATGCAACAGCGATTCAGGCAGAGCTGCTGCTGAGATTTCTTAATCACAGAATCCCAGAACATGCTGAGCTGGAAGGGACCCACAAGGACCACCCAGTCCAACCCTCAGCCCTGCCCAGGCCCATCCCCAGGAGTCACTCCCTGTGCCTCAGAGCATCATCCAAACCCTCCTGGAGCTCTGGCAGCCTTGGGGCTGTGCCCACTGCCCTGGGGAGCCTGGGCA